>BGPT01000331.1:104739-115408 GCA_003297045.1 Symbiodinium sp. clade C Y103 | reverse complement strand
GCAATGCATTCGCATGTCCACAACTGAGTGTTGAGACCTACCCTCATGCATACAAAAATGAAAGAGCAAAGCGCGGCCAAGAAATCAAAGCAAAGAAGGTCAAAACCATGGCAAACACAGAAACGAAAACCAATACTTTGGAAATCTTTGCAAACAATGAATTGCAAGTTGGCAATGTGGNACAACTTCAGCGCACCTCGAGGAGTGACCATCACCAATATGATCCAATATGCAAAAAGCAGTACTTCATGTCAAAAAAAGTACTTTCGAAAAAAAATGCAATTTTTCTTGAATGACCCCAAAAATTAAGGGTCGTTGGAGAGTCAAGGTATATGTATTATGCATATCAAGTTACATTCGTATGATTAGCTGTGTGCTTTCTATGTGACTATGTGACTACCTACGTTGAACATGTTATATGATATATGCTACATCATTTTTTCCGGTAGTTCAACATAACATGACTATAGAGCATGGCCCAACATAGATTGCTTATTCTTGATATACCTTTTTAAATGGTAATTTTTCATAGCCATGTTGAATGATCAGACGATACTAATATTGAATGGGGTGATGTCATGCTTTGTTTCATCCTTCGTGCTGTTTTCCAAACTGGCCATGGCAGGCGCTCAGACGGGAGCTCCGCTGAGTATCGCCACCCTCCCAAGCGGGGGCGCTGTGCTGTGCAAAAGGCTGTGAGACAGAGAGGGCTATATTAGGTAAACCATGGAAAAAACCATGGAAAACAAATAAACAGTGGGATTTAGCGTGATGTGTGTATAACCAACTAAATTGGTGGTATAGTGGGTCATTAATGTGATACACCTCGGTACAATTACCGGGAAAATATCTGGATATTTGTTGTCTGATGGCGACCTCAACAACCTCAGTGCGCCATCACTGGAAGGATGGTTAGGATCGGGGTACCTATCCCAAAACTGGCCGAACTTTTCAGGTTGCTATTGTGTTTTTTCTCATCCAGAATCATAGGCTTAAAATCAATCATTTCATGCGGAAACCAAGTGGGTGGGTAGTTCGGTACTTTCACCTTTTTGCCATAAATGGGTATACTATATTGTAATATATATATATATATATGTGTTACATTTCAATGTGTGAATGCATACATGAACACACATGCATTTATACATACGTGTATATATATATATATATAGATCTATGTGCAAACCAGGAAGGCACAAAGGCCTGTTTTTGCACGGTATCTAAGATTCGCCATGTGTCAGAAAGACTTGCGGGGGTTTGAAATCAGAGTTTCAATAGTTTGGCATTAAAGGACACGGGTATTTAGTCAACACACATTTGGAGATTGTTATCGAGCAAACTGAGTATAAGTCCATTTGTGTTTGGCTGTGGGAATGGCTGTTTGGGCAAATGGAAGCAAACCACTCCAGCTTCCAATATGCAATGTTTACGTTAAGTTGGATTCCGTCCTAGGATTATTTAGACATCAATTGATGCATGAACGGAGAGTGCCATGTACGACTGAGACTGTTAGAATTGTCTTTTAGAGTTCAATCCCTTTCTTTACAGATGGCGTTTGTTTATTCCATGGGGAACCATGTGGAAGTTCCGTGGTAGATTTCTCCATTGTTCATTTTTCCATCTTGGAGATCATCACTACCTGGCATGATGGGTGCTTCAGTGACGAAAACATGTTTAGGAGTCGGATATGACACAGGGTCAACAGACATGGAGACATAAGAGTATACTGGTACACGGGTGTACTGCAAATACACCTGGTTCATCATGGTGGAGCATTGTCAAACAATTTCATGTTTAATCGAGATCTTCGATCAAACCACCCTTGCTGCCTTTTTGCACGCCTTTGCTTCTCCATCAGCACCGGGGAAAGTGTAAGGCTTGGATCCCAAGCCATCTTCCCAGAAATGATGAAAAGGAGAGAGGGAGAGAGATAGAGAGAAGAAATCTGCCAAACATGTCTTTAATTGTGTTTAACCAGAAAGTTTCTGTTATAGCGGCCTTTTCGTATATGTGTTGCCAGCCATGCGTCCAATACAGTGCAGTTGTTGCCACTACAGGCAGCAAAGTTGGCAAGTGACCTGATGGCACAATGTGGTAATACTGAGATACTTTATAGTGCAATTTAAGGGCAAAAAGGGGAATAAGTGAGTCCGTGCAAGATCATCCCACTTATTATTTTTGCAACTGGTTAAGAAATCTGGTTGCTAAGTCCCCTAAGTGGGTTATCCCACGTACAAACGGGGTATAACTATGGTTACGAACATGCAGTCACTAGGTGGGTGATCCTCCAACTAATGGGGTTCCAGGAGTCAAGTGGACCTTCTCGTGCAAATTCGATGGATCAAATGGCTTGGAGAGTAGATGCTTTGTAAGGCTACACACTGTTTGACAGTTTAACTTGTCATTTTACAACAAAGGAAGGGGGTAGGTTCAAACTACCCCCCAGCAAAGAAACCCACAGGTTTTCAAACATGAGGGTTCTGCGCTTCATGGAATTTGCATGATGGTTATATAATATAGTGATAAGTTGGATGTTGAGTTGAGAACCGTGGCCACAACAGATCAGTCTACATCAGTCTACTATGCCCACTGTTCTTCAAATCCTCAGATTCCATGACATGCCGGATGTTCATTTTGTATTTGAATTGCCCACCATGGATTTTCCCAGCATCGAATCACCAAAAGTATTGTGCTTGCGGGAAGTTTTCACTGCAAAGTCCCCCTTCCTCTTCGTAACAAACTGTACAAACAAAACCAAGGAACCATCACCCACCGAGCAATAACTAGTGAGACCAATCGCTGAGAAATGGTTGCGGTATGTTGGTGTCGGTGTGCCAGTTGTCAGCTATTCCCAACTCATGAACATGGGATGATGTACACAATCTGGATGGTTGTTTGGTCTAACCAACTATCTAGGTGGCTAGCCAGCTCATTTAACTCACCAACTATCTTTGCGCACATAAATAATTGTCCCCTCAAAATCAGGATTTGCCACTACCATATTTTTTCGACTGCCGGAGGTATGCTTCACCGCCTTTGATTTTTTTGGGTCGAAGCATCCCTAGAGCCTTTGATTTGTGTTTCCAATTAGTTTGCCGAGAGCATTCGCTGTTCAGAAACCGAGTTGGTTTCAGCATGTGGGATCTCGAGTAGTACGATGGGTGTCTATTGTGTCAAGTTTTTTCCAAATAATTCCAGATCTGTGTAATGGCAGGGGTCGTTCGGTATCGTGTCAAGTTTTTTTGTCAGGTCATTTTTTTTTGATTTGTATTTTTTTTAATTCGTTTTCTATTTTGGAATAATGTTTCAATTAAATAATTAATTACTTATTAAATTATTAAATATACATTTTTTTGAAACTCAAAAAAGCTCAGATCTTCAATACCGTGTTTTGTTTTAGGGGTCTTCTATTGTGTCCCACTTTCTTTTATATAAGTTTTTGACAATTTTTGTTTTTAAGAAAGTATTGTTTTACTTGGCTTTATTTATTTGTTTAGCATGTATTAGTTTAATTCATTAATCAATGAACATTTTCATTTTTTGAAATGTGAAGCAGCCCAGATCTTCAATTATGTGTTTGTTTCAGGGGTCTTCTATTGTGTCCAGCCATCCCATTCCTATCAATGACCCTGAGCTTCAATAGTTTGTTTGATGATAAGGTCTTCTATTGTGTCCAGCTTTTTTTTGGGTTGCACTTTTCATAGTGTCCTTTATCATGTTTATATATTTTGATTTTTAATTATACAGCTATTGCAACTCATTTAGTTTTCCTTTTGAATTCTGAGAACTCATGGTTTCTCAAAATATTAGGCCCCTTATTAGAACCCAATGAAAAAACAGCTTCCATACATTTTTTCAAGGGGGTAGTCCATGAGCAGCTCAGATCTTCAATAATGCGTTTGTTTCAGGGGCCTTCTATTGTGTCCAGCCATCACATTCCTATTAATGACCCTGAGCTTCAATAGTATGTTTGATGATAAGGTCTTCTATTGTGTCCAGCCATCACATTCATACCAATGACCTTGATCTTCAATAGCATGTTTGTTGGTAAGGTCTTCTATTGTGTCCAGCCATCACATTCATACCAATGACCTTGCTCTTCAATAGTATGTTTGTTGGTAAGGTTTTCTATTGTGTCCAGCCATCACATTCCTATCAAAGACCCTGAGTTTCAATAGTATGTTTGATGATAATGTCTTCTATTGTGTCCAGTTTTTTTGGGGGTTGCACTTTTCATAGTGTCCTTTATCATTTGCATTTTGATTTTTAATTATACAGCTATTGCAACTCATTTAGTTTTCCTTTCGAATTCTGAGAACCCATGGTTTCTCAAAATATTAGGCCCCTGATTAGAACCCAATGAAAAAAACAGCACCCAAACAATTTTTCAATAACGTGTTTGTTTCAGGGGTCTTCTATTGTGTCCCACTTTTTTTTGGGTGGTGATTTTGTTCATCAAATATTTTATTCTTTTCTTTTGTAAAGCTGAAATGATTCAATTAGCTTTGATCTTGAATCCTGAGAGTTCATGGTTTCCGAAAATATCAGACCACTTATTAAAGAGAGCGTTGCCAAATAGGGGCCCCATTGTTCCACGTATGTTTCCCTAGGGGTTTTAATGTTTTGGATGCAAACGTAGCAGAAACCACCAGTTTTTCATGGTTTTTGACCTTGCTCTTATTTTTAGTTAAAGCCTTTGATCTATAGAGATCTCTGAGTATCTATGTGAATCACCTTAAGAAAAAAAAGAAGAAAGAGAAAGAAAAGCAGCTTTGCCATTATAGTTGTTTACAATGTGTTTGAAGTTTTACGTGTCAATGCCTCCATGATAGGAAAGAACATGATGTAGTTTAATTTCCATCAGCGTATACTCGAACAACATATGATCAAACATGTTATAGGAGAAAATACTGCATTTCCAGGAACGTGGTAAAATGGGCCCCCTATTTGGTCATTTTCTCTTATTAAAACCCTATTATAAAACAGCACCCCAACAATTTTTCAAGGCTGTAGTCCATGAGCAGCTCAGATCTTCAATAATGTGTTTGTTTCAGGGGTCTTCTGTTGTGTCCAGCGATCACCTTCCCACCAATGACCCTGAGCTTCAATAGTATGTTTGATGACAAGGTTTTCTATCGTGTCCCATTTTTTTGGTGTTGTTTATATTGAGATTTTTTCTTATCCATTGAGTTGAAAAGGAGAAGAAATTGAAAGTAAATTGATTTCAATTGATTTTTTCTTATCCATTGAGTTTTAAGAGGAAAAACAGTTGAAAGTAAATTGATGTCAATTGAAATCCTTTCTTATCCCTTGTATTTAAAAGGAACAGCAATTGAAAGTAAACTGATTTCAATTGAAACCCTTTCTTATCCATTGAGTTCAAAAGGAACAGCAATTGAAAACAAATTGATTTCAATTGAAATCCTTTCTTATCCATTGAGTTTAAAGCAGAAAAAAACACTTGAAAGTAAATTGATTTCAATTGAAATCCTTTCTTATCCATTGAGTTTACAGCAGGAAAAACAATTGAAAGTAAATTGATTTCAATTGAAATCCTGACCTGGCACATAATTCAGACCCCTTTTTGTTCATTTTTTTTGAAATATTGAATTGTTTGGGGGGGTGGGCGCCCCCCCCACACTAATCAAGATCGCACATTAATTTCATCTCATTTGCATGATTGAAATCTGCCTTTCTTGGATGGTCAAACCCCAAGTTTGGATCATTATATAAATCCCATTCTATCCCATTTGATTATCGCCCATTTGGATTAAACCCCATCAAATCACCATTTGTTCATGGTCAAAATCCCAATTTCCACTGGTTTGCCATCCTGTTCCAGTGCCGTCATGAGCCCAGGTCGCGATCACGCCAGGATCCAGTCTTAGCAGAGTTGAACCAGGGGTTTTCCGCGATCGATGCGTTGCGTTGCTGGGATGTACGTGCTGGGAGCAAGGTGGTCTATCAATCTGGATGAATCTGGGAAACAGTGGGAAAGCTATAGGAAAACTGGTGACTTAACCAAGACAAATGGTTGTATGGTGGGATATGAATGGGATATCATGGAAAAAACTTTGGATGAATTATACCGACCTCACTGTGATGTCACTGGAATGATGATAAGTAACTAGTGAAGTATTATGATTTAGCCGAATGTGGATGGAGAAGGGAAAACCATTTATTTTTTGTGTTTCTTGAGATTTGTTTTCCCCCTCTCAAATTAAACAAGCAGTGGGCAACAGGGAAGCCAGTCCCTATCTAATTTGAGTTTGATTGTCATCATGAGATGTTCGCAGCTCTGGCATCACTAGGACTGGGGCAAGTTTTTGAAGAGGCTGCATGTGTGCCAGAAGTAAGTTTTGAAAATACATGTTGCTGATGCGTGTTAATATGTTCATTTATTCATTGCAAGTATTATATATATATACATGACATATTTGTATATATATATATATGTGCACATGTGCGTGGACATATTGTTTGTGCTGCTACTGATTGTTGTTTCTCTTCAAATACTCAGAGTTGAAACATGCATGTTTACAAATTAAATGAGTTCGATCTATATGTGTGAAATCATGATGATGTGGATTCTGTGAAGCACATGTCACATCTAGACAAAGCATTATTTCCACATGATATGATCCAGATTAGCATTATGTTGTTTTGGCACAGCGTGCCTCATGGCTTGACCCTTGCACCTCATTGGACCTCTACAAGCCTATGGAGAGCCATAGTTTTGCAGTCCAAAAAGTATATACGGTGCAACACACATATAATTATATATATACACATATAAATATGTATATATATGTATAAATATGTATATATGGATCTATCTATGTCTATGTACAAATTGTTTTTGACATTCCAATAATTATTCCACTTGTTGATCTAGGTGATATTCCACCTATTGTTGCTAATATGCAGATACATGTTAATGTTAGTAAGGCAAGAGTAAACCATTCCCATAATTACCACAGATGGGGGGGTAGAACTATCAACATATGGGTGGTTTACCATTGAATTACTAACATTGATGAATGTAAGGATTACATTATCCCATTCTATAATTCCTCAGGGACAAACTGGGTATGAGTATACTACTGTACATACCCTTTGGTTGAGTGTAATGTAGCTATGGGAAATGGCCCACTTCTCGATTGTTGTTGATGAGTTGCCTACTAGAAATGGTGATTTTCCAGTAGCTGCGTTAAACAAGCAGAGGGTAATATAATATATGTAAAATGTGGGTAAAACAAGAATAAACCATCCCCCAATTTTACCATAGATAGGTGGTATAAACCATTCCAAAATGGGTGGTTTATATGTCCTGGTCGTCGGTATGGAGAAGTCCCCGCTTCGAACGTTCCAGGCACCGTTGGAGGTGCCTGGGCGTCCCAGCCCCGGCTGGCGACGGCAGTGTTGGCGAAGTTGGCATGGCAAAAGGCTTTGGAAGTGCTGCAGGTGGGGGGCAAAACGGTGGGGAGGAGATCATCATGGGGATTCTAGCATGTAATTCTATGAAAATTACTGTAGATGTATTTGTTTTCTCCTGGACATGAGCATTAGAATCTAGTGCATTTCCATGTTGATTGTTGTTACTCTTATTTTCACTTTTTGCTCAAGTTCTGTTTAACTTGTTTCTTCTTTGTGTTTTCTTTTTCTTTATATTTTCATGGCGCTTGGGGACATCGATGGATTTACCGCATCCTCTTTTTTTTGTTCATACCTACTTGTGTCGAAAATCATAACCTTTAATAGGTAAATCATCTAGTATCTAGTAATGGGCCAATTCCCATAGCTATGTTAAGTTTCTAGAGGTAATGCTGAAACTACCAGCCTGTTGTGCGTCCAGTGGTAGCTTCAATTTCCGACGTAGCACTTGAGTTCGTGAAGGAATAAACTTTTTTGTAGTCATATCATAAGTATACATACATAGGATAACACCAGCTAGGAGACACTAAGAGATACCAAGGGTATCGATTCTGTTCAATTACTGCAACCAGACAGTATGAACAAACAAGACGGGGTATTGGAACCGATTCTGAATCAAGGATCAACTGGAGATTTATTGGTGAAAGAATGAAGGGGTATCACAGTATATGACAAGGTGAACATGGATGGGGTAACCTTATTATCCTATCCAAATCGAGACTTAAGGAGCAGAGAAAAGGTGTTACTTTCACCATCATCACGAGTTGCTGGATAGATGTTTTGCACCATTCTGTTTGCCGAGGTTTCACCACGAGTGACAAGCACGAAAAAGGGTTATAGCCAATAAATTTGTATGATCGCATGTATGAAATCAGATGAAAAGAAACGAAACGAAATGGAATGAACTGAAGTGCCATGAATTGAAGTGATTTGAAATGAATGATCTCAGTGAGCAATGAACTGATTAGACAATGTATTGTAAAGATGCCGTCACCAGGCAATGCTGGAGCTGCAGATGCGAATCAACGAATTCCACTGCAATGCTGTGCTGAAGGCGTCGCACACCATGGAAAAGCCAAACAAATGCATTTGGACATAGTTGGAAGATGATTATTGTGATGGTTTCCGTTTGATTTATGCGTGTGTATTTGTGTGCCACACTTGGGACCCAGAAAAGGTTGATTGAGCAACATGTTTTTTTCCATGGTTTTTCCAAACGCTCAGATGACTTCTGTAAATTGTGACAAATTGTTCTGGAGCTGGTGGTTGATACAAACGGCCCACACAGATGAATATTGAAGTGGTTGTGACGCGTCCAGCCGTGGTGTAATTCTTCATACAATCTCCTTCAACTAGCATAGACCCTGCCAAAAAAGAGTTGGAAGGCTGATTTCCTCTAGACATGCACAAAGTCTCCGGGTCCATCTTGGTTTGCAGGATTCTCATCCATCAAAGACAGCCATGAATTTTCCATTAAAACTATCATTCTTGCTAGTGCTTGGTTAACCCACATTTCTTGGACCTCTTTGCAAAATCGTCGACCCGAAAAGAATAATAATGTTGTGACATGCCGAGGTTCCAAGGGATTCCCAACCAATTTTCGCGGGGAATTCCCCCCAGTGGTCAGGCCAGTCCTTGGCATCAACAAGGTGCCCTTTTGACTCGGATGGCCCAGGCGCAGCTACAGCAGGACTGTCGAGTCGCCGGAGTCGCCCGAGTTGCCCGAACCCCGTTGTTTTTGCATGTTTTTGTTCCCTTTGAACGCGCCAAGAGAAAACTGGTGGTGGTAGTTTGCCAATGTTTTGCAGTTGTTTCTTTCTTTGCCCAACTTTTTGATTGTTTGTTTTTTCCTTGTTTCCAAGGGAAAATCATCAGAAGTTTATTAGAGCTTATTGTTGTAACAAGTGGCGGGGTTTTCCCTTTTGGAGGGGGGGGGATCAAGTTCAGGAATGCGGTTGAGTTCTGAGTGTAAACCAGCCTTAATTTTTGGTAGTTGGGCGGTCACTTGTTGGGGTCATACACCCGGTTGTTGAGGGGAGATTTTGCTTATTGAGTCCCTTGTTCATATTTTTCTTGGAAGGTTGGAGGCGCCAACCACTCCAAATCCACACTTAGATCTCGTGCCTCAGCGCGAAGGACCAAGTGAGCCTCACTTCTGGCATGACTTCAGAGATCCCGTGGCCTACAGCCATGGGTCGCTTACAGGCGCCATAAGTGGGGGGAACACCTTCAGGACACCCAGCTAGGGGAAGAAAACCCTTGTTTCCGGCACAACTTTTCCAACAAAACCTATGTATTCCATTGTTTACAGCTAGAACAAACGTTTGAAGCCGGGGATGACCTGCCTGGCCCCAGATCATGAAGCGGCAGCACATTCAATGCGAAGCCTGGATTCAAGCGACAGAGCTGGCCAGAAGTGAGGGATATTTGGATGTTTCTCAGCTGTCCTGAAGCATCAGCATCTAAACCACTCTGTATAAGAGGCATCCACAGATTATATCCACATATTTATTGAGTCAATTTGTCAATTTGTACACGATGCATCAACATACATATATATATATATGTGTGTGTGTGTGTGGGTGTTTTTTTGATTGATTTTTTACACACGTGTGCATTGATGTATAATCCCTTCCCCCTATTACTAAACGTCCCCCAAATACTAAAAACTAGGGTCCATCTCCAATTTTGGGAAATTTGTGGTTGGCCAATTTGACNCTTTTAATTGATCCCCTTTAGAAAACAATTTAAAAATAAACCTACCATTTGTGGGTTCTACCCCCTAATAATAAAAACTAGTTAACCCCGGGGTGCTTAGTATTAGGGGTCCCCAAAATCCAAACCTTTCCACCAAGCTGCCTGAATGCTCTAGCTGAGCAACTTTTAAACACCGTCTCTGCCTGTCTGCCTGTCTGAACGCCTGCCCTCTGTCTNAATCCAAACCTTTCCACCAAGCTGCCTGAATGCTCTAGCTGAGCAACTTTTAAACACCGTCTCTGCCTGTCTGCCTGTCTGAACGCCTGCCCTCTGTCTGGCTGGCATCTTTGATATTATAAGATCCCACAAGCACCTATGTGAAGGGTTTCCCTTAATTTAGGGGGTTTTACCAAATTTTATCAAAGACTCCAGCCATGACTGCCCCATGTCACTACGGCTCCATCTGCCAAGATTGTAGCAAAAGCAAACCCGGTGCTACAAATCTGTTGGACATTCTGCAGCTGGTCTTGGACTT
>BGPT01000331.1:47760-96381 GCA_003297045.1 Symbiodinium sp. clade C Y103 | reverse complement strand
CCCTTCAAGCCTGGCAAAACCTTTGTCGATAAAGTGGCACATTCATTGAAACATGTGTTTTACATTTGAAAGAGCAGATTCTTGTTTGTAAAGTCTGCAGCATTCCTGTAAGAGAGTGTAGCAAGAGCCTACTGTAGATTCCATTGATGATGCAAAAACCAATGAAAAATATGATTGTTCTACTTTGTTTTGAAACAAGTGCAGCACCTACTTTTGCAATATGTCCTTTCAAAGAGTACAGCTATTCTATGGAAATGGTGTTTTGTTTTGAAAGCAACATGATGTTCAAAAGGTCCCTCAAAAGGTGCAATGTCTCTGTAAACAAAGCAGGGTATTGCTTGAAACAGTGCAAAACAAAAGGTTTGCTGTAAACAAGTGTTACATGTCTCTGCAAAGAGTGTAGTAGCAAAACTATTTGCAATATCTCGTTCAAACTAGTGCAGCATTTGCTTGAACAGATTGCACTATTGCTGCAAACTGTGCAAAATGTTGGTCAGTCAAGGGAAGCCTTCCTTTGAAGATGCATAATATATATATATATATATATATACATGTAGTTTAAAAAAGTGAAGAGACTCTTGGCAAATCTGTCTGCTTGAGAAAATGATAATCCGCCGACCCCTGCCTAGCCGTGGCTCAGGCGGGGCGGCGCCTGGGATCACCGCAGGTGTGCAACCTTGTAACTAGCACTACATCGTCTGCCACCAAGCTTCTCGCTTTGTCCATTTTCTGGCCCCGCACTGGCTTTCTATACGCTTGCGAAACTGCCTGAGGGCGCCTTGAAACGCTCCGCAGTGGCTGCGAGCCTTGGGCCTGGTGCAAACACACCTGGCTTTGGCCATTTTCTGCCCCCGCACTAGCTTTCTATACGCTTTCGAAACTGCCGGAGGGCACCTTGAAACGCTCCGCTGCGCCCTTCCAGTGGCTGCGAGCCTTGGGCCTGGCGCAAACACACTTGGCTTTGGCTATTTTCTGGCCCCACACTAGCTTNCACCTTGAAACGCTCCGCTGCGCCCTTCCAGTGGCTGCGAGCCTTGGGCCTGGCGCAAACACACTTGGCTTTGGCTATTTTCTGGCCCCACACTAGCTTTCTCTACACTTTCGAAACTGCCGGAAGGCACCTTGAAACGCTCCGCTGCGCACTGCCGGTGGCTGCGAGCCTTGGGCCTGGTGCAAACACACCTGGCTTTGGCCATTTTCTGGCCCCACAGGCACCTTGAAACGCTCCGCGGCGCCCTTCCAGTGGCTGCGAGCCGTGGGCCTGGTGCAAACACACCTGGCTTTGGCCATTTTCTGGCCCTCTATACGCTTTCGAAAAGGCGGAGGGCACCTTGAAACGCTCCGCTGTGCCCTTCCAGTGGCTGCGAGCCTTGGGCCTGGTGCAAACACACCTGGCTTTGGCCATTTTCTAGCCCCACACTAGCTTTCTATACGCTTTCGAAACTGCTGGAGGGAACCTTGAAACGCTCCGCTGCGCCCTTCCAGTGGCTGCGAGCCTTGGGCCTGGTGCAAACACACCTGGCCACACTAGCTTTCTATACGCTTTTGAAACTGCCGGAGGGCACCTTGAAATGCTCCGCTGCGCCCTTCCAGTGGCTGCGAGCCTTGGGCCTGGGGCAAACACACCTGGCTTTGGCCATTTTCTGGCCCCACACTAGCTTTCTATACGCTTTCGAAACTGCCGGAGGGCACCTTGAAACGCTCCGCTGCGCCCTTCCAGTGGCTGCGAGCCTTGGGCCTGGTGCAAACACACCTTGCTTTGGCCATTTTCTAGCCCCACACTAGCTTTCCATACGCTTTCGAAACTGCTGGAGGGAACCTTGAAACGCAAGCCAGGTGTAAAAATGGCCAAAGCCAGGTGGGTTTGCACCAGGCCCAAGGCTCGTGCCCTCCGGCAGTTTCGAAAGCGTATAGAAAGCTAGTGTGTGTTTGCATCAGGCCAAGGCTCGCAGCCACTGGAAGGGCGCAGCGGAACGTTTCAAGGTGCCCTCCGGCAGTTTCGAAAGCGTCTAGAAAGCTAATGTGGGGCCAGAAAATGGCCAAAGCCAAGGCTCGCAGCCACTGGAAGGGCGCAGCGGAGCGTTTCAAGGTGCCCTGTGGGGCCAGAAAATGGCCAAAGCCAAGGCTCGCAGCCACTGGAAGGGCGCAGCGGAGCGTTTCAAGGTGCCCTGTGGGGCCAGAAAATGGCCAAAGCCAGGTGTGTTTGCACCAGGCCCAAGGCTCGCAGCCACTGGAAGGTCGCAGCGGAGCGTTTCAAGGTGCCCTCCGGCAGTTTCGAAAGCGTATAGAAAGCAAGTGTGGGGCCAGAAAATGGCCAAAGCCAAGGCTCGCAGCCACTGGAAGGGCGCAGCGGAGCGTTTCAAGGTGCCCTGTGGGGCCAGAAAATGGCCAAAGCNTTCCAGTGGCTGCGAGCCTTGGGCCTGGTGCAAACACACCTGGCTTTGGCCATTTTCTGGCCCCACACTAGCTTTCTATACGCTTTCGAAACTGCCGGAAGGCACCTTGAAACGCTCCGCTGCGCCCTGCCAGTGGCTGCGAGCTTTGGGCCTGGTGCAAACACACCTGGCTTTGGCCATTTTCTAGCCCCACACTAGCTTTCTATATGCTTTCGTAACTGCCGGAGCGAGCGATTCCCGAGGGGGGTTCAACAGGACCTTATAGGGATTACGTGGTTACGAATATTTAGATCTATATGGTGAAATGGGGGTGGTAATCGACAAATATTTAAATCAGTTTCTGGCCAAAAAACCTTCGTCCAGCATAAGAAAAGGGTCGGCGGCACCTGGGCGCTAGCNGGTGGTAATCGACAAATATTTAAATCAGTTTCTGGCCAAAAAACCTTCGTCCAGCATAAGAAAAGGGTCGGCGGCACCTGGGCGCTAGCCCATTCTATATTGTTTCAGTAAAGTGTGCAACCACAATTATGCAACATGTTTTTCAAAGAGCACAGCAATTCTGCAACAAAAGTGTTTTTGAGAGTGCAACATTGTTCTCAAGGCCCTTCAACATGTGCAAAAACCTCTGTGAATACAGCAGACCATTCCTTTGAAGAATGCATGTGTTTGTTTAAAAAGATCATGCAGTAGATACAGTGGCGCTATGAAAACCAATGGCATTTTTTATGCAAGAAAATGTTATATTGCCATATCTCTCAGGATTAATCCATGGATTAATCTTGATTAATCCAACACTACAAAACACCAAAACCAAAAGAACCAAAAAAAACAAAAAAAACAAAAAAAACAAAGATTTGGCAACTAGTCCAGAGACCAGAGTAGTTGGGAAAACATTGTTTTTTTTGTTTTTTTTTTTTTGTTTTTTTTGTTTTTTTTTGGTTCTGTGACCATCGAAGTAGACAAAAGGCAGAAAAATGCCCATACTGTAGGCAATTCTTGAGACAATCGAAGCAGGCAAAAACCCAAATTGTAGGCAATTCACAAGCTTCAAACACCCAAAGTGGTTCATCTTCCTTACAAAGGGTGTTGTGAACACAAAAAACAGTACTTAACATTCAAAAAATATCACCAAAATGTTGTTTTTTTAGCGCTCACAACACCCCTTTCTGTAATAAAAACTACCTGAAGTGTTTATTATTGGGGGGGTTTAGTGTTGGGGGGAAAGGATTAATTTTGTTATCTTTTCCCCGCCCCCGACCCCCAAAAAACGTTAAAACACCACCAGCCTGAAGGATTTTGGGGGGTGGTCGGCGGCAGGGCGCGCGCCCAGGTAGCTAAAGCTAAGCGCAGCTACCTGGATACATACCTGGATACATATGGATATGAATACATATGGCATCGCCGGAGTCGGGGGCGCGCGCCTGCCGCCGACACTCCCCAAAATCCTTCACTCTGGTGGTGTTTTGGTGTTTTGGAAGGCTCTGGGGTGGAACAAACCGAGAAAAGAAAAAAGTTGTTTTTAAGTCGATTTTGGAGCATTTTTGAACAATTGTTGGCAATTTTTTGTTGCGCTTAAGAGCAAAAACGTCGTAAATTAGTGTTTTGATGACTTTTGCCTGCAAAAAGTATCTTTTGCAACATGCTCAAAACTGCGCAAATACTAGTGTTTTTTGGATGGTGGTGTGCAAAAACATTTTAAACATCGTAAATCCTGAGTTTTTGGCCTTCCAAGTCTACGAAAACATCGGTATTTATGCTGCTTTTTGCTCCGCACATCGTCAAAAATCACGAAAATACCAAGTATGTGACGATTTTTCAAGCACTAAAACGCGTGGTAGGATGGTTACAAGATGTTACAAGCTGCCCGACGTCACCCACAGCCGCCCACAATGACAACCCGAAGGGCATCGCCGGTGTGCGAAACTCTACAATTTCTGTTATTCGAACCTTAATTGGCATCATGTGTCCAAAGAATGCTCAAGCTTCCAAAGAATTTGAAGAAGAAGAAGAAGGAAAGAACGAGAGACAGAAAGAAAGGAAGAAAGAATGAAAGAAAGAAAAGGAAACAAAGGAAGCAAACACAAAGGAGATAATAAAAGAAAGAAAGACATGATCCAATAGTAACAAAACTCGAAGATCCTCTCTGTCAGCATCCATGCGCCTATCAGGAATATGAACCTAATTCGATTAGAAATCCTGACTTATATCAATGACCCCTTTTTTTCTAGGTATGAGTTCTTTGGGTTTTGCGATTAAGGAGTTGCTTTCAAGTGCTTGATGGAGGATGCAATATTATCAGCAGCCAACATGTTTGGTTTCTGGCGATCAACACTTTGATGCAAATCTCTCAGACTTCAGGGGTTTCCACGACGAACGGAAATTTCTCTCGCGGAGTCTTTTTCCAGGAGAAAGTGCCAGAGTCCCGTGCCTGGGGGTGCATCCCAGGCATCATAACCGGGTAATAACCGCATTGTGCCCCAATTCTTTATGGACATCAATAGAACTATACCTAGTTGTATATGGGTTATGAACCACTTACCCTCTGGTAATCCGGCATGGTTTGCTTGAACATTTCCCATTTAGATCAATGATTGCCCCATTTCGGCCATTGCGTCGCGGATTTCCCAGCCACGCTGTTTCTGACACCGGAAGGTACGATGCCTATTTTTCCCACACAACCTCCCGCAACCGGAAGCGATTCTCAGCCGAGCAACCTGAAATCAGATTTTCGGTGTTCGGCCCAGCATTTGATTCATTGAGGATGGCGGGGCCCAGGCATCCCTTGGAACATCTTGGAACCGTGTTTGTTACCCAGTCCGAGTCAGACAATTTTTGGCAAACTCCTTAATGCCAACAAATGACTTTGGCTTCTAAGATTGTAGGCCCATGGGGTGGTTTATGGTTCCATCCCCCTCTTATTGTACAAACAACCTGTACATGATCCCAATTGCGCAGAAATGCCCTTCGAAACCCTGGTTTGTGGAGGGTGCTTAATAGTAGGGGAGAGGAAATACAAGAGAGAGAGAGAGAGATATATATATATATATATAAATGTTTTATTTATGCGTTTATTTATTTAAAATATATGTTAAGAATCAACATCTTGTCCCAACACAGTTGTGCAAGTATCCATCCGTCCAACATCTTGGATCAACATTTAGGCCTTTAGCCTATCTTGTGCCAACAAACAAAACAGAGCGTGCACAGCAACAGCTGGCTTTGCAACAGAGAGTTCAACAGGCTGCTATGTAATTTTACATGGTAGCGGAGCAGTGATCCTGGAAGCATCCAGGTGAGCTCCAACAACAGCTGGAGCAGCACAGGGTAGCAGCACAACAAACAAACATTGCAACAACAAGGTGCACAGGCAGAGGGCTTGATCCCAGCTACATAGCGTGGGGGACTCTCAACAACAAGGATGGCAACGGCACATGAGATAGGATCGCCAACAGCAGGAACAACACAAGCAGACGCCCTAGCATCAACACACAGGCTGAAGTTAAGACCCCCAACCTGCGATGGAAGCTATGCAACATTCGCGGAATGGAAGTGCAAGTTTTCAGCATACATGGGCCTACAGGACAGCATCTTCCCACAACTGCTATCAAGAGCAAAAAGAGCAACAACAGTGCTCACAGATGCAGAGCTGCTTGCTGCAGCAACAACACCTGAAGAAGGAGAGAAGTGGATACAACTATGCAACAACCTCAAATACATCCTCATCAACATCACCAGCGGTGCAGCAGCGACAGTTTGTAGACAACACCAAGACGCCATGGGCCTACAAGTCTACAGGCAACTGTGCAACCGGTTTGCAATACCAGTTGGAACAAGAAGCATAGGCTATCTCACAAAACTTCAAACCAGAATTCGACAACAACAATTTTGAAGAGTCTGTCTCAACATGGGAATCTGAGCTTGCACGCCATGAGCGTGACAACAATGCACAACTTCCAGACCAAGTGAAGATAGCTGTTCTCATGAATGAGACAACAGGAACTTCCGCAACACTTACATCTCAACGCAGGCACAACACCCACCTATGCAGAAGTGAGGGCAACAATCATGGAGTATTATAGAACCACAACAGCATTCTCAAGACTCCAACAACACTCGTCCTCAGCAGTCAGCACAAACCTTGGAGTAGGCCCAGCTCCAATGGACATTTTGGCAACATACAAAGGCAAAGGAAAAGGAAAAGGAAAGAACAAAGGAAAAGGATATGGCAAGGGCAACAAAAAAAAGGAAAAGGCTATGGAGGCTATGGCTCGTACAACAAAGGAAAGGCCAAAGGAAAGCAGCAGCCATGGTATCAACCAAAAGGAGGAGACAAAGGCAACAAAGGAAAGGCAAAAGGAATGCCTAACAAAGGAAAAGGAAAGAATCCAACAGCAGTGTGCTACAGATGTGGCCAGCCAGGCCACATGGCAAAGGAATGCCGAACAGGGGTGTACAACATGTCAGAGACACCGCAAGAACAAAGTCAAGATGGAACAGCACAGTGGTATGACCCAAACAATAGGTACGACAACTATTGGTACAGCAACGACCAATTAGGCAACTACAACGCTCATCCAGGCAGCAACTAGCATTGCCAGCGCCACCTACAGACAATCAAACACCATCAACCCACTTTGTGGCAACACTGGGCCATCAGGCAGCGAGCGCCCACAAGGACGCAACAACAACTATGCAAGCAGTTCAGCAACAAAAAGGGGACACGGAGGCAGAGATCATGATCGACAGTGGTGCAGCAACACACGTTTGTCCAACATGGTTTGCACCAGACTCACCACTGCATCCACTACAACATGGACGAGGTCGACAATTGAGGACAGAAACACATGAGGATATCCCAGTGCATGGCTACAAATGGGTGTTCATGCACAACACCAGGACCAACAAGCAAACATTGGTTGTTCCCTTCTACATGTGTGACGGGACACAACCCATTATGTCAGTAACAAGACTGGCAGAACAAGGGTTCAACACACAGCTCAATGAAACACCGACAATCCCACACAGCAAGGGATTCAAGTCAGCATCGAAGCAACGTGAAGGCCTCTACTTTCTACCAGTCACATTGGTGGCATTGCCAGCCAACATGAGGCTTGAGGTCAGCCAAACAGCAGAAGGAACAACAGAAAGAGTGGCACCAGTTACACTCACACCAACAGGCATGGAAGCCCTTAGAAACAAGAACGGTCTGTGGACATTCAACAGCCATGGCTTCCTGGTAAGAGCCCACAGAACACAACGCAAAGCACTCTTCATGCCAGACAGCAAGTGTCTAGTTCCAACAGAAAGGTTGGAAAACTACAGAAGAACAGTCATACAACGACCAAACAGCAACACAGAGGTCATTGAAGAAGCAGATCAAGACCTCGACAAGAAGCAACAGAAGAGGATCATTCAAGGATCCAACTGGACCGGAGAAACCTGGTTCAGAGTGAAAAGGGGCACACCCCTTCCAGGCAACCCACCACCACCACCACCAGCACTTCCACCAGCCAGAGCGCCAACACCAACGGTATCTCAATAAGACACTACCGATAAACCACCAGCACCAATGTATCGACATATTGCAAAGAAGCCTCTCACTGAGGCGAGGCCAACAGGTCAAGCAATGACTTCAACACAGCCTCACCCAACAGCAATTCCACATCCAAAAGAAGTAAGTCCAACACATTACTATTGGTACACGGAAGGTCCATACTGGAAACCCGTACACGTCCAGCTAAGAAGGGACCTGTACATTCCACAACAAACAGATGATGGACCAGACGTGACAAGCTGACAACATGGGGGCAAACAATGGTGAAGCCAACAAGTGGCAATCCAGGATACAGGCTTGATGATGATTGGACAACAAAGAGGACAGGCAACACTCGACACAGAGTGGACAAGCTTCACAAACTTTGAGGAGAACACAACATACAAAGATGAGTTCATCACAGACGGCCTAGAGGAGCGACAAGAGGCCGAGGAGAGCAACAGGAGCACCAATCCCACAACAACCAACTAAACAAGAACGAAGGGAACATGAACTGACACACCTTCCCTACAGAAGCTGGTGTCCGATCTGCATACAAAACAAAGTCAGACAGGACAATCATCCAAAACAAACAAGCAAATCAACAGTGATCCAGGTGGATCTGATGTACTACAAAGCATTAGGTGAGCATCAAACATCATCCGTCCTCAGAACAGTGGACGTCGAGACAGGAATGTGCATGGCAGTCCAACTGGAAGACAAGACACAACACATGCAGTACCTGCCAACGTGCTTACAACAATTCCCAATGGAATGCGGCAGAACTCATGCGATTCTCAACAACACTGTCTTACAGTCAGAACAGGAAGACTTTATCATCGCATTGCTCAAGATGGTGGCAACAGCGATGGGCAGCAACATAGCAGTGAGACAGTCACCTGCCTACACATCACAAGCACGAGGCAGTGTGGAATGTTTTCACAGAACACTCACGGGCCAAGTAAGGGCCATCAAACTCCAACTGGAGCGCAACTATGGCATCAAGCTCAACAGCAAGCATCACGCCGTGGCTTGTGAAGCACTCAGCATATCTACTCCACACATATTCCATACACTACACTCAGATGGAAACACAAGCTACTACAGAAGACGGGGCAAAGAACGCAAAACACCAGTCTGTGAATTTGGTGAAACAGTTCTTTACATGCCACCAACAGCAAAACACATGCTAAAGATGGAAGCAAGGTTCTATCCAGCCATTTGGCTGGTTTTGGACACCTCAACAAACGATAACATCCTTGGCATCAGCAACAAAGTGGTCAAAGCAAGGACCATTCGAAGACGAATCAAACCAAACAAATACAACAAGCAGTTGATGGACATCATCAACTCTTCAACAGCTACAATGCCAGCAACAGCATCAAGCATTGTGATACTCCCACAACATGCAGCGAGGAAACAGCAGACCACAGCAAGCACTGAGACTCAACAAAATCCGCAGCCAGCAGCCATTGGACAACCACACAGCACACCACCATCAGCACTCACAGCCCTCCCACTAGCAACAGCACCGGCAACTCAGCAAGCGAAGCCACCACTTCCATTGCCAACAACCGGCAAAAGAGAAGTAGCAAATGACATCGCACAAGGCAGTTCACCGAAGCAAGCACAAAAAAGCAGAAAGGACAACAGCAGCAAGCAGACCCGACACGGCTCAGGAGCCACCAGCAACACGGATGAGGATATCAGCAGTGACAGTCACAACAAAGAAAGGACAGAAGATAGAGGCAATGCCCAACGCAGAAGAACAGGAGATCAAATCAGAGAAGATTCTCCTGCAGTGAACAACACAGAAGGTCTTGACAAGGAAAAGACAACAGAAGGAATGAAACAAGAGATCAAGTCAATGAAGGAGCAAGGAGTTTACACAGAAGTTCACATCAGTCAGCTCAGCCCTAAACAACGCAAGAAGATCATCGAATCAAGATGGGTTCTTCGACGGAAAAGCAACACAGTGCGAGCAAGAATAACAGCAAAAGGATACACCGAGGAGATCAACGACAACGGCGACATCTTCGCGTCAACACCAATTTTTGTGTCCTGAGGATGCTACTTGTTCTAGCACTTTGCAACAGTTGGGTTTGTCTAACAGGAGACATTTCAACAGCCTTTCTGCGTGCCGCAGCAGCAACAGCAGATCTCTACATGTACCCACCAGCAGAGTTCTACAACGCCTTTGACCAAATAGTCTGGCTGCTCAACAAAGGCATTTATAGACTACGCCTACGCAGCAGTCCAAAAGCTTGGAAAAATCACCTAGCAGAGGTGATGCAAGAACTAGGCTTACGACGCCTTGTGAGCGAGCCCAACGTCTATGCAACACTACAAAGGAGACGCCTACATCCTGTGCTACGAGGACGACCTCCTATTCATTGGTTAACAGGAGACGGTCAACAAGCTGTTCAAGAGCGTTCAGCAACATCTTCTACTTCGGCCAACAGGAGAGCTCACTGTCGGCAACACCATCAGCTCTTTGGGCAGGAACATCTGCAACAAAGGTGACTACTACGAGATCAGCCTCACAGACAGCTACACAACAGAGCTATTATATAGAGGAAGCCAACATGCTCAACTGCAACGCCGCACCAGGCACAAACACTCTGAAAGCAACTTCAGAGATGGAACAAGAATTCAACAAAGAACATGCAGCCTACCAAAAGTCGGCAAGTTACAATGGATGACATACAAGGCAAGACATTGGCTTTGCAACAAAGGAACTTGCAAGAGCATTGACACAGCCAACAACAGCAGACCAACAAAAACTCAAACACTTACTCAGGTACACCAAGGAAACACAACACTACAAGCAGTATGTGAGACCGACAACCAAAACACCAACTACAGAAGCAACACCTGACATTCAGGTTTTCGTCGACAGTGACTGGGCAGGATGTACCACAACAAGGAAGTCAACAACAGGATTCCTGATCAAAGTCTTTGGAGCAACAATTCACTACAGCAGCAAAACACAAGCAACAATTGCGCTGAGCAGCGCTGAGGCAGAACTCTATGCAATCAACACTGGAGCAACAGAAGCTTTACACATCAACAACATCCTGAAAGAAGCTCTCAACATGAGGAAGATCAACATCCGCATTCACACAGACTCATCAAGCGGAAAGAGTATGGCAACACGAATTGGGTCCTCAAAGACAGCAAAGCACATTGAACTCAAACACCTGTTCATACAACAGCTGGTCGATTTTGCAGCAGAGACGCTTGCGTCACATTGGTGATGAGGGATCAACACCCATCATCAGTAAGCATCCAAGCAACAGCAAAACAACAGTTTCACCGCAGCATGCGCGTTAATGTGCGAACGCGCGCACACCGTGCGAACAATGTGCGCAGCGTGTACACACAGACATAGATCCTTTTTTTTCGAGCCATGGTGTCAACAAAGCTTGGCAACATGAAATACGTCATAGTGGTCCACGATACTTCAACATGGAATATATCAACACGGTACCTGTTTTTGTCACATTCCTCTTCAACATGATAGGTGCCAACTTGATTGAGGACGTTTGGGGCAACATGTGAAGTTCTTTTGAACTCAATCTGCGTGGACGTCAACATTTTCTTGACAACAGTGATCCGAGAAGAGCCAGCATTTGTTCCTTTTGACCGCAGCCTTTTTTTTGGAACAGGGCCGACGGACTGACAACAGGTCAGAGATCGTAGCCAACGTGCCAGCTGTGCGCAGCCGGTCAAACATCTGGCGAAAAACAAGATGACATCCATGTCACCACGCCCATGGATGATTGGCTCATGACGAGCCTCAACATCCCGGCAATGCGACTCTTTGACAACATGTATATCAACCCTGACAACGATTGACCTGAGGAATGCAACAATAAAGCATTCCTCAACAATAAGGTCGTGGTTTGGCTGACCTTGACGGTCGAGCAACACCAGAGTCTTGCCGCAACAGGTGGCGCAAATGCCTGTTTCTATGGCAATGAAATGATGCCAAGATTCGACGAGTTCAAGGTGATCACAACATTGATCCCAACAAGATCTATCTTTGTCATGTTGTATCACCAATCGGAACAACACGTTTTTACCTCGGCAACAGGAGAGCTCATCATGGTTTGCTGGGAAGTCAACGTGCACAGGTTGTTGACCTTGGTGGCCAACAAGGGCCTCAACCTGTTCAACAGGGCTGCACAAGCCATTCAGGTGCAGCTGGAGGCCAACAATGTGTGGAAGCTTGATGCGACCGAACTCGCATCGCAGCAACAGTGGAAGCTGCAACATGAAAATTTTATCCAACTCTTCGACATTGCGATCTGGTCTCGAGGAGTGGTGTGGTCATACAACACACACATTGATTTGACCAAGATCTCGACGGGCAACTCCAGTGAAATCCCAACACACCTGAAGTACGGCTTGGAACAAGCCTTGCGTTTTGGTGGGACACAACAGTTGCACCATTTACCTGAGCAACAGAAGAACCTCATGAAGGGTTTGCTGACCAGTCAACACCCGTTGACAGGGGGAGAAAGCATGAGAAAGCTATCCCTTCCATGGGGTGAAAACAGAAGAGCGTTTTGAGGGGATCAACAACTCTGTCAACATGGATGACAGAATGCTCAACACTAGCCATGGTCGAGAGCTAGATCAATGAGGTCAACACCTGGCGCAATGGCCAACATGACCAGTCCAACAACGATGAAGAGGACAACATGGAAGGCTGAACAAGCCAACAGGGGATGATGACTGCCAACATCCCGGGTTAAACGCCCGAACCAACAGTCAGATGAGCGCAACAGGGACACCAACAACTGAGAGTGCCGACAGATAGCTTGTATACTAACATAGTTAGACAACAATCTTGTGTCAACGCTGTTGCAGTGTAAAGTGTACAGGTCGGAATGCCCAACAAGGTAGACAACATCCTTTCAACATGTTAGTGGGTAAAGTTCAACAGAGTGATGTTGAGGCAACATCAATCTGAGGGGCGGTGTTAAGAATCAACATCTTGTCCCAACACAGTTGTGCAAGTATCCATCCGTCCAATATCTTGGATCAACATTTAGGCCTTTAGCCTATCTTGTGCCAACAGACAGAACAGAGCGTGCACAGCAACAGCTGACTTTGCAACAGAGAGTTCAACAGGCTGCTGTGCAATTTTACATATATATTCATATATATATATATATACATATATACGTGTTGCATGGTTTGAAAATCTCCTTGATCCCACCAAAATATGTGGTTCAAAATCTGCATCCCTGAAATAAACGCGAAGAACCCAAAACTTGCTCGTGATTCTCATTTTCGCACACTTTTGGGTTGAATATCTGTCTTGGGGGTTGCACATGTTGTACATACCTCTGTCTACTTGTCATGATTCTCAACCCAGGGCACTTCTGAGAGGCAAAATACCGGTGTATTCTACTGCTTTAGGGGTAAACCGAATATCCTCATTGTCCTGCCAACCAGAAGAAAACTGTTCTCAACATATGCCGCACCCATTGCACAATGAAGTTTCCCTCATGGCCGTGGAAACACACTTTGCGCGAAAAAACATTGTGCGGCGGAAAGAAACCATGTGCCTCCGTTCATTTCTACTCTTTTCTCATTTCTGTTCTCTGCTCTTCTCCACTCTCTTCCCTATACAACCTTCTCTATTGTCTTCTGCTCTATTCTCTACTTTTCTTGATTTCTTAACCACTACTTCAACTTTCCGCAACGCGGAAGTTTCTCTTCCGAATTTCCTAAGTTTGTAAAAAACATGAACAAGTAAAGTACTATCAACATACCAGCAACTACATGGGGGACCCCTTGTGTTATTAACCTGTAGACACTGGTGGATGGGTCTTTCCAAGTGTTCCTTAGAAAAACAAAATGCTGAACTTAAATGCCTTCAGACCTTCTGCTAAGTTCCGGGGGCTAGGGTCTGGTCAACAATTCCCTCGGGGTCTGGAAGGGTTTTCCCATACCCTGTTATTTGCATGTATAGCTCATCCCAATGTAACATAGTTTAATCTTAACCTCCATATTCTTCTAACATCCGACGCAAGATGGGCCAGAATAGCATTTTTTCTCTCGCGAATGGTTTGTCAAGATTTGTTGAGTCATTGCATGCCCCTTGTCGGATACAGGTAGATGATTGGTTTGACATGAAAAAATCGTGCTGGGGAACTTGCAGCAATGCCCACACATGTAACGAATTTGCATCCCTGATCTTGGTTGATCAAAATATCCATCTTTACACAAGAGGGTTTCAAGGTCACTTGTTTTATCCTAGGACCGTATGCTAACTGGTGGCCAGCCATGACCCAACTCAGCCATCCTTTCACATCTCTTCTACATCCTGTTGCATCACTGTCTTCATCCTTAATCTCCAACCTTTAGATACTAACACCTTTTGTTCAACCAATTGGAGGAAAACAGGGGTCTAATATCATCTTCCCTAGGCCAATACGTTCAAAATGTTGGCCAGCCTGGGAGGAAAACAATTTAGACCCCCAGGTGCTGACTGGTGGCCAGCCATGACCCAACTCAGCCATCCTTTCACATCTTTTCTACATCCTGTTGCACAAATCAAATCAAAAACTGGATCCAACTCAGATCAAAAATCACAATTCTGAGGTCACGATTTGCGTTGACAACAAACTTGAATATATCAGAACTGATGTAATATCTTGATATATTTTGAGATATCTAGTAACATATTCTGTAACTCCTGGTGAAATCCTGCAACATAGATCATAGGTAGTTTACTTTTTTGCTGAAATCTAAATCCAGGGTCTAAAGGACAATAAATATTTGGGGATCCTTGGGGTCTATAGTGTTACCTGGACCAGTTTAGACCTCACTAAAATTATACCACAGGGCTCTAGTCCTTTAGACCTTATATATGTAGTTGAGGGTATCTATCAACTATATATATATATATAGTAAATATATAGTTGTATATATATATATAATATATATATATATATATACAGTATATATATATATATAAATATAGTATCTATAATATAGTATATATATAGTATATTATATATATATATAAATATCGTCCGACATCGTGGCGCTGCTTCAAAACCCCGGCCACCGGGACACTAAAGAGGAAGAAAACCCAAAATTTTCGATGAACACGTTGTCCGTGAGAAAGTCGCCGCGCTGGGAGCCGGAAGCGACCAGTCACTGCACACCGACAGAAACCTCCATTGATTTGTCTGTTTCACCATCAAACATGGGGTCTTACATCTTTTGCTATCAAGAATGGAAGTTCAACTATGAAAAACATAGGATATTTGGCTAGTCAATGGATTGATTTAACCGCAAACCACGGTTTTCCTGTGCCTACTATTGCATACAAGGGATTCCTGCCATCCCATCAAGTCTTGGAGGTATAGTACTTTATGCTACCCGTGATATTCTTCTACTGCACATTTCTTTCGGATATGATATTATAACGGATAGTATATGTGGATGAAATGGCTGCAAGTTGCACCAACCTCTGACAAATCTGAAAGAGTCATTTCAGTTGGGATCAGCCCAGGTAGGGATGAGGGATGTGAATGAAGAATTGTTGAACGACCAACCAGCGATTTTCATATTCTAGCTGGAGATTTTCCCATCACCATGTTTGATCATGTCTAAATTATCAAGGGTGTCATTGTTTTTTTTCTTCGGTTGGTTGTTTTTAATACCATTCAACATAAATACTATCTATGTAACGCTTTTAGCATATCAACCAAAATCAATGGAAATAATAAAGGAGCACGTTTGAAACCGCCAGCCGGTCGTTCATCTTCATGCATGGAATGTCTGGCTAAACAAAGTCAAGTCAAATGGCCTAGTAGTCATGAACAGACAGATGATAGATATTAGATGATATTGGCATTATTTATGATATTTTTGTGTGGTTCAATGATATTTGGGTATGTCAAAATTAGGTACCCGAATAATTGGATGGTCAATACTCAACATCGACCTAAATCTGTGGTCCCCCAGGTCTTTAATTTTGACCCATAACCATTTGTTACTAACAGTTCAATAGCTGTGCCGAGCGGTATGTTCTTCCATAAACATGTTCGCTGCAAACACTATATATAGATTTGCCCGCGGAGAATCCTTTGACATGCTCAAATCCCTCGGGTAAGGTTAAAGATTTTTTGTTTTTCCAAAACGACAAACCCTAAAACCCTAAAACCCTGCTTAAACATGCTTAAACGCTAAAATTAAAACCCTAAATCCTGAAAACCTAAAATCAAAATCGCTGCGTATAGCCAGTGTTTTCATTCATTCTCCGGCGGCAATTATATGATATTGTTTGGATGTGTTGTCTGAGTGTGGGCGAAGCCGGGGTTTGGAAGGAACATTTTTTTCTTACAACCCATCAACCCACCACCAGTGGTTCACCAAAATGTTTGTGTCCCAAAGCCACAGAACACCGCTAGTTCCGACCCCCGGCAATTAGGGGCAGGTTTTTTCTTCTCAAGTCATGGTAATTCCCACCTCCAAACAATAGTTGATTTCAGCGTGTTATCGGAAAACCCACAAAAAATCAATCAATTCACTGCTCAACTCACTGCGTTCCAACAGGGTTTGAAGGGATCTTTATCTGTCTTCTTGGGGCTAATGAGATGATTAAATTCCGCTGGCTTTGCAACTCCAATTCTGAAGCGCCAGGTGGCACCCAAAAAGCCCGCTGGGCTGTTTTCAAATGTGATGTCCTCAAAGCCTCGAGAACATCGGCAGCTTCGATGGATTTGAGCGAAACTTCGATTTGGGCAAAACCTGATCCAACCCACGAACCTGAATGCAGTCATGTAAAACACGTTTGCGAAACAAATTATGTCAATAGTCTTGTAGATTTTTCCTCTGTCACCGTATCATTGTAGAATGTGGACTCTGGAGTGGGGGTGGGGTGCAAGGCGTGGAGTGCAAAGTGTAGGGAATAAACATAAATAAACAGTAGAGTGTTGAGTGGGGTGTAGTGCGTAGAGTGTGAAGAGTGGAGTCTGGAATGGAAAGTGTAGAAAGTGTAGAGTGCAAGGTGTAGAGTGTAGAATGTGGAGTGTGACATGCAGAGTGTGGAGGGGAAGAGTGTGGAGTGGGTAGAGTGTGGAGTTTCAAGTGTATAGACATAGTGTGGGGAATGCAGAGCGCACATGCGAAGTTTAGAGTGTAAACAATGGAGTGTAGTGGGTTAAGTGGGGAGTGTAGGGTGTGAAGTGTGGTGTGTGGGGAGTGTAGAGTGTAGAGCGCAGAGTCTAAAGTAGGAGTGTGGGGTGTGAGTTGTGGAGCATGGAATCTGAAGTGAGGAGTGGGAAGTGTGAAGTGTGAATTTTGGAGTCCAGAGCATAGAGTCTTAAGTGGGAAGTGGGGAGTGTAGAGTATGGAGTGTGAGGTAGAGTGTGAAGTGTGACATGTGGAGTGTAGAGTGTTGAGTGTAAAGTGTAGAGTCTAAGGTGTGGAGTGTGGAATGTAATGCGTGGAGTGGGGCGTGTGGATTGGGGAACGTAAATGTGGAGTGGGGAGTGGGGCTTGGGGAGTGAAAGTATAAAGTGTAGAGTGTAAAGTGTAGAGTGTAAAGTGTAGAGTGTAAAGTGTAGAGTGTAGAGTGTGGAGTTTGGAGTGTGGAGTGTAGAGTGTAGAGTGTCCATTGGGGGGTGTGGGGGGTGATGTGTAGGGTGTGTAGGGTGTGTAGGCTGTGTAGGGTGTGTAGGGTGTGTGGTGGAAAGCGTGTGGGGTGGAAAGCGTGTGGGGTGTGGAGTTTGAAGTGAGGAGTGTAGAAAGTGGAGTGGAATGCGAAACGCTAAATTTGGGAATGGAAACTGTGTGGAATGATGTGGAGTGGGGAGGGTCAAGTCTACCGTGGTGAGTTGTAACCTCACTAGATATTGCGCTTGCCATGCAAAGTGGCACGAAAGGCGAGGGCAACATCGCACCTTGAACAGCCTTTCCAACGCAGAAAGCGGCAGTTGCAAACACGAAAGTGCCTCAAATAAATTGCGACTGCCACGAAACTGACATTTCACGCGCGAAGGAACTTCACCAAATGCTGCGCCTGCCACAAAAAAGGACAGTCTCACCATGTACCACGCCTGCCGCGCAATTTACACTTTGCTTCTGCTGAACGCAGGACTGCCAATGCGATCCCGTATAGCCACACAACACCACGCACGTCTCCAATGGTGAGCCTGAAAAGCAAAATTGTCATCTCCAAAATGCTGCACCTGCCAAGAGAAATCCAACTCATCCTCTGAAAACTGCGTCTGTCAAAACGACTTTCGACAATTTTTTACCCACGTGAGAATGTCACTAAGTGCAACACCTGCCACACAAAACAACGTTACACATCGTCGCAAACATCCACAAATGACACATCTTGCAGCAGACGCTGTAAACCCACTACAGGTACGGCCAGAGGGCCTTGACTGCGGACGGTTGCGAACGGTTGCGGACGCTTGCGAACGGTTGCGAACGGTTGCGGGCGGTTGCGGACGGTTGCGAACGTTACGGGCGGTTGCGGACGGTTGCGAACGGTCGCGGGCGGTTACGGATGGCAAAGCAGTCTTGACTCCATCCTCCGACCCCCAAAGTTAAACAAGAACCTTTCGCTACGCATTTGGGAAAAACATCTACCAGTCTACCAGTTGGCTGAGCTGAAGCTTTATGAAACCAACAACAGAAATACCCTTTGATAGTCAAACATGGGTGTCTGGAATACACCCTATTTATGGATGATCTTGCCATCATTTGCCATCTAATTTGCCATCTATGAGAATTTCCCAGGTAGCCATGCTTGATTACCATAAGTTCATTGTAACAATAAAGATTAGACTGCTCAAGAAATGAAAGCCGCATTCCTTCGAGGGATCACTGGCACTCAGATCGTCGTTTCAATCATGGTCAAGTTGGGATACTCCGAGAATAGGACCGTTAGGACGGTCAACTGAAACCATTCCCGAAAGCTTGAAAAACCAACTGCAGCTTCGCGTTTTGCTGGATCAGGATGTATCTCACAAATAGTCCCAACCAATTCCTGCTTCAAAAACTGTCGAGGATAGATCTGCCATGATCTGCCTATCGGGCCAGGTCCTTGAGCCGGGCCCAAGAAAATGTGAGAAACCATTGGGATCATCATGCCGGGTATGCATGCACGCCTCATACATGTTTAAAAAAACGGATAGATATGGATAGATACAGTTGAAAGCAACAACCAGTTAAACGCCAGCCAGTCAGCTGAGTCCGCTGTCACTGTCACTGTCAGATCAGGGAAAAAATAACGCCAGCATAGACCCCAGATAGCAGAAAATCGTTTGGCAGCACTATACATCAACAAGGTTTGCAGCTTGCACCCGCCCTGCAGCACCCAACCTCCAAGCGAAAGGGGACATAGATGCCTGCAGCATCACCTTGCAGCGCCCCCCTCCAGCAGCACCCCGCAGCGGCACCAGCACCGCACTCCGACAACAGACCCCCGCAGTGGCACCGTGTAGCGGCACCAGCACCCAAGCTCCGAAACCCTCATAGGCAACTCTTCGAAAGAACCCCAATAGCTTCGCTATCTGGGGAATTAGAGACACCTGAAACACAAAAAACGCGCATCGAATCCTTCGCCGAACTTGCCAGGCCACCATGTTCGCATGAAATCGGCGTTGGGCGGACCTTAGTCTCGAGCGGATTTTTGATCTGGTGGTTTCGTATAGCTTAACTTCATCAATCTCATGACTGCAATGAATGATCGTTGATTTCTTGCTGTGGTTTATTGTGGTTTCCTTTTGTTTCAAAGAAACGGTGAATTGTCCCCACCAAAATAAAGGTGAGGGTCGGCCAGCGAGGCCCTTTGGTTTCAACAGACATGAAATAGGCCAGGTTTTCCAAGACTGATTTGCAAGGTCAACCCACATCCAATCAATCTCGTCACTATCTTTGGGCCAACATCAAAAAAAACCAGCCTGCAAATAAATTTAGCATTTGCGTTTGTTTCAAAATAGGTTCCCTGGGTACCTCCATTCCACTCCAGGGTTTACCATCATTTTTCATATTGTTTGACGGCCACTACAAAAAAATCGGGCACCAACACGAATATCAAAAAATGGTCGGTTGTATATCGTTATTATATCCCCACTATAAATCACTATTTCCCCAGTGAAATCCTGACTCTTGTAGGGTATAAATCCCATTTCCCTGGTGAAAAATCCTGCAACCAGCCTCCACCCGAAAAATCTTCGGCCATGCGGCGACAGGAGCGAAAGGAGCAGGAGTGGCCAGCGGGCAATTCCTTGCTCCAGGGGCTGGGCACGGCTTACATCCCAACTGCTGATTTTATGATACTTGAACTGAAAGCTGGGGATCTTCCATATAGGGCTGAAATCATTTGAAATCATGTTGATTATTTACACCAAGAGACATACATGTATTACATTTGTATTATATTATATATATATATATATATATGTAGACATTATATATAGCTACCAGACTCAAGAACTGCACCTCCAAGGTTGATGGGCAAGCGATGTTTGGGACAACGGGGACGCGTCGAGCCACGGGGTGAATGCGATGCTTATGGCTCTGTAACCAGGACTTCTCAAAATGGGCAAAATCCACTCCATGGTCCACGCGGTCATCATATTTTGCCCAGGGAACACTAAGAAATCCTCCAAACCTAGTTGAATAATGTTGAATAGTGGTATAATTGCAGTAGCCAAGAGTAATCATGATGGTAATATATGGTAACATATGGTAACATATGGTAACATATGGTGACATATGGTGACATATGGTAATTGTACTATATTATACTACTGTACATTAAAACATTCAAAAACCAATCACCCAAAAGATATACTGTCCCATGTTATCATTATCATTATTACTATCATTATGTTCATTTTGTTCAATGGATTTTGGGATGTCAAACGAAAAAACTACACAATATCTTTCTAAATTGCAATATCTCTCAACTCTGAGATAAAATAGTCATTTCGGGGATGATTCCCCTTTCTAACATTCATGTCAATGACATCGCAGGATGTGGTTATAGTTCAGCCAGATTATACCCACTATATCCTTATCCCGTATCCCCATTATATCCCATTATACCACCGTGTTTGTTGGTGAAATCCCCGTTTTTGTTGAACCCAATCTTGTCCAGAAATATGGCATGTATATCCCCATTCGTATTCATCGTATTCTATGACTATTCCATGAAATACCAACATTCCCCATTCCCATATCTTGATGGTACGGGATGTTTCACGACTCTTGAGTCAGCGAAGTTTTGAACCTCACTAGCAAGGGATTTGGTCCCTCCGGTCCTTCCGGTACCCGGTGGAAAATCAGCTCCCGGCGGTGGGAAATTCCCATGAAAAATGGGTATCTATGGGAAAATCATGTAGAAAACGCAGAAACAATGAACCTTTTATGTACACTATAGTACGCTGAAATCACTGAAATACGTGCCGAAACAAGAAACATCTTTCAAAGTTGTTCAAATCAAAAATGATCAAGGTCCGCTATGGCGGTGTCGTGACACATTCGTCCACGGAAACCTGTCAACCTACCACTTGACACTTCAAAAAACACTTGGATAGATCCATTTCTCACTGCTAAAAGCTAAACATTCCCACCATCTTCACCCGGCTTCATCCACCTTTTCTGGGCTATTCTGGATCCATGTGAACTACCCCAAACCAATTGGAGGTAGCCTCTGGCAATTTAACAGTTTGCCGTGGAAAATCACCTTTTTCGATTCGATAAACAAATAAATAAATAAATGAACAAATGAATCTAAAATGAATCTATAAATAAGCCATGTTCTTAAGGGTAAATCTCTAGTTTCTATTCATTTAGTTCGTCTTCCCCAAAGATAAAACATGATAAGACTCTGAATTCCCCAGTTTCATGGGTCCAGTTCTAGTTCGCATCGGTCCCTGCTGCCAAAGCTTCATCCCATCGGCGTTTCCGCTATCAGTAGCACTCACCACCCCGGCTGGGATGCTACCAGTGATGCCGGTGCCTGAAAGAGTGATCTCCTCGGTTCATTTCACGCAAGTGGAATTCTGACTGAAGGAATGTGTCAACCAATCAACAAATGGATTTGTCTGAAAACAGGGGACTTACTCCCCCCACAAAAAAAAAAACGTCAGTTATTCGTGGGAAAGTGATGATTGACCAGCAGATTGATGGATAATTCCAACTGGATCAGTAGGATTCAGTATTAGCGTACGAAACGCCAATTCAACAGCTGGGATTATCATCATTGCCCGATTCAAATGATTCAAACGGCCACAAATTGGGAGCAAATCATGATGCATCCCGTACGTCATTCAGGAAAAACCCCTTTAGACAAGCTGTAGTAATTCAGTTTCCTGAAGTGTTCCGCTGTTTTGGGATGGTTGTTGCAATTTATCCAGATAGATTGGTCTACGGATAGCTGAAGGAAAACTTAGGGGTGAATCTATGGTTTTACCATCATTTTTTGGGTGGCTTTCCAGCAAATAGTTTCACTTGGATTCTGCTGCGAAGTAATGATTATTTGGGCTTCGGGTTGAGGGCTTGGATTCCTGGCAATCCCCCAATCAATTTGGGGTATCAAAGGCGATTACGGCTTGGGGAATCCAACACTCAAACCACCGACCAGCAAAGGATCTCGGGCAAGTCTTGGGTCCCTACAGTGCAGGTGAAAGACTGGCAATCAAAGGTTGTCAACAGGTTGCACTAGATTCCTGTGCTAAAATTTTTTGTCAATTGAGATTGTCATCCCCAATAGGATGGACAATAGAGGGTATGGGTCAAATCATGAAAAACCTTTTTGGACTCACAAATGGCTGGTCATTTGCTAAACCATTCAACCATGTATTCTTGGGTGGTAAAAGTAATAGGACCCCGCATCCAGTTTTGCATGATCACCACTATGTCGACCTAAAATTGGTATAATTTTTCCCACGATGGTATGAAAACACCCAAGAAAGAAAACCTGGAGGAATGTATTTACACACATGTAATCACATGTGTATATATATATATATACCTAGAGCCTCCAAAGTAATTACGCCAACAAAAAAGGTACAAATAGAAAAACAAGGTTTTTCCCATTTGCGCCTTTTTTTGAAATTTGTTCCTTTTTGTGCAAATGTGGCATACGGGCAACGTTTGAGATATTTCGGAAATGACTGAGCTTCCGAGATAGAGAACGCTTGATGGGGAGTTAACAAATGGAGGCGCAATTGCACTGCATTGACCTGACTTTTAGCAAATGTATACAGGTGTTTGATCTGGCAAATGCCTACAGCATCTGGGATTTGCGCTGTCATCCTTGCGTGGGCCATGCTTTGACCTCATGACAGCTGAAGCAAATTCTACCTGAGTGGTCTTAGTATGTCAGGATGAAAGTTTTTACACCCCGCCATGATTCCAGCACATTTTGTGCTTGAATCAACACTCCTTTCAGCCTCACCCTTTTGGGTGAATTGTTCAAGAAAGCGCTATCCCGTAGGGAATAGGGCTCAGCTTCGCTATCCCGTAGGGAATTGTTTTCAGTCTTCGGATTCTTCATGCATTGGGCTCTCTTCCTCCCGCTCTTCCTCATGCGCACTTTCACTCATTTCGTCACTGCTTCCTCTTGCTCCACTGCTTCTGGCAAAGTTTCGTTCTTCATAATCTATTCCATGGTCAGACGCAAGTCCAGCTGCAATGTCACGCAACTGATCTCTAGACAAATTCCCAGAGATGACGAGCGTACCTGGCTCCATTGGTTGCTGATCAGCCCACACTCCGAGATGATCTAGTTCTTCAACTGCTTCCCTTTCTGTCACCTCCTCTACTCTAAATTCTACTTCTCCATCCGAACTCAAGTCGTCACTCATAGCAAAGAACCTGTTCACATCGTTATCCTCAAGCAAACCGAAGCGCCATTGATGCCACATCTCTCGCAGCACCTCAAGTCTGCCTCGATCCTTTTCATTCCTCTGCACTGCCTCTCTTGCTGTGAGTCCAAATGGGGAATTTCGAAAGATGCCATAGGGCGAGGGTTCGTCCAGGTCTGACTCTGGCTCTCGGTCAGTACTTCCATTCATTCTGACTCTCAGGCTCTGGTTCTTCTGCATGACTGTTTGCCTGGTCTTGCACTCCATGTTGTTCTTCTCTCCCTTCTGACTCTTCAACCTCCTCTCTCATCTCATCCTCAGCCTCATCTGCAGAAATGCTCCTCACGAAGAGCTCCTCAGTGTCAATGGGCGAGGTAGCACGCAAAGCCGCCAGCACAAACGGAACCAGTTGACGTTGAAGTCGTTGTACTCGTCCAGGACGATGACCACGATCAGCTCCTCCAAGTTCTGTTTGATAACCAAGAAGACCAAGTAGAAACTGAAGTCGAGCTTGAGAATGTCCCTTCGTGCCGATGTCTGCTGGGTTAACCTGTCCTGCCACAGGCTTGACTGCTGCCTCTCGCTCACTGACTCGTTCTTGTACCCAAAGTAGTCCAGTTGCAATATGGCGTGTACGTTGAACTCCTTGACGTTGTAGAATTGACCGTGCAGCAGAACTGTCCATCCTCAGCTCCGAAAAGACTTTGTGGCCTAGAACGCTTTCAAGCAACCTCCTCAAGTAGATCGCATCCGCCAACGCTGAGACCGCCGCCACAAACTCGGCCTCTCCACGGCTCAACGCTATTGACCTCTGCGACCTCGGGACTCCAAAGAAGTAGTTGCCGTTGACAAAGTACATGCCACATGACACTGACCGCCTCGTCTGGCGATCACCGGCCCAATTGGAGTCACTGTATACTTCAAGCAATGAAGGACCACTGCAACTACTGACTCCTTCGCCATCGGGTTCCTGGGAACTCATCATTGCTTTTAGTGACGAAGACATAGCCGCCGTTGCGCTCATCTTCTGCACGTAGTCAGCAGTGTTCTCCAAGTAAAAGAACCACTTGCTTCAATTCTTTCCAATCTCCTTCATCTGGCCACGTCACTTTTGCCGCAAGCGCTCTTGTAGCACATTGGATGTCTGCACGCTCACTGGCCATGTAAAGCAACACTCCAACGCAAGTGCGATATGCTCGACTCTGCTCCTCTGTCAAAGGTTGAAACTGGTGTCCTTTCTGAAACTGTCCTTGTGGGGACTGACTTCCCCTTGTTGCTTCCCAGGTGCAACTCCTCAACCAACTTGCTGGTGTACTTGTCGTTCAACTTGACCCATAGATTTCCATGTCCGTCTGACACGAATTTCCTCTTCAAGAGGCTGCACTTCCCAGACAAATGTGGACCACAAGGAACTTCGACTTGAAGCTCCCAGCTTTGATCACGTAGATGCCGAAGAAGCTCCTTGACCTCGACACGGCTACCCATGATCTGCAGGTCGTCCACATGTGCTGAGACCAACAAAGGTAGCTGTCCATTTCCTACGTTGGCCTTGAAGAAGATTGAGGGGTTCGCTTTGTACGTAATCAACCCTATCTTCATCAACACTTCTGCCAGGAGATCATACCACTTCTTGCTTCCTGTCCTATGATTAGGGAGGTTCCTCCCCAGAATGTATTAACTCCTCTCCTCGTAACCACATTGACTTTCTCCTCCTGCGTCACCATGAGATAGGCGTCCTTCACGTCCTCCGAATAGAGCTCAAGCAGCCCCTGAGCACTCTGAACCACTGCTGCCCAGAGTTTCGTACTCAAGCCGTTTGAAGCTGGACTGAACAACCCTTCCAGCTCTGGAGACAAGAACCTGCAGTCTCTTGCAACCAACCTGCTCCTTCTCAACCACTGTCCTTCACGAAATCTCCAATCCTTGACTTGTTTCGTTGTCAGCTTCCTGTAGGACTCGTCTATAAAATGGTTCTCATCCGCAGGTAGGAGCACACCCATTCTTATCAGCCTCTCTTCTTCTCTGTCCTCTGCCTCTGCATCTACTTTCGCCAGCGCCTCTGGTCCCAAATTTGGGGGACCTTCATCCTCTGTTCTTTCCCATTCTGCGAAGTCGACCTCTTCCAACTCACCCCACTGTCCTGTTGTGGTAGCATCTCCTCATCGACTTCCACTTCAATTCCTTCTTCAAGAATGACTTTGGTCACGCTCTCAAATTGCCTGCAAATGTTGGTGAAGAAGACAAGGTCCTTGATGACGACGATGTAGCCGCTGCTGCTCCTCCAGGAAGAACACCAGGTAGAACCAATGTAGGTCTCCTCAAAGTCTTCGTTGGAGGCTCTTCCGCTTCCACCATCTTCAAGGACTTCCTCGGTGCGTTCTCCTCTCGCGGATCTCCTTGCTCATCACTCCTCTTGCTGCCTTCTTGTTGGACTTCTCCTGTTGACTGCGGCAGGTCTCCCATAGCAACATCACCTGTAGCTGCTCCTCCAGCAGACCCCGCCTCAGCCTCAAGGCCTGCAATCTCCTCAAAACCTGCCTCCTCACGTGCTTCGTCTACTCCATCAGCTGCTTGACCTTGACTTGCCTGTAAAGCTTCTGAAGCACGAAGTCTTGCAAACAAGGCTACTGCCTGCGCCTCCTCATCGCCGTGGTAAGCCTGCACTACTTCCTTCAACATAGCTCCTCTGTCCTTCTCTTGCTTCTTCTTACCTGGCTTGGGGCCAGGCGCCTCCTTCTCTTCCCAAAGCAAAGCCTTGGCAACCTCTACCAGCTCTGGCTGCCACTGCTCAGCACAGCGCCGTGCTCCTCTTGCTCCAGGCAATATGGACAAGTCACAATCCACCAACTTGCCTACAAACACTCCTTTCACCCAACCAGGCAAGCCTTTCCTTGGCTGGGGCTTGTGAGGCAATGGTTGCCCAAAAACTGCGGTGCCAAACTCTGTAAGTCTGTAGGGTCTTTCTGTGGCCACTGCTTGGAACCTGGTAGCACATGGAACCTATTGTAAAGCCATGCAGCGTGAGCATAAGCCCATGTCCTCAGTGCATGGGTTCCAGGCAGGGCCTTGCCAAGCCCTTTGTTCACAGCCTCCAGCAAAGTGTTTCCTAATCTTCTGACCGTCTGGATAGCTCTCTCAGCTGGGTGTGCTTGATGTTCACCGGGTGGAGTGAGTTCCACTTCTGTCTTCACTTTGAGGGCCGTCCGTGCTGACTGCACGGCTTCAATAAGCTGCTTCATTGAGGGTTCTCCATCACCCTTCAGAATCATTTCATCATGATCCCGTGCAAAAGCGGTGACGGCTGTCACACACCTCTTCAAGCTTATCCCCCCTTTTCCTGGAATCGGCACACAAAGCAATGCCTTGGTCCTTTCACTCTCGGGCTGCTGGCCTGCTGTCGTGCTAGTGTGCATGTAATCCGGGGCCACGGTGACAAGGGGTGTCTCTCTGCGTTCATGTCGTTCACTGTCACGACTCCTTGTAGCCACGCATTCCTCACACCACTCCTCAAATGGAAGATGAGTGAGTCGTCTATGACGCTGCCTTTCTTCTGCACTTGGTTGCTGGCGAACTGGTGGGCCTTGCACTGGCGCTCTTCTGTCCACATTCTCCTCCTTGTGAACCACTTCGGCTGCCATCCTTGAATGCCCTAGACGAGCATGACTCCTCAATCGTCCAAACAAAAGTTTCTTTCCACCACTCTTTCCAATGCCCAAGAAAACGCACGCTTCTCTCATGTGTGCCAATGTGCTATCTTCTTCGGTCCTCTTGCCATTCACAATGACATAGGTGGACCCAACTTCATCAGCCAAAGCTCCTTCTACTCGAGGTCTCTCACTTGCACTGATCTCCTCTTCTTCGGCGCTACGACTTTCTTGCTCTTCACGAAGTCCTGCTTCACGTTGCTCTTGCTCAGGAACAAGGTCATCCAAACTTGCTCCAAGGAGCTGGGTCACCTTGCGCCACTGGAAGTTCAGCTCCTCCACCTTGAGGTTGAACTGCATGTCGATGGAAAATTGTAATGGTTACTGTGGGCACTCGAACTTCTCCTCCAAACGGTCCTTTTCTCCAAACATCCTTGTGTGCAGCATCCTCCAAGCAATGCCATTCTCCTTCAAGATTCAACACCAAAGTAGTCCTGTAGGGGCACGCCTTGCACACGAAGTCAATCTCAGACTCTTGAAAGTCAGTGGCGTTGTGGTTGACCGTGACTGGAGTACCATCTTCCATGATCCAGTCTCCTTTCTCTCTTGCAATCTCCTCCAACTCCTTGTTGATCTTCACCAAATAGTTCACTTCCAATGCCTTAGCCTTAAACTTGAAGGCTACAGCGTTTCCCTTCCAAAACAAAGAAACTCTTCGAAGGCCATTGCTCAAAAGGTGCTCGTTGTTGTAGCTCTTCTTCTCCAAACTCCAACTCTTCTTCAACCACTTGCCAACTGCAATCAAGGGCTGCTTCACATTTGCAATCACAAAGGTCTCGGTCAGGCCAATCTTCTCATCATCCTGAGTCTTCACCAGCATAGTGAGCCTCAGCCTCCCAGAATTATTGATGAAATTTTCTTGACAATCTCGAAGTAGTGCTTGATACTGGTCGTCTACCATCTCGCCATACTCCAAGATGTGGTGCGGGACTCGTCCTGGCACCAGCCGCGGTTTTCTCAACTCTCTGTCTCTTCTCCTTAGCTCCTCTCGCCGCCTCTTCACTGCACTTCAGGCCAAAGCCCTCTGATGCAATTTCCAAGGTGTCCAGCTAGTAGAGCAAGTGCCAAAAACATCTGGTGTGTTTGCTCGGTGTCGCCCAGCCGCTGCCTTAGCGGGAGCCACCTTCACCCGCAGGATCACTAGGTCACTAGGTGGCTCCGTTGATCTGGCAAATGCCTACAGCATCTGGGATTTGCGCTGTCATCCTTGCGTGGGCCATGCTTTGACCTCATGACAGCTGAAGCAAATTCTACCTGAGTAGCCTTAGTATGTCAGGATGAAAGTTCTTGCAGCTTGCCTGAATTTCGCAGAAATGTGCCGGAAATTCGCAGAAATGTGCCGGAAATTCCCGGAATTGTGCCGGAAATTACCGGAATTGTGCCGGAAATTACCGGAATAGCGCTGGAAGTGTCCAGAATGCTTTAGCCAGGACTTGCTCATTTTTTAGTGTCATTGTTCATCTTGAGATCGAAAATACGAGTAATGTTGGGCCTTTTCATAGTTAGGTGCTTCACTCTCACTGCTCGTTCTGCCTTGATGCAACTTCAGGATGTGAAAAAAACAGCAACAAACTTTTGATCCTTTTTTCAGGAAATGTTCCTTTCTTGACGTCTTTGTTACCTTTTTTGCCGGGAAAATCATTTGTACCTTTTATTTTGCGACATTGGGGTTCCAGGTATATGTATATGTATATGTTTTTGCAAATGGCCCCATGAAGGAAAAAAACCAAGAAAACAGAACAAAAATCCAGAGGTCTTGAGGATTGGGGGGGGTCCAGCCAAGAGTCCCAGAATATTGCCTTTTTGTATTTTTCTCGAGGTTTTCTCCATCGGCCCTTCCCATAGAGACTCAGAATACTCTTTTTGTTTGTGGGTTTCTTTGTTTTTTACTTTTGTTTTTTGCTTGTTTCTCTTCTGGGACAAACTAAGATATGATTTTAGGACCCGATTTCTGGCTTCAATAGAAAACCTATAAAATCTACATATATGTACAAATCATGATAGTATTGAGGTTGCAAATGTGTGAGTATTGAGGTTGCAAATGTGTATATTTCAATAGTATTTAGAGTGCTTTGGAAGGGTGAGTCACTATTGTTTTTAATGTATGGAATTTTGTGGTCAGCGCCCTTCTCCTCAATATGGGGGTTCTGGCGGGGGCGGTGACCATATATACAGATATATACAGACATATATATATATATATATATATCAATAATAAATATCTATATATATATAATCATTGGATCTATTCACTTTGGATTCATTGTATTAGATACGGGGATGAGATCTATATCATTCGTTGTAAACTTGAGTATGGCTCTGGGTTTTGGGTTTGCCACAACTTTTGGTCCACTCAATTGGCACATGTTAGTAATCTATTGAATTCCCGAATCTGGGTGCTTAAAGAAACACGAATGAAGCAATTCCATGCTGTGACTCCGTATGGCTTCTGGGCAAATGAAAAAGATTTCCAAGCAGGACACCTGAGCTCACTTTGAGGCGGGCCCCCATAGCTGGTCGGTGGTTGAGCTATGTTGTGTTTTTGAAAAATCGGACCATGATCTGGCATTCAGGGATGGAGCATAAAGGAGGGGTAGAAAATTCAAGTATCTTTGGAGGAAACCCTCCATGTTTGACGGAAGCAATGGTTTCCTGAAAACAAAATCTGTACATCACCCCCGATCATCAATAAATGACCATCTTTGATGCACAAATTCCTCTCTTGTAGTCGCTTACAGTTAGTTCCCCATCTATATCACAACAAACTACCGTTGATCCTTGAAGTTTCCTCTAAAATTCCAACAGCCGAACCGAAACATGGTCTGCTTTCGGTTTCCCAAACTCGCCCAGTCTCGTTCAGCAAGACCGCCACAATGACAGCTGGCCTGCCTCCATTGGTGTAGGCCTTTGTCGCCAACGGGAACCAAGGCATGGCGGCTCTGTAGCTTGGTTCAAGCGGCAATTTACCCGGAACCGGATACCCAGTCATCAAACATGGCAGGCTGCTGGGAAATCTCAAAAAATTGGCATTTCAATGGGAACATCATCTATAAATTGGGACATGTCCATTGCCGTGTTTAATTATCAGAGGGTATACCTTGGTCTTTACCGCATGATAATCCATAATCGAAGGAAGTTTAGAAGTGAAACTTCCGACAATATGGACACATGGAAAAGCCAAGATGTGAAGAGCTCAGACAAGGAGAAAGTCAGAAGAAAGAAGACCAAGATGTGAAGAGCTCAGACAGACAGGGAGAAAGTCAGAAGAAAGAAGGTCAGAGAGGAGAAAGTCAGAGAGAAGATGCAGGTCGCGAAAAGGTAGGAAAGTCGCGAAGCACTGTGTTCTTCCAAGGTTTTGTGGCTCCGGAAGGTCGAAAAGTAAGCTCGCTAAAGCGGCGGGTGCGGAGCCATCTGGGCAGATGAGAAATCAAAAACAGCACGCTGTTGAAGCGCGAAGCGCATTTTGAAGTAAAAAGGTACAAAGCACCTCATGCTCGGAGCGCTTTTGGAAGTTGACATGTCGAAAAAGTGCATGCCGTTGTGGAGCGAAGCACATTTGGAAGTAAAAAGTGTTAAAAACTGTTGGTCTCGGAACACTTTTGGAGGTTGAGATGTATGAAAAGTGCACGGCGTTGTGGCGCGAAGCACATTTTGAAGTAAAAAGTGTCAAAAACACAGCATGTTCGGAGCACTTTTGGAAGTTGAGATGTGGAAAAAGTGCACACCGTTGTGGCGCGAAGCACATATTGAAATGTGCAAAACACAGCATATTCGGAGCATTTTCAACAGTTGCGATGTCGAAAAAGTGCACACGGCTGTGGCTCGAAGCACATTTGGAATTAAAAAAGTGTTAAAAACTGGTGGTCTCGGAGCACTTTTGGACGTCCGGACGTCGTTTTGTGTGGCAGGCGCAAAGGATTCTCACCTTGTCAAAAGTGAGGTAAACGTGTGGGTTTTGTAGCATTCTCAAAAACGATGGCAGGCGTGGGACATTTGAAGAAGATCTGCACAGATGCATGTCGCGTGGCAGGCGCAATACAAGAGACATGCATGTTCAGAGGTCAGGGCGCTCATTTCCTGAGAAGGTTTGCATTTGGGAGCATCAGATCGTCAGGTTTGCTAAGATGATTTCGCGTGAAAGGTGCAACACTTCGTATGACTCGGACTCACTTTTTCGTGGCAGGCGCAGCACTTTATAGAGAGATGGAATGGAAAAATCGCAAAAACGCATTGGTACGAGGCCGGCAGCTGCAGACTCAACTGTGGATTTTTGACAGAATTGCTTCGTTTGTGATGCTGTCAACTTCGAAAATGGAGGAAGTCTCGCAGAATTGCTTCGTTTCGGAATGTTACACTACTACACTACACTACACTACACTACACTACACTACACTACACTACACTACACTACACTACACTACACTACACTACACTACACTACACTACACTANNTACACTACACTACACTACACTACACTACACTACACTACACTACACTACACTACACTACACTACACTACACTACACTACACTACACTACACTACAACAACAACTACAATAACTACAACTACAACAACTACAACAACTACAGCAGCTACAACAACTACAACTACAACTACAATAACCACTACAACTACAATACACTACACTGCACTGCACCACAACTACAACTACAACTACATCTACAACTACAACCACAACTACAACTAGACTACATTGCAGCTACACTGCGCTGCCTCCAACCACTTGTCGGTCCATGAGTGGGTTCGCTCTGCCATCCATCATTCGCAGCAACAAACCTCTCCTTCAGGTTTCCTATCTTTGAACTTCCGCCACCACCTTGCGCGGTACTACTGGTATCAGATTAATACAAATTACACCTCCAAATTTGCCCTTCCAATTCTGGAATGGTAGACTCAATCCATGAGGTTGTTAAATATCACAGTTGCCAGGGCCATGTCTGGTTTGGGTTTCATGAAACCCGCAAGCACAATCAGGAATTGGCCATCCATCTTGCACTTGAAAAGTTTTTAAACTTACCGTATTCACTTCTGTGAAGATCATGTTCTTACTCAAATGTTTATATCTTAGCGTGTTGTAAACAACCGCCATGGCTTCCATCATTGTCCGATGTCACTGTTATTGGAACCTGCTGAAACCTTTACAAAGTGCCAGCGGTACATCCTCTGATCATACAACATGGCAATGGACAACTCCGACAACTCCCCAGTCATAGATGGTTTCCCATTAAAAAAAACGAATCATTTCCGCCAGATTAAACTATCAAAGGGATTCAAAGGGTACTTGAAGATTTTGCCTCATGTCAGTGGGCAAATTTGCCAGAAGCCAGAAGCCCAGTCCAGTCGGTCCAGGTTGAGGCGACCGAACATCCCAGGTGGGTTCTCAAACTTAATGTGTGTTGCTTTGTAAAGCCCATGAGTAATTAATTATAGTTATTTCCCCCATGAAGCCAAACAGTTCACCAAGTTATTTGCACCAACTTGGCCAACCATGGGGCCCCACCTTGAATTTCAAACCGTTGATTAGCCTGGCGATCTTTAGCCCCCCATATGCAACCCTTTCCGGGAGTTGCCAACATTATTTTGACATCTTGTGAAGCAGTTCCAAAGAGGGATGAGCATCAAGTTGTGTGGGGATGTTCGGAGTATTGGCTCGGTCCGAAGGTCAAAACTTGGTTTGTAAGACAATACCTCACAATGGTACAAACGTTACATGTTCATGTTGGTGGTTGATCTGCAGTCAGCTGGGATCATCATCCCTTCTGTTGGATCAAAAATAAACCGCCAGCCACCATCAATGAGCTTTTCGCAACGAGTACGGCATTCGGACTTTTTTTGGGTTTCATCAACTGTCCTGTTCAATCCTGGGGTCCATGTGAAATACCCCAGACCGATTGGAGCTAGATCCAACTCTGTTGAGTTACCATGGATCCTTCATTTCTACCGACTTCTTGCATGCTCCTTATTAATAAAGCATATCTAAACTACTTTCACTCAGTTTCTCCCGCGCCGAATTTCTTCAAATCCAAGCTGCGCAGTAGCTGGTTCCAGTACCATTGTAGTACCACTGCGAATTAGAAGAGCCACCTCTCGCCAGACATATAGAACGTTGAAAGACATGTGTTTTACTTCATATATGTGACCATGTCGATCCTTTACAAATATAAGTCACAACTAATATTGAACAACTTGTATACATGTATACATTTTGCTTTTCCGTGAAATTTTATTCCCTGATGATCCTGATGTCTTTTACACAGATAACGAACAGGTTTTAGATGGTTTTGCCATGGCGGGTCCAGCTGCAACTTTCTTTTGAACCAAGTCACAATTCACACCCTCCCCTTCCTCCAAAAAATTGGCGCGGATTCTGAATCAGTGGCGCCCAGTGTTGCCTCTTTCCATTGTTTATGCAGCTGTGTACAGACTACGTAGACCAAAAAAATATCCGTATGGAAAATTGATTAATTAGAAGGAAAATCTACAGGGAACCACGGTATTGAATGTATTTACACCTAAATATAAAGGTGTGCTGAAAAATGTCCCATCATCCATTTCTAGGAATCTCTCTTACACGAATGGACAGATGGGATAGCGCCCTGGTCCCCGTGACCTAAACAGTCTCCAGTTTAACATAGTGGATTCAACCCTCAGAAGAATGCGAGCAAGTTGAGCAAAATGGAACATAGGCGCAACATGTTGCAAGCATCAGCCAGCCTACGAGCTAAAAGTTACCTCCCTTGCAGAAAGATCTACAAAATCCTTTCGAACAAAGGGGCCAAACCGATGTCCCATTTTCACTACGGCTTTCCAATACATCTGTCACGACCATGGCGCACAAGCATGCCGGCATGGTATGATGTGCAAGGCCAATCTGTTTCTAAGCTACCATCTCTATGATAATGGAGAAGTGAAATGACTTGAAATGATGCATCACAATGAACCTCCAGGCAGATCTACAATGTGGAGATCAAAACATGGCACCCCAAAAAGGATGTTTGAAAACACAAAAAACTGCCAAGGTCCAAACGACCCATTCCCACATGGTACTGGGGGTGGATTTGGGTCTTCAAAATCAACCACTTCCCCAACATGAGTTCGTGTCAACAGCAGCAGCGTTTTTTCTTTCCTCTAGCTACCTATATTGTAACGCATCACCCATTTGTGAAGGCCCCAAGTGGTCCCAAGCCGCATCTCACTGAACAATCCTCTGTCGAGAGATGTTTGAATTTCCACTGCCGCCGTATCATGTACATATCATACTAACTCCCCACGCAGAATATCTAAATATATCGAAATCATATATTACATTGATATATCGTCATTTACACCAACAATATATATATATATATATGTATAAATACAATTAAATACATAGACATTGCTCAAATGCCGGTGCGACCGGTCATCCCGTTCCTCATCAAGTTTGGGCAAATTCGGGTTAGACTGGTCTTACCCCTTTCTTGGACAAACTCATAAGGCCCAACAAAAGACACAACTTTTGGTATGTGTTTCAAAATGATTGCTGATCTTTTTGTCCAAAACACACGCGACGACTAGCGACTTCAATCTGGGGCGCTGGGTGTTGAACTGCCATCCACCATGTTCATGGTCAGTTCAATGATGTCTTCAGTTGGCATGTCCAGATTGATGATAATCACCTGCGGCTGTGAGGGTCAGGATATGATGTGCTCCACGAGAATTGCCAATCAATCACCCAGCAACCTACTATTCACCAGTGCACCCAGTTTGTGTCAGACAAAAATTGCGGAAATGTTGCATGGTGTTGAGTTTGCTATGCAGAACCATTCCCCAAGTTTTACCCAGCTACTGGCATGTTGGAAACGGATTTACAGCACAGCAGGCTAGGACCATGAGTCATTCAATGGAGGCCTAAAATTGTCTTGTCTTCGATCCTGCAAAAAAAAAAAAACAGATTTGCAATTCCCACGGCCGAGGCACATGTTAACCCAAATGTATTGTGGTTTTTGGGGTTTTGCACGTTTTCAACATGGTTCTGATACACTCGATGGATCGAAGATAAAATGAACACATTTGATATTACATAATCTAGAATCCAATTTGATAAATCATACATACGTATCGTACAAGAACAATTGAACCATTTTGGTGGTCACTCAAATACTATCAATAAAAAACCATATCATATCTTACAATGTGAGGTCCTCTAGTTGCAAGTTGGTTTCGTTGCACACGTTATTTGCACACCTCAAATTGCCGTGTTTAGTAAAACCCAACAGCCAACATGGTAATGACTACCAATTTAGCCAATGAAATGGGGCCCAGCATATCCAAACCATCAACGGACTTGGTTCCAATCGTGTTAACCATCCGGAAACACCTCGGATTTTACATCGTTTCGTGTTTTCCTGTTTGATGCCTTAGCAGCCTTTACGAGACATGTTGAAGTGTCAGGTTCTAGAATCTGCTCCTATTGTTTTCCTCATTTTCATCCGCAAATACGCCTACACACACCGTGATGCAACCTTTAAGGTAATTTTTCATGGTTAGTTGGTGCGCCAAATTGCCCTTCGTGTGCCAAGGTGCTCGGGGTTGGTGACAGCCTGAGGCCCCCGCTGCGTTCGTTGTATTATTTCATATGGTGCTTTCCTAAAATGGTGGTACCCAAAAATGGATGGTTTATAATGGAAAGTCCTATTAAAATGGATGATTTGGGGGTACCCCTATTTTAGGAAACCTCCATATGGTGCTTTCCACTTCTAATCAAAGGAAGTTTCGTAGAGAAACTCCGGCTTACGGAAAGTGAGCATTACCACGAGCAAAAAAATCATTGTGTAAAGCTGGCATGTGTTTTAAATAAAGAAGTAGCACAACAGATCACAAAGTGTCGTTGGCATGTACCTGAACTGAAGAAGGAGCTTCAAAGATCACTAAGTTTAATTGGCATGTACTTGAAGTAGAGAAGTAGCCCAAAAGATCATTAAGATTCATTAAGTCTAGTTGGCATGTACCTGAAGTAGAGAAGTAGCTCCAAAGATCATTAAGTCTAGTTGGCATGTATATCTGACGTAAGGAGATAAAAAGATCATCAAGTCAATAGAGGTAGAAGTTGAGCTGAGCAGAAGGAGCGTAGACCAAAGCAGAGAAGCGCAAAGGTTGAAGTAGAGTAGTACAGGTAGAAGTAGTAGAGAAGAATAGAGTAGAGCAGAGCAGAATAGAGGTGGAGTAGAGCAGCGTAGAGAAGAGAAAAGGTTGAAGCTTAGTAGATCAGGAGTAGAGAAGCGTAGAAGTTGATTAGGAAGTACAGTAGAGCTAGACCAGCGTAGAGGTAAGAGTAGGGCAGAGTAGAAGTAGAGTAGAGTAGCGTAGAGGTTCTCAAGCAATGTCTTTCCGTTATACCTGTTTAGCAGGGGGGGACGTTGTCCAAATGTAACGGGCGTTAATGACGTCATTTGGGGGGGGGGGGGCAGGGAATAATTGGTATAATGTGATTTTGCGCCCTTTCATCACCATGGCAGGTTTTCAAGCCCATAGTCTCACACCATCCGAAGGAAAGAAGGAAAGAGAGAGAGGGGTAGAGAAGTATACATGTATTGGTTTTTACTTAATTACTATTCATGTGTTTATATTTTACAGATACGCACATGTAAAGAATATGCAAAAATAAGGATAAACAGACGCATAGATATAGATTCGAATACAAATTGATACATACATTTAAAAGCGCAAAGTTGCTTTCCTAAACCAGGATTTGATGCAAGCTCATACTTTCATCCAGCACCGCTAAGTCCTGCACTGTCGTAGGGGGATTCTTTTAGATTGGTCCAAATTGTTTTCCTTCATCCTGAACAATGTTGGATCGCGATTAATAGGGGGGTACCAAACTGCCCCAAATAATTCCGGATCTGTGTGTTGGCACGGGTATGTCGGCATTGTGCTATTTTTTCCGTGGTAGTTTTTATTTTTCAAATTTTGGTTTGCCATATGTTTTGCTTTGTTTTTCTGAGTTTCTTACAAAGAGTTTATTTTCTTATTGTTTATTGTTGAAAACTATTGATTGAATCCCTTTACAAAGCCCAGTCAGAAAAGCAATGCCCACACAATTTTTCAACGAGGTGGCCCATGAGCAACCCTGATCTTCAATAATGTGTTTGTTTTGGGGGGTTTCTATTGTGTCCTACTTGTCCCAGGCTAAGTTCAATCTTAGCCATTGCAGCAGAGCCCAGCCCCAACACTTCTCCAAACACTTTTTTGTCAAAAACCATTGAGGTACGCTGAGTTGCCAAAGCTAAAAACTATTGAGCCTTGCTCAGGACAAAGCTAAAAGGCACTCAGTTTTGCTCAGCAATGTTCCTTGAAGATCCACGCTGATTGGACAAAGCTACTGCGTTGCTGAGATTCCACTCTGCCTGTATGGGCACCCCCACACCATCTCTCCACTTGAGCCTGTCTCCCAGCCACTCAGGGCTGTACCTCAGCCCAAGGCTGCTTCAGCAGAGACCAGCCCATTCCTGACTGCAGCTGTGAGTGGGCAAAAAATCTTCGAAATGCACACCAGGCACAGCCTCCTGAGCATGGACAACTGCAGTGAAGGTCTCTCCAGGGCCCACTTTCCGAACGGAGTGCTGCTCCCTCCTCTCACTCTGCAACTGAGTTCAATGAGCTTGTGTCTCACCAAGGCCTGAAATTGCTTAGAAAAGTCATGACGATTTCATGGGTCGACTTTGAGCTTCTCACCAACTCTGAAGGTCTCAGCCCTCAGCCAAGTGCCTTTGTCTGAGATGTTGCTCGCCACCACTAAGAGACAACTGATTGCATAATAACTGCCTTGCCTCAAAAAATAATCCTTTACCTCTCCTCTCCTGAGATCCCAAGCAATGAGAGTTGTGGATCCAGGGCGAGGCAAAGCTGAGGGAGTGGAGTTGGCTGCAGGTGACTAGGCGGCTGCCTCCTGCTCAGGCTGGCGCAATTTGCTGATCGCCTGCTCGGGCAAACCTGGTCTTGCCCAGGTTGGCTGGGTAGAGGGGTGCTGACTGACTCAAAGAAGGCTGCTGGCTGACTCAAAGCTGAAGCGTTTGAAGCTGAGGTGTTGCTGGAACCAATGGCCCTATACCCATGTCTGGCCCACCAGCTTAGTGCATGACCTCTCTGATGGCTTGCCGAAGAGAAATCTTTGTGAGGTATGAAGCTCTTCCTCAGAAAAGACATCTCTCCTCCCTGTGGCCTTGGCCCACAAGGGCACCTGGTATGAGGAGCCAGAGGCCTTGCTGAGATGAACTGCTTGCTGATTCTTTTAGCCTCAGCTGGCAAGTGACAGGGGGTGGTCAAACTCTTGCCAAGTCAACTTAGTCCTTGTCTGAGCTTCAGTTTCAGAAATGTTGGCAACAAGCTCAGTGGACATATGCTGTAGTTTCAAGCCACCAGACAAGATTACGACCAGTTGTTTTCCTAAAAGTGACCTTAGCAATAATTGCAGACTTCCTTGCCTCTCTGTCTGTGGCCTCTTTGAGGAGCTCAGCTCTTTGCAGGGAGCAATGCCTTCATCATGGGCTTTGGATCTAGGCTCATTAGCTTTGAGCTGCAGTCTGCCCAGGTGCTCAGCAACCAAACCCTGCTTAGAAGTAGGCCCTTTGAATAATGAGCCGCTGCTTCATTCCTGAGATGATATCTGAGCAGGGCACTTTTCTTACAGCCCCCCTAAGCCCTCTTCCTGTTATGTGCCTCTTGTTTTCTCCTGTTCTCGAGGCTTTTCTGAGGCACAATCTTCTTATAGTTCTGAGAAGGCAGGTGGCTTAGCTGCCTTTTGCTGAGGCTATATTTCTCAACCTGAGCTCTCCAGAAGTCTTGAAGCTTTGAATTTTTTCTTCACAGCAGGCATCTCCTCACAATACTTCACCTTAGTGGCAGCTGAGATTTTCATTCTTTTGGATTGGGAGCCTGGCGTCTTCCTTAAAACTGAGCAGGGCTGGCTTTTGCAGACTTCTGAAGCTCCTTCTTCGTTATTTTTCAAGATAATCCTTGACCAACCCTGATCTTCAGCACCAGCAGCAGCAGCCCACTCAAAGCACCCAGATCCCTTCAGGGTCGCGCGCTTCTTTGTTTCCAACAAGCTGCTTCTCGTGTCTCTGAGCTCACATGTAATCAAAAAACATCAAGATCTCAGTCTCAGGCTTTTGTAGCTCAGACTCCTCTCAGTCTTCCTCAACCTTCACCATATGCTGCATGGGCTCATCCTGCTCTTCGGTCCTTGGCTTCTTGTTAGGCTGCGCTTTAGATGTCTCACCAAGATTGGGAAACTCGGAAGACTCGGACACTTGACTTTCTCAGCATTGGAAGGCTGAGAAACCCAACAGGCAGTCTGGTGGGAAGGGTGTGGGAGGCTCAGCAGGCTGAGATCGGTTGGTCAGCATCCTTTCCAAGTCTTCTGCAGCCCACCCATCCATTTGGAAGCGACTCAACAAATTCTGGGCCTTCTCATCCTTTTCCCTCTGCTCCTGGGCGTNCCACCCATCCATTTGGAAGCGACTCAACAAATTCTGGGCCTTCTCATCCTTTTCCCTCTGCTCCTGGGCGTGCTCAGCAATGTGCACATCACAAGCAACTCCTGACATATTTTGAGGAGCTGCTCCCTGACATCCAATTGCCCCAGGTACTTTTCCATCTTATCCAGATCTTCTGGGATCTTGTTCCAGCTCATTTCCTGAGCTTTGCTGCAGTCTTGGATGACCTTGATTGAGGATGTCACAGCATCATACTCAGAGATGAAGCCCATTTGCGACACCTTTGAACTTATAAATCCAGGAGCTTCTGAATGTTGCCCTCAGAGTGCATTTGCTCCAGCTGAGAGATGTAGGGGCTCACCTGTCCTTGACTTTGCTGGTGGCCGGGCTTCACTGCAGGAGCTGCCTGAGAAGATGCCCTTCTGGAAGATGCCCGACTGAGAGGTGCTGCAGGCTGACGAGGGCACTGAGCTTGCTGATGGCACTGGCGCCATTTTAGGGAGCTTAGTGTGCTGCTGCTGGATCAGGCGTCTTGGCAGCCTGAGGAGTCCTGAGTGCCAAGTGTCAAAAAGAAGCAACAAGATGAAATTTCAAATATAAGGACAAGAAGTATATAATTCATTGATTGTTTAAATTGTCACTGAAGTAATGAGTCAACTCATGGACTTATAACTAATAATGAATGCACCTTGAACCCGGATGTGGAAAGTGTATCCATGCTGGGACCCAGGCACATGGCAAATTGCACATCCTGACTACCAGGGCACTCTGCTGAATTTGATCATGTGTCAATTGCCACAGTCAAACTCAGGCGGTTCTAAGTACCTTGGGTATCTGACCACTGGGCCTCCTTGCTTAAAGAGCTCAACAACATCAGGTGAAGGCTGCGGTTGTTTTGGGATCAGCTGAGCGTGGCCATTCTGCTCAGTGTATACAAGCCATCCCTAAGGATGGCAAGAACTCGATCTGAGCCAGGAGGGCCAGTTCTGCCCACAGTATCCTTGCCCCTCTCAGCTTGTTTGCCCTTCTGCTGATAGTGGCCCTTAGCATCCTTGCCCTTAGCATCCTTGCCCTTAGCATCCTTGCCATTTGCTGCACCCCTGCTGTGAGGAGGCCGACTTTTGCCATCAGGACCAAACTTGCCATGCATGGCTGGCAAAAAGTGCAACCGAGGTGCAACTGAGAGATCTGAGAATCAAGCAGCTGAGGAATCACATAACCAAACATGCACAATGTTGGTTAATCAAACCTGACTAATGCATAATTAAGATGAGCATAAACCTCAGAAACTTAGTAAGTTGATGGCCAACCCCACACCACCAGAAACACCCTTCAGTCCTCCAATCCTTGTCAGTCTTGGCATTCTTTTCCTGAAAGTATTGACGATGCTGGACCCACNAAACACCCTTCAGTCCTCCAATCCTTGTCAGTCTTGGCATTCTTTTCCTGAAAGTATTGACGATGCTGGACCCACTACTGATGCCTGAGCTCCACAAGTGCCAGCATGTTGATCAGCTCAGCCTTGCACTGAATGAGATTGAGTTCCTGAGAGTTCCCAGTCTTCCACCTTGGGCAGTTCCTCATCAAGGGCAGTCTTGAGGTCCACACGCTTCCCCACCAAGATCTCATGCCTACTGAAGAACAAATGGCATCCCTGCTGCAATGCTAAGNCCACACGCTTCCCCACCAAGATCTCATGCCTACTGAAGAACAAATGGCATCCCTGCTGCAATGCTAAGATCTGAGATGAACTTCGGGATCTTTTCCTCAATCTCAGAACCAAGCTCCGCCATCTCCATGGCTGATACGATGAACTGCAGCTGAGTGGAAAGCTTCCATCAGTTGGGCCTGAGCCTTCACAAGCTGAGACATGAACCCTCTCAGAAGTAAACAATCGCAACATGAATTGGAAATTACGTTCACACAGTTCCTTAAATCCCTTTATCATGTCATGTACTATAGCTGTTGAAACTGCAGAGTGCAAGCCCCTCCCATGCTAAGTTCAATCCAAGCCATGCAAAGAACCAGCCAACGGAAAGCCCAGTGAAGGGACACCCCAGTGAAGGAAAACCTCGCCAACAGTTGCGGGACATCCATTGGCTCCATATTAGGGAAATAGTTTGACATTAAACTTTTAATAGTTCTCCTTTCCGAAATATCTATTTTTTGAAAATTTGAAACTCATCAAAATCGTCACATTTTCCCTGGACCTCAAATTTGGGGAACACTTTAAGAGTAAACTTTTAAAGCTTTTGAAAATTTCCGCTTCGAAACGGTGGTCAGCCTTTCTGCCGACCAGCGCTTGGTGCCAGCCCCGTCAAGGGAAAGCCCAGTCAAGGGACACCCCAGTGAAGGGAAAATCCAGTGAAGGGAAAGCCCAGTGAAGAGGAAAACCCAGTGAAGGGAAAGCCCACTGAAAGAAAAACCCAGTGAAGGGAAAGCTTGGCCAAGAGACACCAAAGTGAAAGAAAAATCCAGCCAAGGAAGACACCTTGAAGGAAACCCGCTGGAACCCAAATTCGGGAAATAGTTCAATATTAGACTTTTAAAATTTTTAAACTTTTGAAACTGGTTTAAAAGTTTCAAAAGTTGAAATTTTGCCTCTTCGAAATATTAAAACTAAACTGTTTAAACTTTTAAGACTAGTTCAAGAGTTTAAAAAGTTCAATGTTTTCGTATTCGAAATATGGATTTTTTAACTTTTAACTCTCCCCAGGCTTTTCCTGGAGCGCAAATTTGGGAAATAGTAATCTGTTTTAATATTAAACTTTTTAAACTTTTAATACTGCAGTAGTTCAAAAGTTTAAAAAATGTTCAATATTTGTCCTATTCGAAATATTAAACCCTCTAAAACTTTTAAAAAACTCCCCAGGAGCCCAAATTTGGGAAATAGTTTAATATTTAACTTTTTAAACTTTCAAAACTAGTTTTCCAACTCTTTAAACTTTTTAAACTTTGAAAGCTGGCTTAAAAAGTAAAAAAAATCCTATTCGAAATATTAAATTTTTAAAACTTTTAAAGCTAGTTTAAAAGTTTAAAACGTTTACTATTTTCCTATTCGAAATATTAGACTTTGTAAACGTTTAAAACTAGTTTAAAAAGTTCAAAAAGTTTCAAATTTTCCTATTTGAAATATTAAACTTTGTAAACTTTTAAAGCTAGTTTGAAAGTTGAAAAAATTGTTTTTTTCCTATTCGAAGTATTAAACTTTTTAAACTTTTACAACCAGTTTGAAAGTTTAAAAAGTTTAATGTTTTTCCTATTCGAAATATTAAACTTTTTAAACTTTGAAGACTCCCCCGGCTTTTCCTGGCGCTTGCGGATTCCTCTGCCTATCCGCCCTTGTTGTTTGGCAAGACTTCGCTTGCCTCTTTTGTTGGCGCCCTTCTTCTTGGGCGCCGTTGTGCTGATGCGGGGCTGCCCGGTATCAGCTAGTGGCGCGGGGCACTACCGGTTGGTGCGGTGCAACCCGCTACCAACCAGCTGGTGCGGATCTGCCCGCGACCAGCTTGAGCCCTGGTTGCAGAACCAAGGGCTCCGCTACATGCAAGGTAGCACGGATGCTACCACAGTCACAGCACACATAGCTCAACCTATCTCACCTTTTCTTAGCTTGCGCCAAGAGGGGCTGCAGTTGCAGCCATGTTCAATTGTACATGTAAGGCTGTGATGTTTTGTAAAACCTGTGATTCCAGACAAAACAGAATAGGATAGGATAGATAAAAATAGGGTGGGAAAGGATTGGATAGGATCGGAAGGGATGGGAGGGGATAGGATCCATAGATAGAAAGACAGGTAGGAAAATAGATAGCAAGAAGAAAAGAAAGATATATCGATGGATAGAAAAGATGGACAGATAGATGGAAAGATGGGTAGATGGATAGATAGAAGGATAGATAGATAGATAGATTGATGGACAGATAGATAAATAGATAGATAGATAGACAGATAGATAGATGGATAGATAGATAGACCGACAGATAGATAGATGTATAGATAAATAGATAGATCAATAGATAAAGAGATAGATATCGAGAGAAAGAGAGAGAGAGAGAGAGAGAGAAATAGATAGATACATAGGCAGGTAGGTAGGTAGGGTAGATAGATGGATGGGTTGACAGACAGACAGACCGACAGACACACAGACAAAACAGATAGATCAATAAAAAAGGAGAAGGGGATAGAGATAGATAAAGAGATGGAGAGAGAGAAAGAGAGATAGACAGAGATAGAGAGATGAAGAGAGAGAGAGAGAGAGAGAGAAGAGAGAGAGGGAGAGAGGGAGATAGAGATAGAGAGATAGATAGAGAAATAGATAGAGAAATAGGTAGAGGAAAAGAGAGAGAGAGAGAGAGAGCTCGGGATAAATAGTCAAAGATATAGATAAAAAGATAGACAGGCAGGCAGACAGATAGATAAAAACAGAGAGAGGTGCAGAGATAGAGAGAGGGAGAGAACGAGACAGAGAGAGAGAGAGAGAGCGAGAGAGATGGAGAGACACAGAGAGAAGGAGACAGAGAGAGAGAGAGAGAGAGAGAGAGATAAAGAGACACAAATAAACACAAAGAGACACAAAGAGAAGGAGACAGAGACAGAAGGCGACAGAGAGAGAGGGAGACAGAGAGAGAGAGAGAGATATATATATATATAGAAAGAGAGAAGGGGAGAGACAGAGAGAGGGAGACTGAGAGCCTCAACCTTTCGGTCCATCAGTGGGTTTGCTCTGCCATCCATGCATCACAACAACACGCACAACAACACACCTCTCCTATAGCTTTCCTACCTTTAAAACTTCCACCCCCGCCTTGCGCGGTACTACTGGTACTGATGGTAAATGCGCCAAGCAACTCACCAAATAGTTCATCTTTCCATTTCCAAAGAGATCCTCTGGCACGATCGTAAGATCACCCAAGCTCAAGGTGGCTCCGGATTGGGAAAGCTCCTTGACCTCGCAACGAAAGGTCGTTGGATCCAGCAGATTTCAGCCGTGATTGAGCCAGACTTCAACGAAGTGGTTGAAAGGAAATTTACAGGAAACCCACATCTTTTGAGAAATTCCATGGTTTCCTGTACACTTTGCCTAAGACAAATCCATGGAGGTCTGGAATCAGAAGACATGAATGTATATGTGCTCCGGTCAAGAACCAACAATCATGGGGATAGAATGGGGATGTGATGGAAATATCATGGAAATAAAATGAGTATATAATGAGATACAAACCCACAAGATAGAATTATGGTGATTCAAGCGATACTCGTGGGATGTATATCCTGGGAATCTAGTGGTAATACAGAACACTTTGTATGATTGATGGTTCATATACATCTCATGACTCATGATAGGAATCCAAACATAGCAGGCATGTGAAACTGGATTGGTGACCATCCCCCAATATGGGTTAACTATCACTTTAGACCATGGCAATCCATGGCACCTAATATTAAAGTTCATTGCGCATCAAAGAAAGCATCAACCCACTACAACCTGATTTGCCAGCCTTTTCCCACAAATGGTCACATCAGTCCGATCCAAGGATCATAATAGTGTAAAGCTTTGCGTGACTACCTTTCAGAAACAGTGTCGGCAATTTTTGGACAAAGACATGTCACCAGTCAGCAGCAAATCCAAGCTGCAAACTCAATAAGAGGCAAGGTTGATGTTTCTCAGTGCGGCGCTTGGCATAGCCACCCAGGGAATTCATCCAACGGCCCGGTTGAAAGTGTTCTTTTGGCATTCAAAATATGCAAAAGAAGCACACGGGTGTGTCTGAAAATGGGGTATGACCGAAATTGCCATGAGTATTTAGTAGGGAACCTGATGGTTAACCAGTGGACGGGAAGGGATACCCGATTTTCAGGCAAAAATACTCTCAAAACGAAAAAAAAGTAAAGTACCCCAAAATCTCCTCGCGGGCCACCAATATGAATCTATCCATGGAGTTACATAACCGGGCAGTTTGGGGAGTTGCAGCTGTCAATGCTCTGAAACTTTTAACCCATTTCTCAGGTAGATCCAATGATAAACCATCCAATTTTACCTGGAATGGGTGGTTTGAACCATCCCAAATGGGAGGTTTATGGGATTGGTTTCACCAGACTAGTTGGGATTCAAATCGGGATTGCGAAGGTCGTGACAATGGCGGGACCATCCCCCTGAAGAATCGATGGCAGAAAATTACGGGCATCGCGACCACTGGTGGGTCGGGGATCACCCAGATCATGTCCGTGATATTCTGTGATTGCAAGATGTTGTAAATAGTGTAGTGCCTTTTCTGGCGGCACCAACGATTTTCCGTACATAAGCTCAATGTGCCATGAAAAGTTACCAGACTTTGACTTTATCATCTGGGATTCGTTTGCTATCATCTCCAACCGTACCATTCTCACCGTTCTCCGTATTGTAAATGTCGGGAGTATCATCCCCAAGGTTTCAGCGGTCCTGTAAGTTCCTGTTTTCTGCACTGCAGTGGTCGTGTCGTTGCTTCAATTCCAGTGGTCAATCAAATTGCGAGGATTCAATCACCCCAATGTTCAGTGAAACCCCCAATGATAGTTGGAGTTTGTGGTTTATTCATCCACATGATCCACTGCCCAGTCGCCATCATTGACATAGGTCGTGGAGGCGGAGAGTGATTGGATACTGTTGTTGGTCAGCTTGTAGAGGCCGTTAGGATTTTGGAAGCTGGAGTCAGGTACCTTGGAAGGGGGATGGGTTGGGGGTGACAAATTGTAAGGGGGCCCAGCATGACCCAACCACCCTCACTACAGAGAATGGTCGGAGGCTCCTTACAAAATGGTTTTGAAAGGTATTTTTAAGAAATCAAGCAAAGACAAACCCATTTTTGTTTGTCTTTTGTGAACATACATTTTGTAGATTTGCCTTCAGTTGTCAGAACATCGCCAAAACCATTTTGTAAACCTAAACCCATCTGTGAAACTATGGACTGACATTGACCAAAAAGAACCAAAACCTTTTTTATAGTTCTCAGCCCTCAGCAATTAAATATTACAGATTTGTTGAATGTGTTCTTGCAAATCAGCACTGATCACTCATGACCACCCAAGATCACTACAGTTTGGTTTTGGTGTTTTCGTGCAAACCAGCACAAATACCGCAAGATCACTACAGTTTGGTTTTGGTGTGTTTTCTTGCAAATCTGTACTGATCACCAATGATCACCCAAAATGATCACAGAATATTACAAAATATTCTTGCAAAGTGGTCTACGGCCCAACATTTTGAACTGCAAATCGAGCTCTTGCCAGGGTCTCAAGGACGTTTTCCCAATCAAAAACACAGTGCACTTCCACGGATCGCTGTGATCTACTGCTTCACCTCCCCAGTGATGATGTGGTTGACATGATGATATGGTGGACGTGATGGTGTGAATACTAACCATGAGCATTCGTCCGCAACTTGGAAATTCCTTTCATTATATTCAATTGCGCGTGTTCCTTCCGTTTGAAGGCTGGACCCATGGCCCATCAAGATCCGGGAATCGCTAGATTTCACCAAATCTCACCTTCAGACATATTTGGGCCATGAAATGGCGCATCTTCACTCCGAGAATCCGATCTCATGTAGTAGTTGCCTTGGCGAGCGCAGGCTGTGACAATCCTCCACGCAGAATCTGCATGGATAGGATCCCAACTTTGGTGCCATATTTTGGATAAATATTGAACCAAAATTCAAGCTGGAACTGCGAATTTCTGGCTACCGCCGGTGCTTCTGGTTGCTTGTCCACCGTCATGACCATCCACTTCTGAGGATGCCGAAATTTGAACGCTGAATGTTGGGTTGGTCGACCTATTCCAATTCCTGGTCGGCAAAATCAATAAACACATCGCACGAAACACAAATGGAGTATTGCTTCAGAAAACTTCACAAACCCTCTGGTAGTGGGGGACAAGACCCTGCAATCAAATCTAAACAATTCAAAAAATACAACAAAAATATAACAAAATAAACCCTGTATCAACCTATCATCTAACAATCCATCCATCTATCAGTCTATCAATCTCTATCAATCTAAATATCAATCTATCAATCTGTCAGTCTACCAATCAATCAACCAATCTATCCATCTATCTATCAATCAATCAATCTATCCATCTATCTATCAATCTACCTATCTATCTACCACTCAATAGATCAATCAACCTGCTTGTCAGTCTATCTATCACTCTGTCACTCTGTCACTCTGTCACTCTGTCACTGTGTCACTCTGTCACTCTGTCACTCTGTCACTCTGTCTTTCTGTCTTTCTGTCTTTCTGTCTGTCTGTCCACCACTAACTATCTCCCTCTGCCTCTACCTATCTTTCTTTCTTCCTGTCCATCCCTCCATCTATTTATCTATATATCTATCTATCTATCTGTCTGTCTATCTATCTATCTATCTGTCTGTCTGTCTGTCTGTCTGTCTATCTATCTATCTATCTATCTATCTATCGATCTATCTATCTATCTATCTATCTATCTATCTATCTATCTATCTATCTATCTATCTATCTAATCTATCTATCTATCTATCTATCTATCTATCTATCTATCTATCTATCTATCTATCTATCTATCGATCTATCGATCTATCGATCTATCGATCTATCGATCTATCGATCTATC
>BGPT01000331.1:28190-45953 GCA_003297045.1 Symbiodinium sp. clade C Y103 | reverse complement strand
ATACATTTCTATTACCACCACCGGGCTACTAGATCAGCTCCCTTCTTTTTCCTTTCATCGGCTAGTCGAGGTTCGGAACCTGTAACCACAGGTTTTGCTTTGGGAAGCTGGACTATCCAGCCTGCTCAGCCTAAGATGGGTAGCTCCCCATCTGGATGCATGCCAGACACACTGGCATTGATCCAACTAAAACATGGATCTGCACCCNGCCAGTGTGGGGCAACCTTTCCTGAGCTACGCTTTTCCTTTTAGCTTTCCATCTAGGGGTCAAAGGGTGATCCCTATAGGAAGCAAAACCTATTCCATTCTTTCTACACAGGTCTGTCACTATGTCATGTTGTTGCTGCTTGGATGGAAGGGTTGGCTTTTCAGGCGTTGATTCAGCTATCTATCTATCAATCTATCTATTTGTCAGTCTATCTACCTGTCTATCTATTGGGGCTGGCTCTTCAGCAAGTGTGGGGCAACCTTTCCTGAGCTATGCTCTCCCTTTTATCCTTCCATCCTTTTTTTAAGTAGGATGGGGTCAAATAGGAAGCTAAATCTCTTTGAAATGAATCAATTCCATTGTTCCTACACAGGTCTGTCACTATGTCCTGTTGTTGTTGCTTGGATGGAAGGGTTAGCCAATGAGGAGAGGAGGGTACTGATATCTTTGGTCAAATATATTCATCTTTCTTCCTTTCAGGTTTTGTTCTTCCACTTGCATTTCTGTCCTTGCATCATGACATGAGCCCAAAAAGAGATCCCAACATGGATGCTTGAAAAGTGTGACAAAGGATCCAACAGGTAACGGAACCTCCAAGGGTCAGAACTAAGTTGTACAAATCCCTAAGTAGTTGTGAATGAAACGTGCTATGCGCATGTAGCTATCTACCTATCAATCGATCGATCCATTCATCCATTCGTCCATCCATCCATCCATCCATCAATCCATTTCTCTCTCTCTCTCTCTATCTGTCTTTCTTTCTCTATCTTTCTATCTATCTATCTGTCTATCTATCCATCTATCGTTATTTCTTTGTTTCCTTTTCTATCAATCTATTGATTTGTTGTTGCTGCCGTGGAAGGGATGGCTCTTCAGGGGACCGGCGGCAACGTTCTGTCAGCTATGGTCTAGTTAGTTTCTAGCCTTCCTCTTCTTGAACCTGTCTGCGCAGACTCGGGTGGAAGGGTTGCCCCTGTAGCAGGGATGAAGTAGAGCACAACACTTGTTTCGTACATTTCACTTCTATGGGTGTTTGTTGCTATCTCCTCATACTTGGGTGGAATGGCTGCCTCTTCAGCGGGTCTGGGGCAGGGTTTGCTGACCTACGCTCTTGCAATCAAATTCTCTTTGAAATAAATCAATTCCATGATTCCAACACAGGTCTGTCACTATGTCCTGTTGTTGCTGTTGCTTGGATGGAAGGGTTAGCTAATGAGGGGAGGTTGGTCCTGACATCTTTTGTCAAATATATTCATCCCTTTTCCTTTCAGGTTTTGTCCTTCCACTTACATTTCTGTCCTTGCATCATGGCATGAGCCCAAAAAGAGAGCCCAAAACAGATGCCCAAAAACTTCGACAAAGGATCCAAGCAGATTGCCATGCAGTTTACCAGTTTTGATTCAACATGTTCAGGGAAACTACTTGAGAATGAAATGAAACATGGTATGTATGCGTGTTCAGTTCTCTATATACCTAGCCATCTGTCTGTTTGTCTGTCTGTCTATCTATCTAATCTAATCTATCTATCTATCTATCTATCTATCTACCTAGCTAGCTAGCTAGCTATCTATCTATCTATCTATCTATCTATCTATCTATCTATCTATCTATCTATCTATCCTTCTTTCTTTCTTTCTTTCAATTTCTATCTAGCTATCCAGTTGTTGTTGCTGCTATGAAAGGAATGGCTCTTCAGGGGAGGGTGGCCAGCTATGATCAGCTACGGTCTAGCTTTTAGCATTCCTTGTCTGGAACTTGTCAGATCTTACTAGGGTGGAAAGGTTGCCCCTATAGGCCTATAGGAGNCATTCCTTGTCTGGAACTTGTCAGATCTTACTAGGGTGGAAAGGTTGCCCCTATAGGCCTATAGGAGGGATGAAGCAGATCGCAAAACTTGTTTCACATGATTTTCGCTGCTATGGGTATCTGTGTCTATCTCATGTTCCTGATGCTTGGATGGAAGGGCTGCCTCTTCAGCGGGTGTAGGGCAGGGTTTGCTGAGCTACGCTCTTGCTTTTAGCTTTGCTGCTTTGTCTGTTCGTATTGGGGTGAAAGGGGTGTCCCCTTAGAAGGGATGAATCAAAAGCTCTTTCAAATGATCTCATTCCATTGTTCCTACACAGGTCTGTTACTATGTCCTGTTGTTGTTGCTTGGATGGAAGGGTTAGCCAATGAGGAGAGGAGGGTACTGATATCTTTGGTCAAATATATTCATCTTTCTTCCCTTCAGGTTTTGTTCTTCCACTTGCATTTCTGTCCTTGCATCATGACATGAGCCCAAAAAGAGATCCCAGAATGGATGCCCAGAAGAAAGCATGTAAAATTGCCTTGGGGTTTCTCACGTTTGACTACACATGTTTACAGACACTAGTTGAGAATAGAACATGCTGACACATTCAGCGTTCTATTTTTCATTGGTGTAAAATGTTTTAATAGTATCATGATAGTTTATCCTTATATCATTTATCTTTATATATATCTATGTATCTATGTATCTATGTATCCATGTATCTATGTATGTATCTATCTATCTATCTATCTACCTATCTATCTATCTATCTACCTATCTATCTATCTATCTATCTATCTATCTATGTCTCTATCTATCTATGTCTCTATCTTTCTATGTCTCTACCTATCTATGTCTCTATCTATCTTTGTCCCTATCTATCTATGAATCTATGTATCCATGAATCTATGAATCTATCTATCTACCTAAGGTATCTATCCATCTATAGTATCTATCCATTTATCTGTCTTGCTAGCTCCCTACCCTAGGTGTTTTTAAGATTTTTGGATGAAACCCATCAAAAACCTTGGTTTTTGCATGGTTTTGGCCAAGAATGCATGAGAGCTCAAAAACCTTCAAAAANTTTTTAAGATTTTTGGATGAAACCCATCAAAAACCTTGGTTTTTGCATGGTTTTGGCCAAGAATGCATGAGAGCTCAAAAACCTTCAAAAACCCATGGTGTTTGCAACTTTTTCATCCAGAAAGATCCAAAACCTCAAAAAATCCTAGGGAAACATACATTTTTTCAATGGAAGCTGCTTCAGGTAAAGTTTCAACATAAAGACTTCCATCAAAAAACTTGGTTTTTGCATGGTTTTGGCCAAGAATGCATGAGAGCTCAAAAACCTTCAAAAACCCATGGTTTTTGCAACTTTTTCATCCAGAAAGATCCAAAACCTCAAAAAAACCTGGGGAAACATACATTTTTTCAATGGAAGCTGCTTCAGGTAAAGTTTCAACATAAAGACTTCCATCCAAAAACCTTCAAAAACCTAGGTGTTTTTAAGATTTTTGGACGAAACCCATCAAAAAACTTGGTTTTTGCAGGCCAAGAATGTAAAACCAATGGTTTTTTTATTTTTTCTAATTCTTTTAATTATTCCCTAGGGAAAATTGAGATTTTGGAGAAAAGTTGCAAAAACCCAAGGAATAATTTTAAAGAAATAAAAAAATCCAAAGCTCCAAGAAGAAAATCTCAAAAAACCCTAGGAACTAACTAAAAAAATAATGAAAAAAAAACATTGATGTTTCAACTTTTTCAATTTGACAAACTTTTTAATTCATTATGAACAATCCCGTAGCCAGAAGTTGGAATTACTAGTTCAGAGTGAAACATGGTATGCACATTCAGCTATCTATCTATCTATCTTCTTTGTTGGAAGGGTTGCTTCCTTAGGGAAGGCAGGGCAAGATATCTTGTCCAAATTGCCTCACGCCATGTAATTTCCTGTCCGTGCAGGAATCGTTCATTTCCTTCTATGTTTATATTTCTTTCTTGTCATTGGTTCTTTTTGTTGTCATAGGGGTAAAGTGCTATCTCTGTGACGCAGTGGGGTGATGAATGATACACGACAATGGAAATGAAATGTTCATGCTTTTGAAGTGTGTTTGTATTTCTCCTTGATCTCTAGAGAGGGCCTAGAGATTTCTAACGAGGCTTGGGTTTGTAAGTTGCACGAGCAAGGTGTAGATGAAAACCTCACCAAAAGCTTTCAAAAGTGAGAAGAGGAGAACATCACCAAGAGAAGAAGTCTTTTGCCCAGCATTTTCGGGGGAACAGTTCAGGTATCATTCATTTCATGTAGTTGATCTAGTTATGTACCTGTTCTCTTCTGCCTTTCTTTTCATAGCTTGTTTTGGTTAGGGAGGTGTAGAGGGAGGTACGGAAGGAGGTGTGGAGGTTGGAGTTGTAAGATGTGCGGAGGGAGTGTGGAGGGAGATGCTCACAAAGGTGTGGAGGCAGGTGCGGAGGAAAGTATGGAAGAAAATCATAGCTCTAAAAACATAGGAAACTTCAGATTTTCGAATTATGCCTGAAGATAATGAAAATAAAGACAAAAACATTGAGCTTTTGTTTTGTCTGTTTTAATTTGCATGTTCCATGTTTAAAAAGACGAATTTAAGAAACAATTGGCGTCCAACTTGAGGCTTCACCGGAGCCAATCTAGAATATTCAACAATTTCAACAATAAAGAAAATCAAAACTCGAAAAAGGAAAAACACATTGATTTTCTTGCACTTTGTTTTCTTGGTGTTGTAGGTGGAGGTCGCCCAACCAATTGTCTATCTTGTTCTTTGTTTTTTTTTTTTTTTTATATGGTTGACTGAGTGTTTTCATGTTCTGAAATTTCCGTCTGAAGGTGATCTCGAGTTATTTTCAGGCTGATTTGTTTGAATCTCAACCTGAATTTGGTAAGAAGTCAGACTCAAACCAGGAAAGAACTCAAGGTTTTCTTCGCCATCCAGATGCTTAAAGCATCCGTTTCTCTTTCAAACAACTAGTTCAATAATTCTGAATCCAAAAAGTCTGTGTTGGTGGCAAAATACATATCTTGCCAGCTTTGCACAGGTTCATGAAGCATCGTGTTTCCACTATACTGGTTTTGGGACCCTCCTATTTCAAGATTGGTTTGGAATTGCAAAATTATGAAAAATTCGGGCTGAATTGGGTCAAAAACCAAAAACTCATGAAAAACTCAGGCAAACAATCGCGCTAATCGGGCAAACAATTGCACTAAGCGGGCAAAAAAATGCTGAAACTCAACATTTTCAAGTTTTATGATGTTTTTAAGGCTCAAATCCTGAATTTTCATGATTTTTCTGAATTCAACCATTGTTGATTTACCTATCGCCATGTGCCAGAATCATCTCAAAGTTGGAGTTTGGGGATGGAAACTAGTCAGATGTTCCAATCTTCAGCTAACCAAACTGCTGCTTTGTGCTTCTGACATTTCAGATCTGCAGGGAGGTTGCATGATATTATGGGACAGTTTCTTCTGCTATTTCCGAAGTATGCACCCCCTATCTATGCCATTCAACATGTGAAATTGATTTCAATACCATTTAAGCGGCACTTTTTGCACAAAGTGCCTCCAGCTATTTTGTTAGCTCGGGCCAAAAATATTGATTCGGGCTAAATTTTCAGCCTGAATGCATTCAGACATATTCAGACAGTTATTATGGCCTGAGGATTTAATAGGTAATGTCCTAGGAACAATTTCAAGAAAATCGAGCTGGAATTTAAAAACTCCAAAAACAAGAAAATGCACTAATTGAAAACCTTCAAAAACACTGTTTTCAAATGATTTTTCCATAATTGTTTTTTAGGTTTTTTCATGTTTTTCAAAAATTTCAGCTTTGGAAGTTGTACCTTTTGAACTTTTCCTAGGAAATATGTACTTTAAAATTACGGAAATACAATAGGAATCACTGTTGCCGCTTAAAACTCCACTACACATAGACCCTAAAGTTCTCTCTTGCGGGTAAATCCCTATATGCTTTTCTCAAACCCTCCTGTTTTGAGGGTGAGATGACCCAAAATTGATCCGGCCGCCCAGAAAAAAAAATCCGTGCGCAGAGGAACCCTCGAGGTCAAAGGAAGCTGCACGGGCATCCACAAAACGTCCTGGCCCCCTAAGCTGGAGAAATTGGGAATATATAATTGGCATTGGTGTAAAGTACTCCATGTACAATTACATATTACCAATGCCATACATGTATGTGTGGTATCTCCATGTATATGTGTCTCTAATTTTGGGGTCAATCTCGTTGGTAGAATCAAGTGAATCAACATGTTTTTCTGTCCATTTGAGTGGGGTGAAATTACCGTGGTGCGAAGCAAACTCAAACACCTTTCATTTGGATAGTTTATGACGACCTCATGGCCGGCCCTCACCATGATGGCTTAGAACGTGGAAGTAACACAAAAACTGGCTGTGAATCTGGTTTGGACTACAGATGATCCAAAAGATTCCCAATTTGGTTGTTGCTGAAAAATGATTCATTGAAAGCTTGACATCCCTTTGATATCTTTACCCAAATCATTCTTGTGGATCTAGCGACCAAAGAGGAGAAAATGGTTGCACCCATTTGCACCCACGAAAATGCAATATGCCCCCTGGGTGTCATCAAACGTGGCAAGCTGGGAAATCCCCGAACTAAATGGAGGTTTACAGCTTGGGAAATCATCTATCAATGGCGGACTTTCCAGCAAGCCATGTTTGATTAGCAGAGGGTTCTACAAACTTGTGAAGTTGTAGGAATTGAAAATTGTGATTGTAGCAAACTAACTTTGAATTTCAGCAACTGAAATAGGAGGACTGCGACTTCACCAATCACAGTAATAGTGCAATTTAGCAGTCCATAGGGAGGATGGTACAAATCAAGAAGGAGCCGTCTAACCAGAAGATAAGGAGAATCTTAGCATTCTTAGCAATCCAATCTTTTGGGTATACCCCTAGGAATGGAATGATTTGAAGTGACCCCAAATGATTGGTTGATGTTGGCTCTTGATTAGTGCCATGGGTCGGTATTGTGTCAAGTTTGCTCCAAATAATAGAAGATTTTGTGTCAATTGACGATAGGTCGGTATTGTGTCAAGTTTTTTTGTCAGGTCAGGATTTGTTTGAAAAAAAAAATAGATAATGTTTCAATGAAGTCATGAATAGTTAATTCATTATTGAATTCATTTTTTAATTTTTAATACTCCAAGAAGCTCAGATCTTCAATACTGTGATTTGTTTCAGGGGTCTTCTATTATGTCCCACTTTCTTATATATAATTTTGGTTTTTGAAAGTATGGTTTCAATTTGTTGTATATTTTTGAAAATTTCAAGCACCCAAGGGGGTAGTCCATGAGCAACTCAGATCTTCAATAGTATGTTTGTTTTGGTGGGTCGGTATTGTGTCCAACTAGTTCTTGTGTTGTTTTTTTTCAAAATCCTTTTGTCCTTTTCCTTTACTATAGCTTTTCTTCCTTAGTTAGTCCCATTCTCCTGGAATCCTCAAAATGCCACATTCCCCCAAATAGAAAACCCCTTATTAAAACCCAATTAAAAACAAGCACCCAAACAATTTTCTCAAGGGGGTAGTCCATGAGCAACTCAGATCTTCAATAATATGTTTGTTTTGGTGGGTCGGTATTGTGTCCCACTTTTTTTGGGTTGTTTTTTATCATTGACATCCTTTTCTTATCCATTGAGTTTAAAAGGAAAAGCAATTGAAAGTAAATTGATTTCAATTGAAATCCTTTTCTTGTCCATGGAGTTTAAAAGGAAAAGCAATTGAAAGTAAATTGATTTCAATTAAAATCCTGACCTGACAAATAATTCAGACCCCGGTCTCTCAATTTTTTTGGGCCCCAGAATTGTTTGGGGGGGAGGGCGGGGGGCCCACACTAATCAAGAACCGACATTAGGGCATTTCTGGCGGGTCCTCCGAGAAAGCAGACATAGCCCGTTACCTAGCATCCGCAGCAGGATCAATTGTTGGTGGGAAATAGTGGGAAAACCTGGTTTCAAGCCGTCTGCAAATGTGTGATCATCATTTTCACAGATGTTCACGACTTTTTTGATGGCCGTTTGGGGGTACACTGACCATTTTCAGACACACCCATATGAGCCTTATATTCTCATAGAAGGGGATGCTCATCAATCCATGAAATAACATGAAATTGACCCGGGATTGAGATAAAAACCAAGTATTCAATATCAATACGGATTCCCATGGCATGGGATGACCATAAACCATCGTAAACCGTCATAAACCCATACACCCTTCATACATCCGTATTCATCCCGTCTAAGTTGACCCACGCGCAGTGCACATCTGAGATCATCTGAGTCCCCTTGGGATCATCGCAGCCTACTGCAGCCTACTGCAGCCTTGTGGCCGGGTCGATTGGAGGGTCATAGTTCGCCAGACCGTCGAGTCCAGGACAGGTGATTCGAACGAAGGCACTGGGCGCGGGGAACCACGGGCGCGGGCGGCGCGGAACCGTGCAAGGCATTTCCAAACCTATAGTTTTCATAAGAACAATATATACATGGTTTTCATGGGAAATTCATTGAAAATCAATAGTTTCGATATGTTTTGATTCATACCGCATCTTTTTGATGTTTCTAGCGATCCTTGAGGTGGGAAAATGTCCTTTCTGGTTTCCATGTTCAGGTTTGACATGCCAAAGGGTACTTGTTGCACATGTTTTTGGGGTCATGGGAATGCACTGGAAGATCGGAAATTGTGAGAGAAAAGTGTCCCAGGGGTCGAAAGAAAAACAACAACTCACGATCTAGTTACACAATTTTCACCTGATTGGTGACTGATTGCGATAAGAGACACCCGAAACCAGCAACCAGAATATTTAGACAATCTGAATACTAAACGGTACCTCTGGTCTGGGGCCAATTCTTGTGTTGCAGGGGATGGGATATTCAAACGATGATAGGCAGATGGTTTCTCCACTACAGTACCCGATCTGGCGTTCGTTCAAGACTGGGCTGCACAAATTCATACAATTCAATTTCATCTCCAACTACTCACTTTATTGATCTTCATTGCAGTATATAATAGAAGAAACACAACGAAACGTGGTCCGTGTTTGCAAGCTGGGAACAACGCATCCACATGGCCATCTCTCAAGAATTAAGCACACATGGACCCGCGAAATTGCTCCAGCTCAGTCTTTTCCCCAGGGGGGTCAATTGTTTTCGGCCATTCCCAATGTGCATCCTATTCCCAAGGATTATACGCTGTCCTCAAAACATCCGTAATTTTTGGTCAAACCAAAAATTGAAAATCCCAAAACCCGGTGCAGTAATGTACAATAGATACTCTTACATCATGTGGATGTCACATCCAAAAATGACCCTTTGGTAAACTAACATAACTACGGAAAATCACCATTTCCAAGAGGTAAGTCACCGATTTCAATGGGCCATGGCTTCCATAGCAATGTTCGTTTACGGTACAACTCACAGGAATCCATCCCGGCATCGCCCAGCGCGGTTCAGCCAGGCACTTCGGCACGCCGTTGACAACGTCTCAGCGAGGGCCGGACGTGGGGATGGGTCAAGTCACTGGTCGTTGGAGAACCCCAAAAAACCCTGGACCCAACATTTCCTCCTAGGAAAATGAGAGTAAAGAACCGGTCCCATCCAGGGGTCTCTACATGGCAGGACATCATAATACTATCCCTTTGGATGCCGCCTGTTCAATACTACAACTCAACGATTCTGAACCAACTTTTCTGAACCAACTCTTCTGAATGGGTTGAATCGCCCAAACAAAAATAATTCACCAGCCAAGTGCATCGACTTCCCCCCGTTGTTGGTGGAAGCCCAACTTGAACAAAAAGAATCAGGACGATGCATTTAGAACGATCTACAGCCAACAACCAGGGATGCAACCTGCTGAGAAGGAATCTGACATCAAAACACGACATCGAATCACCCTCTTGATCGAGCTGCCTATGATTCAACATGATCCCCAGCGTGAAGTGGGCCCTCACCACTGGGTGGTCCAGGGCAGGGCAGGGTGGTGAAAACACAATTTCTAGTGCATGGTCGCGCTCAATTTGCGGCAGTCTTACAAATTCATTCCCGAAACATGGTTGCCATTTGTGGGGGTAGTCGTTTCTCAACCCAACAAGCATCATTTGTTTATCGCGTGCTTATAGAATAGGTTGCGGAAATGTTCGAACAAGTCACCCCAATAATATCCGCCAATATTTATATCAGTACCATTTTGGTTGATCGCCAGAACGAGGGCATCACGGCATCACCAAGGGACCAGGATTGTAGGCTCGACAATAGATAAAATTGTCCAACGGGTTGATGCCGCAAGCATTGAGGCAAAGTCCTGCACACGAGTCGGGCCGAGGCCGAGTCATGCCGAGTTTGCCGAGTCTGGGAACAAAAGAAAGACAAACCGCGGGTCAACAAAAAGAAAGGATAGCAGCCTAACAATCGAAAATCGCCCTACAAACTCAGTGTCTCTCTAATAACAAGACCGCATCATGAACACATGGAAACTCGCAAGAATTAGGGGGAAAATGGGGGAAGGGTGGCCATGACCCTCGGATCGGCTAAAACGGTATCGGCCTGATTGGCCTGGATCAGTGCGTTACTGCCCCCGGCCCGTCGCACACAACAAATCATAGGTAGCACTATGCATTGAGAAGTAAGCCATGTGCGAGGCACGCTACAAGCAGTATATAAACAGGTTTTGGCATGCGCTAGATATGTTGGAAATATACAGGTAGACAAGGTCCAGCGACGAGGTTGTGGCCCTTAAAATGCCTCAAATAAAAGGAGGTTGTGCCTCCCAAATGATGTCAATAGCGCACAAATGGGAGGCTGTGCCTCCGTGCCTCCCAACTGCTGCAAATAGCGTGCAAATGCGAAGTGTGGGGGGGGAGGGGGGGCCATAGCACGCGGGGGTGGATGTGCCGGTCCGGCAACCGGATTCACATGTATATCCATATGTATATATTTTTACACACCATAAATGTGTATCCATGTAGTATCCTGAATTAAATCATATTGTACTGCATTATGTTATGTTGTATGTTATGTTTTGTTGTGTTTTTGTTGTGTCGTGTTATGTTGTGTTGTGTTATGTGCTAATATACTATACTATCAATGTTATCTCATACCATATCAAATCAGAAAATAGCGTATGAGGTTCTGAAAATATCAAATTAACATAGTATAGTATATATGTATAGTGTAAAGTACATAGTATATAGTATATAGTATGTAATATTTAGTACAAAGTAAAAAGTTTATTAGTTTATAGTATATAGATGTATATAGTATACAGTTTATAGTATATAGTTTATAGTAAATAGTATATAGTGAAGTATTAATATCAATATCGGTATCAGTATTGATACTAGTATGAGTATTACCATTGGTATTGATCTGAGTATGGTAAAGTATCCTGTATCATATTGTACTGTTTTGTATTTTATTAAATGTCATTACATTACATTACGTTACATTGACATAGCGGTTTCTACCCGCTACGATTAAAAACTGAATGACACCCTTTTTTTTATTGGGGTCCCATCTCACGTTTTGCTGTTTATTACTTTGTTCTTTATTTGATTATCAGGGGAAATCTTCGAAACCCATTTTATCTGGCTGAATGGATTTTGCTAAAGGGTTACGGTTTCATCAACACTGAAATCGAAATTACTATTTATCTATTAAGGTTTTGGTCTTAGTTTTGATTATTAGGGGAAAGCTTCGGAATCCATTTTTTGGCAGTATTTTTATTGGTTTTTTTGTTAAGGGATTTTATCAATTTTGAAATCGAATTTTGTATTTTTTCACTGAGGTTTTAGTTTTGATAATTAGAGGCACCCTAATACAAGGTGAGGGGACTATTGTGAGCGGCAGAAAATTGCATTTTTTTGCAAATCCTAAATGAAACTAGACGACGGATGGCCCGAGCGCGAAGGGAAGCAAGTTAATCAGATGTAAGTATCAGGTCAATGTAGTAGAAGATGATTTTAAAAAGTAACAATTGATCTTGAGAAAGATGAAAGATGTGAGATACCAAGATGTGAAGCTGAAAGATGAAGAGATGCATAAATGCGTCTGTCATGTGAGAGAAGTAGAGTAAGAAGGAGAAGAAACGCAATACAGGGAGGAAGCTATACGGACTATACAACTTTGATACAGACAGATGAAAAAACATAAAGAAAGGAGAAAAAAGAGGAAGAGCATCTAGAATACACGCAAACCCCTTTTACGCACAGACGCTTTTACATACAAACCCCTTTTACACACAGACGCTTTTACACACAAATCCCTTTTACACATAGACGATTGTACACACAGAAGCCTTTTTACACACAAACCCCTTTTACACACAGAAGCCTGTTACACACAGACACTTTTACACACAAACCCCTTTTACGCAGACACTTTTACACACAGACGCTTTTACACACAACCGCTTTCACGCACAGGCGCTTTTAAACACAGACGCTTTTACACACAAACCGCCTTTACACACACAAGCCTTTTGCACACAGAAACTTTTACACACAGACGCTTCTGCACACAGACGCTTTTACACACAGACGCTGTTACACACAACCCCCTTTTACACACAGACCCCTTTTACACACAGACGGTTTTACACAAATATGTTTTTACACACAGAAGCTTTTACACACAAATCCCTCCTTACACATAGACGCTTTTACCCACAAACGCTTTTACACACAAATCCCTTTTACACATAGACGATTGTAGACACAGAAGCCTTTTTACACACAAACCCCTTTTACACACAGAAGCCTGTTACACACAGACGCTTTTACACACAACCCCTTTTACACAGACGCTTTTACACACAGACGCTTTTACATACAGACGCTTTTACACACAGACGCTTTTACCCACAAACGCTTTTACACACAAATCCTTTTTAAACATAGACGATTGTACACACAGAAGCCTTTTTAAACACAAACCCCTTTTACACACAGATGCTTTTACACACATACGCTTTTACCCACAAACGCCTTTTACACACACACACACACTTTTACACACAAACCTTAAACACAGGCTCTTTTACACGCAAACACTTTTACACACAGATGCCTTTTACACGGAGACGCTTTTACACACAAACCCCTTTTACACACAGGCCCCTTTTACCCACAGACGCTTTCACAGGATCTGGATTTCTAGATCCTCGTCTTCTTTCTCCTTGCTGTATCTTCTTTCATGAGTTTGTATCACCCCCATATAGTGCATAGAACTTTATTTCCAGTAGGCGTATCTGTCTCTTTTTACTCGCGTTTATGCATCACTTCGTCTTTCAGCTGCACATCTTACATCTGCATATTTTACATATGCACATCTTCACATCTGCGCATCTTACATATGCATCTCTTACATCTGCATATCTGCATATCTGCTTGAAAGATTGTAAGACCCAAAACGTCGCATGATGCTTGGGAACCCTGTTTGCGACACCCCAAAATCGCAAATTTACCTCAGTTTTTGTCACTTTCTAAAAATTTTATCAACAATGTTAAGACCCAAAACGTCCCATTATGCTTGGGAACCCGCTTGAGACTCCCGCTTCGGAAACAAAAATCGCAAATTTACCGCAGTTTTTGACGATGGAACCTCATTTCGTGCAAAAGGGTTGCGCGGGACCAAAGAAACCTCAGTTTTTGACGATCAAACTTCATTTCGTGCGAAAAGGTTGCGCGCGACCAGCGAAAATCTCAATTTCATCTCAGATTTTGACGGTCAAACCTCATTTCGTGCGAAAAGGTCGCATCTCGTGAATCCTCGTTGGCACTGCCCGCCTTAAGAAAGAAATAGAAATTAGCAGAAAAGAGAAGAGAGAGAGGGAAGAGAGGTATGCAGATGTGAAGATATGAAGATGTGAAGATGTGCAGATGTGAAGATATGCAGATGTGAAGATGTGCAGATGTGAAGATGTGCAGATGTGAAGATGGGCAGATGTGAGATATGAAGATGTAAGATGTGCAGATGTAAGATGAAAAAATGTAGATTTGCAGATGTAATACGTGCAGCTCCCTTTTTACGAAAAACCCTTCGCAAACGCTCTCGGGAAATAATCCAAATATGAACAGATTGCACTTTAAAGATTTTAAAGCATCTACCTTCCACCCAACTATGTACAAAAAATTGTCAAACATCCAAAAGGTAAAGTGTTTATCAAGAAGCTCTTGGATGTAATCTAGTTTCATGCAATCCCCATGCAAAACCATATTTTCTGTTTAAGAGTCACCTGGTGAATTATGTTCCCCTTATTTAATGCAATGTATATTTACTACATGTAAACACATCAGAGTCAGAAGGGAAAGGATCACTATAAATACACGCAAGTCAGGAAGAGAAATATTGAAATATATTTGCACCTTAGTAGCATTGATATAGCTGCATGAACCCTTCAACTATCCCTTGCAAAAGATTACGTCTTCTCCTCAAACATGCAGGATTTCCCTAAAAAGAAGTACACCCTTCCTTTGAAGGGGATATATGGTTCTGTAATATGTAGCATGAGTTTAACATATTGCAGTCTTGTTCTAAATGTAATCCGCCGACCCCTGCCTAGCCGTGGCCTAGGCGGGGCAGCGCCTGGGATCACCGCAGGTGTGCGCCATTGCTGCACGTGGCTTTGCTTCAAGTGGCTTTGCTGTCGCCGGACGGCACACTCACCGGTGCAGCTTCACAGCCCTTGCAAGGCTCCAACCACGGCCTTTGTGTTCACACAAGGCTGTAACCCAAGCCTTGCCAGTCTCCCGACACCCGGCTTGAGCCATTTCCTGGCGCCACACTAGCTCTCTGTAGGCTTTCGAAACTGCCGGACGGCACTCCGCTACAGCTTCAGAGCCCTTGCAAGGCTGCAACCACGGCCTTTGTGCTCACACAAGGCTGTGTGGCAGTCTGGCGGCACCCGGCTTGAGACATTTCCTGGCGCCACCTGGCGCCACACTATATAGCTTTCTATCGGCTTTCGAAACTGCCGGACGGCATCCCTGAAACCCTCCGCTGCAGCTTCAGAGCCCTTGCAAGGCTGCAACCACGGCCTTTGTGCTCACACAAAGCTGTGTGCCATAGTCTCCCGGCACCCGGCTTGAGCCATTTCCTGGCGCCACAAGCTTTCTGCAGGCTTTCGAAACTGCGGGACGGCACCCTTGAAACCCTCCGCTACAGCTTCACAGCCCTTGCAAGGCTGCAACCACGGCCTTTGTACTCACACAAGGCTGTGCCAGTCTCCCGCAACCCGGCTTGAGCCATTTCCTGGCGTCACCTGGCGCCACACTAGCTTTCTATAGGCTTTCGAAACTGCCGGACGGCACCCCTGGAGCGCTTGCAAGGCTGCAACCACGGCCTTTGTGCTCACACAACGCTGTGTGCCAGTCTCCCGGCACCCGGCTTGAACCATTTCCTGGCGCCACACTAGCTTTCTATAGGTTTTCGAAACTGCCGGACGGCACCCCTGAAACCCTCCGCTGCAGAGCCCTTGCAAGGCTGCAACCACGGCCTTTGTGATTTGTGCTCACACAAGGCTGTGTGTCTCCCGGCACCCGGACGGCGCCCCTGGAACCCTCCGCTGCAGCTTCAGAGCCCTTGCAAGGCTGCAACCACGGCCTTTGTGCTCACACAAGGCTGTGTGCCAGTCTTTGGTGTTGTTTAGCTGTTGCTTGGTAGCTTTTGGTGGTTCATGTCATGACACTGTCTTTGGTTTCGGTGGGCTGGGCAAAAGAAAGGAGTCATGTGTGGTTGCATTTTTAATTCCAGAATGACCCAATGGTTCTAGAATGACCCAGTGACCCTGAATAGTGTTTCATGTCCAAAACCTCTACATTCTAAGTAGCCATAGGTCTACTGTCATTGTGTCAATCATATCGTATATCCATGATTCTTGGTTGATTCCATGTTAATTCGGAATTATTTTGCCATCTTTTATCAACCAAATTCACATGAAAGGCAAAACCCATAGATATGTTATACATATTACTAATTGTAATAAAACCATTGGCTGATTGTGGAACCCAACACGTACACACACACAACAGCTAAACGTGAAGTTTCAACGAATAAATCCATGGATCTGTGCCATACATGCCATGAAGTGGTCCACTTCTGCAGCAACAAGTCACTTTTTCACCGCATCTCAGGAAGAGGTCTGTCTCTGTCAGACTGTCTGCAAGTGCACGCTGGCGACTACGGACTAGGACTTGAGCTCACGGACGGTCGCCTGCCACAGCTGCAGTAGGAGCGGCTTGTCCTTAGACGAGCCACTCGCAGAATCTGGCCCGTCCCCCCCCGGCCCCGGACCGTGGTCCCTGTGCTTCCTTGTGTCGGCACGGATGGGCGGCGGTGCCTTCTGCTTCTTGGCCTTAGCCTTAGGAGCGAAATCCTCATCGGGCGGACCCGTGAGATTTTTCTCCCGCAAATCATTGCACCACTTCTGACCCTCAGTCAGACAGTCTTTCCATGGACGTGCTTCTTGGTTCTCCCAATACACCCAGCTGGCTAGGTGATGCACAGAGCGGCGGTGCTGGAATGACCCAGCGTCACTCGGCCGCAAATGCGGCAGTCGTACTTGCCGTGCTTACGGTCGTCTTTTTCCGGAGAAATGACGACCAGGTCTGGGGCGGTCCTTGGACCATTGGGTGGTTCAGGAGGACGCTGGGATCCAGGAGTTCGACTGCGACCTTGGTCGGGCTCAGGAGCTTCTCCTCCAGGTTCACTGGCCTTTGCAGCCGTAGCTGCAGCAGGCTCAACCTCAGGCTGCTCAGGTGCTGCAGGTTTCGGGGGCGGCGGGGCAGAAGGGGCAGGAACCTCCTCGTCTCCCGTCGTCTCTTCTTCCTCTTCTTCCTCCTCTTCGTCGTCCGCCTCAGCGGCAGGAGGTGGGTTGACAGCCGCAGCCTTCTCAGCAGCCGGGGCTGCGGCCACCAGATGGACTGGCTGCCTGTTGCTACGAGAGCGGGAGCGGCGGCGTCTGCTTCTGCTGGACTTCTTAGGCTTGTCATCTCTGCGACGCCGGTCACGGTGTTCGTCAGAGTCTCGCCGGCGGTCACGGCTGCGACCACGTTCCTGGTCCTTGGGTTTCTTCTTGTCGCTCTTCTTGGTCGCCATGGCCTGGCCAGGGTGTGCGTGTGGGGAATTGATTATTTAATTTAGTGATTAAATGTGGATGGAATGCTTGCCGATGTTAAATGTAGACCAATAGACCGATTTTGGTTTTAGGCCACCTGCACCTTCGGAAAACGTGTGTTCTCCGATCCTGAAGTTATCTACAGCCATTCCAATGTATCTGCCAACCCATGATTGCAAAACACATTTTGGCTCAAGAACACTTTGGCTCAAAATGGCTCAAGACTTTGACTGCCCAGCTTNATCTGCCAACCCATGATTGCAAAACACATTTTGGCTCAAGAACACTTTGGCTCAAAATGGCTCAAGACTTTGACTGCCCAGCTTTCCAAAAAAAAAGGGAGGAAGGGATGTAATGTAGTTGGCTCAAGACCAGTGTGGGCAAAGTTACCCACACTGGGGCTGGGAGAAAAAATGGGNGCGGTAGGGCAAGGAAAAACTAGGAAGGGAATTGGGAAGGGACGGTTGGGACTGGGCTGGATGTGACCAGGGGTAACATGATGATAACATAATGTAATGTAACCTTGGGGTAATGCAACCTTATAATTTTCAACATGGCATGGCATGAAACCATCAAACCATAAACCATGTCAAACA
>BGPT01000330.1:300407-339884 GCA_003297045.1 Symbiodinium sp. clade C Y103 | reverse complement strand
GAACCTTTTGGAACGTTTGACGGCTGGCAAACGGCAGGCTTGAACGGCAAGAAAAAGCTATTGATGTGGCTTTGGTGCCTTTGCCTGCTATTGATGTAGGTTTGCTGCCATTGTTGCCGTGGCAAGCGATGAAAGAGCCAAGTTCCACACCTCCGGTGGTCCCAGGCGCCGCCCCTGCCTTGGCCAAGGCCGGGGTCGGCNCCATTGTTGCCGTGGCAAGCGATGAAAGAGCCAAGTTCCACACCTCCGGTGGTCCCAGGCGCCGCCCCTGCCTTGGCCAAGGCCGGGGTCGGCGGATATATATACACATAATGGGAAGTAACTAACCATGGTAAGATCGGGCACGCAAACATAGCTGACTGGGAAATCTCCGAACCAAGTGGACACTTAAATAGGACCATGGACCTAAATGGTTCCCAGCCAGCCATGTTTGATGAGCCTGGTGAGTTAGGTCACTTAAATCATATATGTAAAGAGACAAGTCACTGAAAGAGATAAGTCACTTGAATTGTGGTGACTTATGGTGTTTTTGAGTGGTTTGAGTTATAAACCCAACTATTAGTTACAAAATGTAAGTTTGGATTTTCGTGGGATTCAAACAAAGCTGCTCAATAATTCATCATAACTTTCGGGGTTGGTTTGCGAAGTTGGTTTGCTTCCAAAACGATAGAGTTTAGTCATTTATCATTATTTTCGTGGGGAATTACCAAATTCGATTTTTTTAGGCATTGCTACGGGTTAAAAGGATGGTGAGGTTTATGGCTATTATAACTATAGTCACACAGTTAGATGGATTGAGAAATCAACTTGTCACTGGGATGATGATATTTGAGTAAATGGCTGATGACTATATTATTTTGAGTACAATGGCTATATTGGTTGATGATTGTTACCATTTTGTGGTGATATTTTCTTTGGGAATACATCACCAACCACATGATTTGGGTGTGTCTGAAGATGGTGTATATCCGAATTTTTACGGCAGTATTTATAGGGAAGATCATGATAAACCGGTGGATTTGGGGTTGTCCTATTTTCAGACAAACTCATATTAGTCGAGAATAATAGGATATATACAACACACACACATATCTATCTATATATATATATATATGTATGTATATATATGTATACTTATGTATATGTGTATGTATATATATATATATAAATGTAAAACCCCACAATATGATATGGGTTTGTCATCTCAAAATGATCAATTAGGATCTTTTTTGGTGTACCCTATTATTGATTTCAGAAAAACCCATGTGGGATAGTGATAGAAACAATAATTGGCCATTGGAATAGTCATATAACCAAACGTTTTTTTGGGATAGAGTAAGGAAAGAATGGGATATAGAACCAATGAGATTCTATTTGGGGAGATGGTTGGGTGACATCAAAAACATGTTGGTGGATTTACCAGGACAAACCAGGGCATTGATCCTACTCTTGATGGTTAGATTGTTGAATGTCCGAAAATGAGGACTTCGCCAAATGGCAAAATTAATGCGACACATCTCATGATGATCCCTGATGGAAGCCTTATTGGAGGTACTCAGACAAACAGAACCGGTTTAGTTATCTAATAGTGATGGTCACACCCCGTTTGTTGGGAGATTTGAGTACCCAAACAACTGGTATAGGCCAAAATTCCTAGCGATTGATGATTAGATATCCATGAAACATGCTGATTTAATCAGCAAGAATGGGGAGACATCAAGCACCGGCAACATCAGCGGAAAAAAAATTGGATTCAACCCATGCTCGACACAATCCAACCATCCCTATAGGTTTGACTACATGGTTTAGTGGGGATCCCCAGAAAATCCAGTACCGTTTAAGACATGGTGAAATATGATGAGGGTAAAAACCTAGAAACAATCAAATGGGTTAGATGGACATCTCGAAAAAGACTGTTTGCGTTTTGACCCGTACTCGTGCAGATTTGCTTGTGCAGGTCCAGCGAAGAGTATGTACATTATGACACTTATGCCGCATGCATGCACATCGGTGTGTATTATATATAGAGATATATATACACAGTTGTATATGTATATATATATATACATGTTCATATTATATATATATACATGTTCATATTATATATATATATATGTGTGTTCCTATATAAATATATGCGATATCATTTATATATACATGCACGCATAGGGATGCGTACAAACCTTTTAGCAACACGGTTCCCTCTCTCCAGACTGCCTGTTGACAGGGGTGTGATCATTTCTTCCATCACTGGACTGATTGAAGGGAAAATCTACAGGAAATCATGGTTTCCCCATCAAATATAGGGATATGCTGTAAGAAATCCCTCAAACCAACCCAATGCTGTAAGGGTTCCCCCAATCCAGACCACAAACCTGAGCACAACGCAGAACAATGAGGATGGAAAGTGCTTTTAGTGATCTAAGATGGTGCAGCTATCATGGTTCACCCTACTTATTCAGTTCCCGTCTGCTAAATTGATCATGGCTATGGAACATCACCATTCTGACTATTTTTGGTAGGTAAATCAACCGTCAACGGCCCTTTTCAATAGCTATGCCAAACTACCTGATGGTAAATCAGCATTTTTTTAAAAACATGGATACAAAACCTCAAAAATCTTGATACCTGGGCAACAAGTGCCGTCAAAATTTGGTTTCCAATTCCCCGGTACAACCAGCGTCTCAAGGAAGCACATCTTTGGCGGGGAGAGTACGAAGAAGCAGAGACTCGGTTTTTCAACGAACCGAACAGCCAGGCTTCACCAAACACTCATGGTGTATGCATCAAAAACACAACAACCTCCTTGGGAGTATCCTATCGATATTCACCAACTATACATCTATGTAAGGGATATTGAGTATTATGATACATCTAATTAACTTCAAGTATACATGGAAGATTCATCAACGTGGGAATATGGATACCCAATCCAAGAAATACATCGAATCAACACCAATAGCTATTTAAGTACAAACACCTTAATTCAAATTCAAAGTCCCAATTTTTGATGGTGAATCTAAAATAATCTGAATATTTTATGGCTAATCCCCAGACGATTTTTAGATGGTTGCTCCCCCTTGGATGCCTTGTTTCCGGTGCAAATAGCTCTATGAATGATAGCTATTTGATGGTTACATGCGGCTATTTTCTAGTTAAACATTCCCATCTTTGTTGGTTAAGTGATAAAAACGCACTGTTTCCTGCTTGACCCCTCTGTTTGTTGATTAGTCCCTTGTTTCGCTTGGTTCACGCCTCAGCTAATGAATGAAAACCTCCACACTTTCATTCAAAAATCGCTTCAAGTCTGCATCCAATCACCAATTTTGGTCAAAAACCTTGGATTTACTATGATTTACTCGTAAAAAACCATAAAAAAAAACTATGGTTTCCAATGGTTTCCTATAGATTTTGCCTCATCCCCCGTGCTTTTTACTGCTGAAATCCCCCTGATTTTCTCCCCGCGGTGAACTCCTCCGAGGTCCTGGCCTCAGAGGCGCGGCTGCGCTACGTCTTCCAGGTCCTGGGCGATGTGGACTGCGCCGCGCGACGCAGTGCGGAGGTCATGGTATGGGTGGGATATGGAGGATATATATGATATCATATATATATATATATACACATATCTCAATATCTAATATATATATATATATATGTATATATACATATGTATATGGAGGTTTCCTGAGTCATGGGGTCACCCCTAAATCATCCATTTTCAAATCCTTTTTGAATAGGATTTGCCATTATAAACCAACCAGCTATTGGGGTAACTGTAACCTCGTTTATGGAAACCAGGACATGGATGATAGATGGATGGTCTATGGATGATTCCCATGACTTAGGAAACCTCCATGTGGATGATATAGGGGTGTCTGGAGAAATTTGGAGGGATGAGAATGGTGCTTTTGGGGGGTTATATAACGGAATACCCCCATTAAATTACTAAATCCATTCACCAACCATTGTTGGGGTGTTTCTTTAAACAAACAACTCTTCCAAGACTCTGCCAGGATTGATCTGGAGATAAGTACTTGAACATTGACTCCTGGCACGAAACCTTTCCCGCAGGTGACTCGAGAAATCGCAATGACCGCAGCGAGAGAAAACCGTCCGTCCAATGTGCTGGGTGGGACAAGGGATGACGAGGGTATGCGGTACCCCAGATCCATTTGTTGGTGTTCCTTTGGTAGGGGAGAAGCACATGGCATGCGGATTGTCTCCAATTTTGTGCAATGCCCACTTAGTAAAATATGATGATGGCAGCATTTCAACATGTCACAATTAATGTTTTATATCCCAGCTAACTTAGACAGCTACCAACAATTACAAGTCCAAGTGGAAGCTTCTCAACTTTTCGACCCCCAACCAAGCAAATCAAACTGGGGAACTCCCTATGTTTGGGTAAAAAGCCCATGGTTCCCTCTGTATCCCCAAGAAGATAGAACACCTTTTCCAGGATCTCAGTTTGATGATCTTTGCCCCCAAAATGGTCAGGTTTCCTGTTGGTCTTTTCGATAGCTGGGGGTTGCTGGAAATCCATGACCTCCCATGAAATCCGCACAGCACCAAGGATTGGAACCGGAACTCGTCCCGAATGGCAGAGATGGTGTCTCCAAGACAGGACCACTGAGTCACGCATTTCTCAGACAGTATAAACGTATTCCTATATCTGTAATCTGTATGTATATTCAATTTATTTGTATTTTTAAATATCTATTCCATATCAATTATTTGTGTATACGAGATACAGACTACTTATCTATCTATTCTGTGTTCAGCATCTCGTCATGGGGGGTCCCTTGTGTAAATTAATCCAAGGGTACCCTGACCTACTGGATTAATTTTTGTGGATTATTTTTTTTGGATTAATTTTTGAGGGGGGGTCTACAACTTAGAGGTAGGTCTCAACCTGGATTATTTTTTGAGGAGGATCCATTATGTAAAGGAAAAGCCNTTTTTTTTGGATTAATTTTTGAGGGGGGGTCTACAACTTAGAGGTAGGTCTCAACCTGGATTATTTTTTGAGGAGGATCCATTATGTAAAGGAAAAGCCATGAACAGCCACCATCAACCACGTACTTAGGAAAAGTTTGATTTTCCATTCAATTTCACAAAGCCCGACAAAGATATGAAAGCCAAAACCATTCAAGATGTGAAAACTATGATGTACAGNTATGATGTACAGTATGCCATAGTCTGCAAGACAAATGCTTACAGAAGCTCACACAACCTTACACATCCATGTATGTTTCTGCTGAATTCGAGCCTGGCTTGGGAAAACCTGCAAAAACCTGCAACATCCTGTGTGATCCGGTGTGACCCGGTGAATTTTTTGCCAGAAGTCCCGACAGATCTTCTGCCGGATCTTTTTGCAACCTGTGGAGAGGCCCCTGGCTCCTAGACCACCCATGGACTGATTCAGCACCCCATGCCATGGCATTAGACCTCGCTGCACCAATCCAAAGACATTTTCCCTCAAATCTGTTCTTGAGCAGGCCTCCAAGCTGTCATCCTGGCTTGCAAAGCCTCGCGCCATTTAGCACCCTGTCTGCACATGCTGGTTCACCCAATCCCAGCAACCTGTCGAAATTAATCCAAAGGTCCCTGACCCCTAGNCCACCCATGGATTATTTGACCACCCGCCTCCCCATGCCATGGCGCTGGACATCACAGCAGCAAAGCAAGAACATTTTCCTTTTTAGCCCAATGTAAATCTGTCTTCTTCATCAACCCAATGCCATAGCATTGGGCTTCACTGCGCCAATCCAAGAGCATTTTCCTGTTTAGCTTACTGCAAATCTGCTTCTTCAGCACCGCTCCAAGCTGTCATCCTGGCTTGCAAGGCCTTGCGCNTTGTTCATCCATGCCAGCAACCTGGGAAATTAATCCAAAGGTCTGTGACCTCTAGACCACCCATGGATTATTTGAGCATCCACCTTCCCATGCCATAGCGTTGGTGCACCAATCCAAGGCAAATCTGTTCCTTCAGCAGGCCTCCAAGCTGTCATCCTGTCTTGCAAGGCCTTGCGCCATTTTGCACTCTGTCTGCGTATGTTTGTTCACCCAATGCCGACATCCTGTGGAAATCAATCCAAAGTTCCCTGACCCCTAGACCACCCATGGAATTTTTGAACACCCACCTTCCCATGCCATGGCGCTGGACATCACAGCACCAAAGCAAGAACATTTTCCTTTGTGGCCCAATGCAAATCTGTTTTCTTGAGCAATCTTCCGCACCACTCCAAATTGTNATGGCGCTGGACATCACAGCACCAAAGCAAGAACATTTTCCTTTGTGGCCCAATGCAAATCTGTTTTCTTGAGCAATCTTCCGCACCACTCCAAATTGTCATCCTGGCTTGCAAGGCCTTGCGCCATTTTGCACCCTGTCTGTACATACTTGTTCATCCAATGCCAGCAACCTGGGAAATTAATCCAACGGTCCTTGACCTCTAGACCGCCCATGGATTATTTGAGCGTCCACCTCCCCATGCCATAGCCTTGGTGCACCAATCCAAGGCAAATCTGTTCCTTCAGCAGGCCTCCAAACTGTCATCCTGGCTTGCAAGGCTTTGCGCCATTTGGCANCCATGCCATAGCCTTGGTGCACCAATCCAAGGCAAATCTGTTCCTTCAGCAGGCCTCCAAACTGTCATCCTGGCTTGCAAGGCTTTGCGCCATTTGGCACCCTGTCTGTACATACTTGTTCATCCATGCCAGCAACCTGGGAAATTAATCCAAAGGTCTGTGACCTCTAGACCACCCATGGATNTTGTTCATCCATGCCAGCAACCTGGGAAATTAATCCAAAGGTCTGTGACCTCTAGACCACCCATGGATTATTTGAGCATCCACCTTCCCATGCCATAGCATTGGTGCACCAATCCAAGGCAAATCTGTTCCTTCAGCAGGTCTCCAAGCTGTCATTGTGTGTCTTGCAAGGCCTTGCGCCATTTTGCACTCTGTCTGCGCATGCTTGTTCACCCAATGGCAGCAACCTGTGGAAATTTATCCAAAGCAGGGATTATNTGTGTCTTGCAAGGCCTTGCGCCATTTTGCACTCTGTCTGCGCATGCTTGTTCACCCAATGGCAGCAACCTGTGGAAATTTATCCAAAGCAGGGATTATTTGAGCACCCGCCTCCCCATGCCCTGGCACTGCACATCACTGCGCCAAAGCAAGAAAGGTTCTCTCGCACCCTCATGACACAGAGGAAAGCTTTGAACAAATCCATATAANCATCATACATATATGCACAGAAGACCACTGTGTTGTTTATGCAGCAGCTTGGATCAGCTTGGAGCAACTTGGATTGTGCAGATATGCGCAGAAGTGTGCAGACATGAGAGCAGGCGAGCATGTGATGGATTGTGCAAATATACATGGATTTTTAGGTACAGTTCAAAAATAATCCATGAGGTAACTAGGTCCTGGATTATTTTTTGATGTATACTCTGCCAGACCCATGGATTTATAANAAAAAAAAAAAAAGAGGGGGGGGGGGGGGGGGGGGGGGGGGGGGGGGGGTCTAGAAGGTACCCCCCATCAAATGATTTTTTTAACATTACAGCACTAAACACTGAGAAAGCGTGATCTCATGAAATGTTACAGGAAATGAAACGTTTATTGTGAAGTGTATACGTTTAAAAAAAGGAAATACAATAGATGGGTTCACATAGGTCCAGTTTGTTTGTGTGACAGAAATTAAACTCTTAGTTGCTATAGGGTGAGTTGCTCCAGATGGTAGGATATCATATCTTTCATGTAGAAGCCTTGTAAGGACATCGTACTTGTGGCTACTGGGACGGAAATAGTTTTATATGTCAGGTAGAAGCACATACAATTCTAATGACGATATTGGTTCCGTTGCCACGCCGCAATGTCATGCTTACTTGGCGAGCACCGCTTTATCTCTCGTGTTTGAGATCGTTCAATCAAACAAAGGATTCTTCATTTTATTTCATGTGTCTGTTATCTTAACGCCTCAACTTTAGGCCATGCTTGGCAATTAAAAGAAAATATTACTCAGTTTTTATCGACTGCGTCTAAATGTGTGGTCTTCACTGGCCCGCATTGTATCTCGTTGAATCAGCGTCAGGAGCGGGCTCGCATTCAAGCGTCATGGAGACAGGTCAAAAGCAGTGCCTCGCAATAATGTACGGCGGCTAATGTTTGGGATAGAGATGACATATTCCGATCATGCGGTACGTTCACAAGTGCGCATAGATAGATCTTAAAAGGTAAAATGAATATATGCATATATGTATATATGTATAAATATTTGTGTCTTTCTACTTAATGTAGAGACACACTTATATATATTTATGAATTTCTTTATATTTGAAACACATTTGGATCTACAAGCTGTCCAGGTTTTCGCTTATTTTGCTGCAACCATTTGGTGTCTTCCATCGAGGTTTGCCTACGCGGTTTGAATGATAGTGTGTGCAATTTTATAGCTAACTCCATGAGATATATTGGTTGCATATCCTAACTATGTGCTTTGTTTTGAATGAACTAAGGCAATTTTATTTCGCTAGATAATGTTGAAACAGATTAACGTCAATGATGGTATCCTAATTGCAAAAATATTGCCATAGACAGCCATATTGGTATACATTTGGTTTGTAGTATGGTGGCTTTGAATAATCATACCCATCATGTCATTCCAAGCTAAGTGCAGCTTTGGCATGGCAAGTCCACCGCATTGTAGCGGCATGACATGTGTAGGTCAGTAGGAGGTATACGGCCCGAAGAGCGGAGAAGTTGTCAATTTCGTCCTTGAGGCAATAAGATGTCAAAATTGGGGATTGAAAAACTAATATATATATATATAGATAAAGATATACATGCATATACGTATACAAATATCATAAGTAGACCATCACATATAGGGATAAAAACACAGCAAGGTAAACACATATAATTGAGGATCAAATTTACATAGACATAGAGTTGGCGATGCAGATGTTGTCGCAAAGGGGTTGTTGGCTGTGTTCTTTTGATGCTTCTTTATCATATGTTCACCTTCTTGTTTCTTTGGAAGTGTGGAACTCAGATCACCGAGGATCTACTGGCGAACTGTTTTGGTATAATACTTTCACAGAAGTGAGTACATGGTGAGAGAGAATGGCAGTGTTCCGAAGGAAGTATATTTTAATACGAGATTGATATTGCATGGGCAGAAACATGTCTTTTTGCAAAACCGATACATATAGAGGCCAGCATGTCGTGGCGCGCAGGGAGTAGAAAGTGTTGGACATATGTCGTATTGAGAAAAATTAGAAGCAATAAGTTCGACAGACACATTATGGTAAGATGCTATTTCTGAGAATGTCTAGGATTCAAAAAAGCAACAAAGGTTCGAGCCTTAAAGTTTTTCTGACAGCAGACTTTTCGACTTGAATTTGTCTGCGCCCTGTGTCTAACACATTCTCCTGGACATGACGGTCGTAATCTTTTTGCGTCCGATTGCGCAGAGCACTGTGTAGGCCTGTGACGGCTCTAGCTTCAGAGCGCACCTGGTAAAGACGATGCTGTAGGTCAGCATGTTGTCTGTGTTGCTAGCCGGATAACAACTCTGGGAAGGGTGGGGCGGGTGACCTCTTGCGTCGTAGCAGGTGCTTGAGGTTGCTCCGTGGTAGCGGAGCGTGCAGCTCCTGTGGCACAGCACAGTACCCTCGTCGTCGACATGATGGTACTAGCTGGTCTTTGCTTCCGATTGCGCCGAGCGCTGTGTAGGCCTGTGACGGCTCTAGCTTCAGATTGAATTGCAGGCAAGTTGATGCTGTAGATGAGTCTAAACAATATCTCATGCATAGACACATAGATTCTTGGAAACCATTCAATAACCATTGATTAACTTTGTAGAAGCGCTATTTACTCAAAATCATACCATTGTCACAATGTTGATGCACAAAATCCTGTACCAGCTCATAGACGGTTCATTGATCGGTCGGTGGAGCATGAAAGACCCACCATGCAGCATTCCAGAAATAGGGATTGGTTTCCTATACCTGGTGAGGGGTTTCTGAGTCAATCTGGATCTACGATCAGTTCTATTCAAGTCTCGTTTATTAACATCAACCAAGCCTGAATGCTGGACTGGGGATGAGCATGGGTACTGATGTTTTGGTTCAACATTGTTGCAGGTACCCGCCTCTGTCTCAAAGCTGGCTGGACCAACAGGAAAAACACACGCCTAACCGTAACCCTTACTATCCTTGCCCAAGGTAGTCCAATATAGAAAAACCGTTGTGCCTAACGTTCAGAAGGTGAATGGCAAATGATGTGGAAAAGGGGACTTTGGAGTGGCCATATGGAATTGCTAGAAAGGAACCACGATCAATATTGATGTTGATTGACCATCGTCAATCACTACCACCGTTGTTGATAGCCAGCTTTAACAACAACCATGCTCAGCAATTTAAGTCAGCATCACCAGTCAATATCTACCACGAACTGTTCAGCATTTAAAGGTGCCTGTTTTGGTTGAAATCATCAGAATCCACTCTGGGAATTTCATACTATCATGGGTCATTTGTTACCTGTGCATGGGCAAATACCAAGCGCCAACCTTCACTTTGGCTAAGTTGACCCAACGGCCAGGGCCGGGTTCCAGTCCTGCCCGGCTGCCCAGCTGCCACAGCTGAATTCTGTTCCAGCAATTCTTCCCCTGGATGTGTTTCGCCGGTGTTTTTTCCCCACTTGCCAGGTGAGGGTTGTTAGATTTTATCAGAGCTCTCGTTCTCCTCCTTCTCCTTCTCCTTCTCCTTCTCCTTCTCCTTCTCCTTCTCCTTCTCCTTCTCCTTCGCCTCCTCTTCGCCAGCTCCAGATCTCAGTGCGCACTGCCGGACCTCAACCGCGAGCGCCAGATCCCAGTGGGCACTGCCGGACCTCAACCGCGAGTGCCAGATCGCAGCGGGCACTGCCGGACCTCAACCGGGAGCTCCAGATCCCAGTGGGCGCTGCCGGACCTCAATCGCGAGCTCCCGAGCTCAGTGGGCACTGCCGGACGTCAACCGCGAGCTCCAGATCTCAGTGCGCACTGCCAGACCTCAACCGCGAGCCGCCCCAGATCCCAGTGGGCACTGCCGGACCTCAACCGCGAGCTCCAGATCGCAGTGGGCACTGCCGGACCTCAACCGCCAGATCGAATGCCAGAGAGAATGCCAGAAGATATGCCAGATAGAATGCCAGAAAGAATGTCAGAAGATATGCCAGATAGAATCCCAGAAAGAAGATCAGAAGATATGCCAGATAGACTGCCAGAAAGAATGTCAGAAGATATGCCAGACAGAATGTCACAAGATATGCCAGATAGAATGCCAGAAAGAAGGTCAGAAGATATGCCAGATAGAATGCCAGAAAGAAGGTCAGAAGATATGCCAGAAAAGAATGACAGGAGAGAATGTCAAACATATATGTCAAAACATGCGTCAGATAGAATGCCAGGTAGAATGTCAGAATATATGTCAGATTGAATGCCAGAAAGAATATCAGAACATATGCCATCAAGATTGCCAGATAGAATGCCAAAACATTTATAGCATCAAGATTGCCAGATAGAATGCCAGAAAATATGCCAACTAGTGTCAGATATAGGACGCCAGATACAACAGCAAGGAGGAGGAAGAGGAGGAGAGGATAACTTTGATGAAATCTAGAGACCTTCGGTCTCTAGATTTCATCCAAGTTATCCTCTTGATGAAATCTAGAGACCTTCGGTCTCTAGATTTCATCAAAGTTATCCTCTCCTCCTCTTCCTTGCCAAACAGATTTGCCAGAAAGAATGTCAGCACATCTGCCAGAAATTATGTCAGAAATTCTGATTGGTCACGGTGGGGATCACTAGAAGCAAAGTCATTTCTTATCCATTCACCATCAAGGGAAGATCTTATTGGCAGAGTTTTAGAAGGTCCGAGCCGAAGTCATGGTTACAAAGTAAATCGTTTCGAGATGTTTTTTTCTCCGGCATTGGCTTATGATTCAAAAGGCAGTTGCCGTTGTGGAAAAGATGCAAAGACATGTATTTTAAAAAAATATCCACATCAATATGTACATATTACAACACAGACTTTTTCAAATACATTCATATGTGCATATACACATGTGCGTGTATGTCATGTATATATGTATATATGACTCGTAGATGGATATTGACCTCAATTGGCATCAATGCTGTATCAATGGTTGGTTATTATTTTACTAAGTGTCTTCAAGTGATCAAGTGTCATTAAGCTCGCGATTGGGTGATCAGCTGGTTGGTTGCTTAAACAGGGTAGAACTGTCAGCAACCCTCTGTTTGGGGATGCTTTCTAGCATCTACGTGGCGAAATTGGTAGTGGTTTATCAATGTTCCCCCAAGGGATTCATTGTGATGGTCCATCAATGTATATTAATGATACTTTCAAACTTGATAACCACCTTCTGCAAAACGAGGAAGATCACTTTCCAAAGTTCCATGCTGAAAATCGTTCCGCTCATGGTGTTCTTTAAGGAGCCCGAATTTATGAGCCCTGTCATCGCTGGGGAACGCCAGAAGAGCTCGCAGGTAGAAAACCGGCTGTTGAACAGAAGACACCTCTTTGCCTTGCGTTTTTTTTTTGTGTGTGTGTTTTGTGATGCCGCCGAAGAAGATTGCGGATGATGTTCACAAGGACCCCGGGATTTGGCAGTTGGGAGCTGACCCCGGGGTTCCAAATGTTAAGAGCAAATTCCACCTCTCCACAATGGATACTCTCCGCCTTTGGTATGCAGGATGATGCCACCCATGTGGACGGGAAGGCGCAGAAAAAACATTGTAACCAGCTTTGACACCAGAACAGGAACTATGAAGACAGCACGGTTGTTTGTAGTTAAGATGTTCTAGTATCACCAAATAACACAGCAGGGAACCAGCAGTACCGTCCCAGCGGCATACTCAGCTCGAGACAAGTGGCGCTTGAGCAGTTGATGGACGAGGAGTTCCCACAGGAGCGGCTGGCACTTGGGAATCAGTAATGGTTTGATAATGGTATGGATGGCATCAAAATCCCTATCATCATCATGATCATCCTGATCATCCTCATCATTATCACAAACACAGTACACTCAGTACACACATATTTGCAGGAAGTCCAGTGGTAAATATGCCGTTTTTATGACGCAAAATCATGAATATGGTTGTCCAAAAGCACAATCCACAATCGGATGGTTTCAGATAATTATTTCGCGTAAATTGGCCAGGGTAAGCCCCAGATGCACGGTAAATCAGAATCAATATGGATTGATAGATATCACTCGCAAGTCAGAACGCCTTGTGTCATCATAAGAGTAGATTGCTAGTTTTGATCCATGATGATCCATGACTCTTGCATTATTCACATTCCCCGTGGATCACCAGCAAGAATTTTCTTTCAGGTTCGTTCCAGCGTTCTTCTATGAACTATGATAACAATTCGCAGGCATAGACCCACTATAATCCAGAAATGATAAATGAAATCCGAAGTTCAGCCCACGCTTCTTCTTGTGGGATGTGACCCAAAATCATGGAAGACTGAATCGACGGGTACCCTGGAATCCAACGTTTGGTATATGTCCATCGACGGGTATTTCTATCATCAGTGGCTTAGCAGTGTGTTGGTGAATGGCAAGGGTAATTATTTCCATCAACGCGGGTACCCGAGAATTTCAGTAGATTTCCTTGGATGTGGATCAAAATTTGTTTCCCGAAATTGACGGAGTTTCGCGTTTCAACAAGCCCCCGATTCGATTCTGCATCAGCGGTAGCCATGCTGCATAGGTACCTCTTGATGATGGTATAGTAAGGATGCAGACACTATTGGATGATCATTGGTTATAAATCATGCTTTGTGAATAGGATGTCAAGAATATTGTTGAATGTTGAATGATTGCTTGGCAATGAGACACCATTTATACCCCCATAGGATCTTCGTATGGTATGTGTGTGTGTGTGTCTGGTTGGCCATCCTATTAATATTATCCCAATGTTGGTCCTACTTTTGGCATAAACCATACGTGGATCTTATATGGGTACTGGCAATTTACCAGGTAGATCACCTGGGTACTGGTGATTTTTCAAGGTAAGATATTATTGGATTTCCAGGTACGGCTGCGGTAAAGGTTGGTACACTTTTTTCCGCGAGCGTTTGAGCGAAGGGTTCTTCTAAGAGTGGGGGTCTGCCATACATCGTCACATCTTCACATACTCACATCTTCACATACTCACATCTTCACATCTTCACATCTTCACATCCTCACATCTTCTTGTTTCTTTCTCTCTCTCTCTCCCTGTCTCTCACTCTCCTCTCTCTCTCTCTCTCCCCTTTCTCTCTTTCCTTCTTTTTCTTTCTCTCTTTAGGCCGCGGGCAGTGCCGACAAGGCGTCACGAAACGTCAACCCTTTCGCGCGAAATCAGGTTCGATGCGCAAACACTGAGGTAAAATTGCGATTTATCTTGTGCTAAAGCAACACTTTTGCACGAAATGAGGTTGAGGGTCTGTGTGCAAAAGCGCTTGTGTGTAAGAGGTGTTTGTGGGAGAAAGGTGTTTGTGTCTAAAAGCGTCTGTGTGTAAAAGCATCTGGGTGTAAAAGGGTCTGTGTGTAAAAGCTTCTGGGTGTAAAAGGGTCTGTGTGTAAAGGTGTCTGTGTGTAAAAGTGTTTGTGTGTAAAAGGGTCTGTGTGTAAAAGGGCCTGTGTGTAAAAGCATCTAGGTGTAAAAGGGTCTGTGTGTAAAGGTGTCTGTGTGTAAAAGTGTTTGTGTGTAAAAGGGTCTGTGTGTAAAAGCTTCTGGTTGTAAAAGGGTCTCTGTGTCAAGGTATCTGTGTGTAAAAGTGTTTGTGTAGTGTAGAAGGGTCTGTGTGTAGAAGCGTCTGTGTGTAAAAGCGTCTGTGTGTAAAAGCTTCTGTGTGTAAGAGGGTCTGTGTAAAGGTGTTTGCGTGTAAAAGTGTTTGTATGTAAAAGGGTCTGTATGTAAAAGGGTCTGTGTGAAAAAACGTCTCTGTGTGTAAAAGCGTCTGTGTGTAAAAGGGTCTGTGTGTAAAAGCGTCTCTGTGTAAAAGTTTTTGTGTGTAAAAGCATCTGTGTGTAAAAGGGTCTGTGTGTAAAAGGGTCTGTGTGTAAAAGTGTTTGTGTGCAAACTGGTCTGCCATTGCTCATTGCACCTCCCTCCTTCATAAGTAACAGCTTTCTCACAATATGTCAACAACACGTCTTTTTAGTTGCATGTTACACATTCACATCTCATTTCTTTGAGGCAGCAGCAAATATTTGTTCATTTATGCATCATGCTTTACTATCTTCATAGCTACACATCTCATTCTGACACCTCTCACTATGCTCTTCTTTGCTCTCGGGCCATCCGTCGTCTAGTTTTTGGTTCCTGTGCAGCCGCGACTGCCAGAGCGAAGTAGGCGCTGCCGGACTTCAGCCGCGAGCGCCAGAGCGCAGTGGGCACTGCCGGACTTCAGCCGCGACTGCCAGATCGCAGTGGGCACTGCCGGACTTCAGCTGGACTGCCAGACTGCAGTGGGCACTGCCGGACCTCAATGCCAGATAGAATGTCAGATAGACTGCCAGATAGAATGCCAGATAGAATGCCAGATCTAATGTCAGAAACAATGTCAGACTATATGTCAGATAGAAATATATAGAATGCCAGAACATACGTCAGAGAGAATGCCGGATAGAATGTCAGATAGAATGTCAAAATAAATGCCTTGAAATGCCATGGTGGGGATCACTCGAAGCAAAGTAATTTCAAAACAAACAATTTTTTTCAGCAAAGCATTTGGTTACGGGAAATTACGGGTAGATTACGGGCGAATAACGGGCAAATTGCGGGTTATTTTTTTTTTGACAACAAGGTTTTTCTAAAAATAACATGTTTTTCCTGACATCTTCAAAAAACCAGGTTCTACATGTCAACCCCCAAAAAAAGTGGGTTATGGGTTCCATAGGTATATGTATACTTTTGATCTAATGTGGTAAACCCAAAACCATAAACCATCAATCCACGAAGACCAACCATGATGGGGGTCATTTTACATCATCCCAGCCATTATTGGGTATGCCCTGTTTTACAAACCTCTATTGCGGATGGGTTGATTATTGGGTTTACCACACTATCAGCATTTTTTTGGGGATGGGTTGTCTATTGACCCCGATTTTCACCGGGGTGCAATTCCTGGTTTTGATGCAGAGCCATTGGTGTGAAGAAGTCACAAATTGGTTTCACTGAATCAATGGGATATGGATTCGGCGTGGATCAGTGGATGGGGTACCACAATGATTCTGATTGTGTTGCGGCGTTTATAATCCCAATGTTGAATCCCATTACTCTGACCAAATGGATATGGCTCAATGCAAACTGTTCTCTTTGAGGTCTCTTTGGGCTGAATGCAGATGGAGAATTCAACAGAAAGTATCATATGATGGTTCGGTAAGTTTGCTGAAAACATCATTGAATTTGGCATTATTTGGCATTGGTATTCCGAGTATTCTGGTTTGTAGATCATACATATTTCATAATTTGTGTGGCGACATCGAATCATTGGCTACACCGGCTGGTGGCTGGTAGTTTTTTTTTAAATGTGTTTGGGATCGTGGAGGAGGAACAGTCTTGTATCGCACTTGGGGGTCTCTTGGTATCCCATCCTGGGTTTAGTCAATGGATTTGTATGATTGGGATATTATATCCCAGTTGGTATCCGCTGTTTCAAGTTTCAAGTTGGGAGTTGCCAAGCCGTTGCTTACCATTTATCCTAACTTCTGTTGGATCAGGCTAGTAGCAACTAGTATGGCATCCACTTGCTTTGTTTTTCATTATCATTGTTCAACAGTTTAACACGTTTAACTGTTTAACACTTTAGTTGAGTGATAATTTGCTTGAATGCGGGGTATGAAACATCATTTCTTTTGACCTTGACTTACTTGTAGACATATTCTCAGATATTTCACCATCATCCCCTGCGTATTCAACCAGCACAATATTCTAACATATTCATGACCATCCGGTGAATCGATTCTGAAGTTTGCCACATTATCCACCAAAGATCACCAAAGGGTCCAATGATTTCGTGAACCATTTATATGGTTGGTTGAAACTACCGCTATTTCACCAGAATATCCTCATTTTTTCTCTATTTTCCCTTATTTTTTTATAGATTTATAGCCAGTTTTGGAGGGATCCAACGTCTGCCCTCACACCGCCCTGGCTGCGCAGGTACCTGGTGCTGTGGTCGCGGCTGCGTTGCTGGCGATCCTTCCGACGAGCTCCGGGGCAGGGCGAACTGCGATGGGCCAATGCTTGGCTGCGTGGAAGAACTTCGGGTGGATATGGGATACCCATAACCAAAACTGGGTGATGAATGGTTGTTTAATGGTGGCTGGTGATGCTTGATACAGAGTAACGATGAAACATTCTTCAACCAAACATAAATCTGGATGAATTATAGTGACCTCACGTCGTGACCTCACTGGAATCATGTGAATTGTAAGGGACAATTTTGAAAACATCTCCACACGGAGTTATTTCAGCTTAGTGAAGTATTAGAATTTACCAATAACCAGAAGATCAAGAACTACCCTCTGGTAAACTAACATAACTATGGAAAATCACCATTATGTTATGGGAAAACCAACTATAAATGGCCATTTGATTTTCAGGATTATTTATTTGTAGATATCCATCCAAACATCCTAAGATTTCTAGAGCTCCAAACATCTTCTGAAAACTGTATTTTGGGTTGCTGAATTTTGGGGCCCCGTGGCACCTTCTGAAGGCGGGTGTGAACGGAGCACTAGGGATCAGTAATTATGCTTTTATTTGTGGGTAATTCCAATGTCATGGATATCTCCAAATTGGTGGTACTAATTTTCATTTGCCGTGGGTAAATGAGTTATTGGATGTCATTGGCCAATGAGTTGGGAACTGTTGCAACATGTTGGGTGTTGTTGCAACTGTGAAATGGGGATTGGTGGGAACATGGCGGAACTGATCCACCATTGTTGATGATGTCCCATTGTTATTCAAACTGGTGGATGCACCAACAACCACATGTTCAATAACTATCCCAGTTTTTATTGGTATATTTGATGGATATCTCCAAATGGGTTTAACAATAGGATATGAGAACTGTGGATATTAATATCGTTGAATTTGGGAAACTGATGATATCAATGTGCAATCCGAGATGGATTTGGATATCGAATATTTATACCAGTCACAGGGATATCCGCAACCATCCAGTTAAAACTGGGAAACTGATGATCAGCCAGCAAATTTGGGGATACACTGCATATCATTGGATATGACCAACAAGGTTCTCACGGTTTGCTTCAAAATCGAGATTTGCCCTAATTTATGGCCAATAACATGGAACATATATAATAAAGAGTCAAACCATGCCACAAGATTTTCCAAAGATTTCAATCAAACCTAAATGATGTACTCTGAAACTTGGGAGTTATTAGGAAAAACACACATTTTGTTAGACAAGAATGATGAATGATTTGTCAAAAGATGCACATTTTGTTGGCAACATATCAAATTTACCGGAATTTAGTGATGTCACGCATATCATCCAAATTTTGCAGCTAGTGATTTAGTGATTTGACCCCTTCAATAGGCCATGGAGACAACATTTCGCCGGGATTCGTTGAGGTCCGCGGACCTCAAAGATGTGGATGTTGTGACTGCCACTTGGATGGGGACGGCTGAATTGGGCCAATGGGGAACGGTTGGTTTCTGGTGGTTTGCATATGTAATGAATATATAAGTATCTACAAAGAAGTATATGTATATATTATTGATACTCTTCATATATATATATATAGTATACATGTATACGTATGCATATATAATCATATATATATATATAGATGCATCGACGCATTTTTATGATATGGTGATGAAGGACATTAACGACTCAAAGATGTGTGTTTTGCCAGGTGTATCTTAGATAGGTTCATTGAAAGCTGCATTTACGTTCTCACACCTCAGGAGGCGTAGACATGCGTCAAACTCAGCCACTTACCTATGTATGTACAAGATTGCACAAGTATATTATATTATGATGATATGGATATTAATATCTATATATATATATACACATCACTATCCAGCAGATGAACCTCAGTGAAGGGTGCGTAGTTCATGGACATGGCCATATAGTAATAACTAAATTTAAGTACTTATCTTGGATTTTCGCAATGATTCATGTTTTATCAGGACAATTCTCATAGAAATTGGTCTTTCATGGTGGATTTTCCTATGCCAGGTTGCATTGCCAGAGGGTAGAGGGTTCATCAATCCAGGGTGGCCCGAACGTTTGCCATCCAAATCTGTTCCATGAGCTATGCGATTCAGTAGCTTGAAAGCAATATATATATATATATATGTATATATATATATGTATATATTACATAAGTATAAATGTTTAGCCTATCAATGGACTATACTTCTCAATTCCACATGATTTAACTAGTTAAATGGATTTCTCCAGCAAGAATTCCCCCGAATTGGATTTTGGGGTGTTCGAAAACCATTGAGAGATATTCCCCAGCAAGAATTTCCCCCCAATTCTCCGAATTCAGGTCTATGGCCGTCCAGGGGATTCCTTCATGCAGCTGGCAGCCGAGAAGATGGACCAGGAACGACATTCGCTGGAAAATTTAGGGTTTTAAGGATCAAATATCGAGATTTTACGTGATTTCATGGGATTTCTTAGAATTTCATGGAAAGCATTGTTTCATGGAAAAGGAATTCAATGATTATTTCATTGGAATCTAATGGAATTTCATGGGAATGAATGGAATCTCATGGGATGTGCATGGGATTTCGTGGGATTTCTCATCTCCCCAAAACAACAGTCCCCAAAGCAACAGTTTGACCTCCATTTTGGCTGCTTAAATCCCCACGATTGTTGGTTGGTTATCTCCAGTTTATCAAAAATCATGCCCCCCTATTGTCCCAGCAAAATTCATTAAATATGTATCCCATTGTCCAATGAATTCCATTAAATCCCGTTATCCGATTGGGGAATGTTCCCATTTCGAACCTCCATTAAAGCATTCATTTAAAGGCGATTTCCCATTGGAACTTCTATTTATAGGCGAGTTCCCATTGGAACCTCCATTTATAGTTTATTTTCCCATTAGAAGCTCCATCTATAGGCGATTTTCCCATTAAGTAATAAAAACCTCCATTTATAGATGATTTTTCCACATATATCATCCCATATCCCCAACAGTCCTGGGCGGCCAGAGGAGTTGCCTCCACACGCTGCTGTGGTGCGGACGCCTGGAGACGCCACCTTTTTCGCTTGGACAGCTACAGTTTGATTAAACAAAGATGGAGTTAGTGAATCAAAGGGGTGTAAGTACCAATAAGGGGAAATGGAGTTTAAACCATCATCAAAACACATCAAAAGACAAGGGGATATAATGGGATAAAACGGGAACATATCATAGAATATCTGGATAAATGAGATGGGATTGTGACACATGGGATATATGGATATGTTTTTGTTCGTTTACCCAATAAAAACAAATGGGATATGATACGCTGGGATAATATTGAATATGGGACGTCATCGGAATGATGTTTTCTTCAAGGACAACTATTCCCAAATGGCATGGGCCGAATGGAAGATTGGTGACGACAAGTCATACCCTAGGGTCAACTTAGATGTGGGAAAAAAACATCGAAAAAAACAGCATGTCTAGATGATTTTCCTAGGGAAAACTACGGGTTTTCCACAGCTATGTTAGTTTACCCTGTACTTCATCCCTCCTCCTCCAGAGGTGAGCCACTTCTTCGACGTGCCCGGCTGGGAACGGCGCTTAGTGTGGGCACCCAGAAGGGTGCGAGAAACGCGGATCGAAGCGGCCGGGATTTTTCATGTGCCATGGCACACCCACAAAAACAACACAATATGGGCCCCCCCAGTTATGAGTGGGTGAATAAAACCCATTCACTCTGGCTAGAGGTAGTATTTAACCATAGTTGTTGGAATTATAAATCAACTTATTATCTATCTAGGGGGCCCCACTTTGTAGGAATGTAATGGGATTTGACCATAGATTGACCAGCAACATTCAGGATTTGACGGTATGTAATGGGGATATAGATATTGAAATATATTGAAATAACGCCCCACCATCATTCTGATCGAGACCAGATTTGTTTGGGGACAAAACGCATGCATCTACTGCGGCTACTGAGAATATCTTCACACCTTGTATTTTGTGCAGATATTATGTGATGATTTTCTTCTACAGCCATTCCCAGTCAGTGTTTTTGCAGAGAAAATCTAATAATTTTGCTGCTTGTATCTCTTTTGGTTTTTGTTGTGGCGCATTGTGCCGACTATATCAGCAGTATAGAACTTCTATGGATCCAAGTGCTGTTTGAGAAGCCACAAAGCATGCGATATCCTGCAGATTTTCTGAGTAGACAAATAGGCGAGGAGTTTGTTTGTTATGGGTCGATTTCTGTGTTTGTTGGCTATGCACGCAGGAGAACACAATTTCTAATTTTAGGCTGATTCCAAGTAACCCTATTGGGTTGATTGCCTCTTCTTAATAGGTTGTGTTTTCTCTATAAGCAACTTTTGTTTGCTGTGTGGGGTATCATTCATAGTTGATTCAGAATCTCTCAGTCACTTACCTACACTAATCATATTCCAAAATTATCAGTGGCTTCTCTTATCCAAGATTGGTCTCCCAGAATTGGAAGGAAAAATCTGCAAGAAAACCTCACTAGGTTTCATGGGGATCACAGGGGCGACCCTTGAAATCATCCTCTGCACTCCGAGCTCCAGCTTCTCCACCTAGGTTCAGGATATAGAAGGCTTGAAACTCTACGACTTTCGCAGAGGCGGCTACCTTCTGGTTATGTACGAGTTTGCTATCGAAAATTGGCCGATTGATGGATGATTTATGGTGATTTACCTATGAAAGATGGTGATTTTCCATAGCTATCTTAAATTACCAGAGGGTAAACCAGTGGATTCAGTGGATTTTGGAGTACCCTATCTTCACACAAACGTGCGGATGTAACTCCCGCGAACCCACAGAAAGTCAGAGAAGCGGGCTGCAGTGATTCACAATATGTCACAATTCACAAACTCATGGCATCTCATCAGCTTTGAAAAAGAGAAAAGACACCTTGCTGACTCCTCGCTGGTAATGCTAAGATGAGAAAAACATAGAACAACATAGAAAATCTAGAAATAGTTGAACTAGTTGAAATAGTCCAATGGTATGAAATCTCCGTGGGAACATCACTACAGGCTACTTCAACTGATACCCCAACAGTTGCCCCAGGGATCAAGTCAGCGGGCGAGGCCGCGGCGACAGCCAACCAAGCCAACCAAGTCAACCAAGCCAACCACCAAGCGAGTGAGCGGCGATTGGCAAAAAAAGAATGGGGCATGGCTGATGTGGGGATTCTCCAACTCCCAAGTTATCTCATTACCATCCCACTGGCTCAGTTTCTTCAAAAGAGGGGATGGACATCCGTTTTGTGGGGATGTCATCACATACAGACAATAGAGAGCTTCTTCTTAAAAACAAAATGTGCAAGTGGCTAGTGTAAATGATAGCATTCAACAGCTCGAATATCATTGCAGTAGTACTTACTATTGTGCATTCTTCAATATCGACACAAGGTAGCCAACATTTTCCCACAGGCATGAAACACCCATACTTTGATGGAAATCAATACTGAAAAAAAAGGCTCTCAAAAGCAAGGACACTGATCATCATTGAAAACTATCCATGTCACCTTGAAGAATCACAAAAGTCTCCGGCACGTGAACCACAAGCTACGCTTGGGCCGAGAGGTGGTTTCAATCAGTCTTTCATATCCCCAAAGAGCAATATCTTCAGGATTGAAATCAAGGACCCCCGCTGTGGATAGTTGCAGTATATGTGGGTGTGCAGTTCCGGGGGCTGGGAGCAACTGTTCTTACAACCTCCACATGTTTCGGATATGACCTCGCAGATCCTGGCAGATAATTCATGAATTTGCAGCCCAAGCACACAATTTATAGCAAATTCCTTTCCACTATGTCAGCGTGAACTCCTTAATTTTGATGGTGACATCCCATTTTGGCTGGTTACCCTCTGGTAAACTAACGGTTTGCGAACTTGAAGCCATGGCCATCGAAATAGTGGATTTTCCCATGAAAAATGGTGATTTTCCATAGCCATGTAACAGTTTACCAGAGGGTAAACGATGGTTTTCCCCGACATTGTCAAGCCGTTCCATCCCCAATGACAAGCGGATGGACCGCTGTCCTTTGCCTCATTGGTTGACTGGTGTGGGGCCAAGCTGGCCGGGTCAAAATCATATCTGGTTTATGCAAGGTGAGGCCCCCTATAGTGATGTTTGGTGGTTTATGAACTCCATGAATACTATAGTATGCAATATTATTTGTATATGATATATATTAATATATATATATATGATATATATATATATATGATATATATATATATATATTATATATATATATTAAAATATTATATATATAATATAATATATATATATATATATATATTATATATATCACATATATATATATATATATTATATATAGTTCTATCCCCAATAAACCCTTAGTTCACCAAGTTCTAAGTCAACTTAGCTATCGTTTGGGGGCCTCACTTCCTGACTACAAACTGATCTACTTGGCCCCACAGGAATTGGTGAATTTCCTAACAGATCGGGATAAGACAAGACGAGTTCTTATACATATAAAGCTATTTTGTGGGCCCATGCTGAGTGAAGGGAGCGAGCTTTCCCTGCGATAGTTGTATATATATATATTTACACATAGTGATGGTGATAGTGAGAGTATTGATCTACCCAATAAAATCCCCATGTTTTGTAGAACAACTATCTATAGACATACAAATACTGTATCCCATGTGTATCCCAGTTGTTGTATATGTCTGAAAGGACGCCAAAATTCCCCAGAATTAGATCAATCCAACTAACAGCACTTAGAGCCTCATCCCACGAATCGTAAGCGGGTTAGTTCACCCCAGTTACAAGTGAATTAACCATGATTAAGCCTACCTATGCCATTTATGGGGTGAACTAACCCACTTACGATTCATGGGATGAGGCACCAAGAGCCAACCATCACCAGGTGGGATCAGGCGCGCACGGTGCCCAACAGTTTGGTCTCCGAAAAGGGCGCCACTTTGGTCGCCAGCATCAAGGTGCGGCGGCAGCCGGTTCGGAGGAGTTGGTGAAGAAAAGGAGATGGTGGGGAGGAATGGATGGTTTATGGGGAAGGAAAACAACCATAAGAAGGGGAAAATTGGCGATTTCATGATGATTGAATGACGATTTCATGATGATTTAGTGGGATTTCTCAGCAAAAGTGAGGAAAACTGGATCCATGGAAATGGGAATATCTGAAATGTCTGGGGGAAAAACTTAAGATTGATGGAAACTTAAGATTTTCTTTCTTGCTTTGGGGTTGAGCATTAAGGTTTTCGGGGGGTTCTTATGCAAATTGGCATCAAGTACGGGTATACCTCCCAGTTTTGGACAAAGCCATTCAAAAACTGTCTTGGCGGCAGAGAGTTGGGGCTAAGTCGGAAAGGGATGCACAAACGTTGGGAGTTTTGGTGTGGCTGTTTTGCCGGAATGTGCGAACAAAATTGTTTTTGTTCTTCCTTTTTTGTTTGGCATGTTTGGTGAAGAACAATACAACAGGTTTGGATAACATAACAACAGGATATATTGTAATGATAATAACGTTCACCAAATTTCCAACTGCATTGGCTTAACAACTTGTTGAGGTGGTTGTTTGGCCATGCCAACCAGGGTCAGCTAAGGCACTTTCTTGACGATCCCCATGGTTTTGTGTGACCCTAAGATATCTAAGATCGACATTTGCATCAGAACAAGTCTAACGTGGAAGTGTGAACTGACAGTTCCATTCATTTCAGCTAAACAGTAGCACCTACACTTCCGGCACCCCAATTTTGAGCTGTACGAATTCAGACATTTTCTCCACTGTGAAGTAGTCTCCGATACCCTGAAAAGAGTCAATGTTCCATATGTTCCGTTGATTTCCGTTGGCTATTACCCAAGAGATACTAGTATGGATCTATATGGTTTACACCGTCTATACCCAATCGTTTGCCAATCATGGATCTTTTATACCCCTTGCTGTACAGCCATCTAATCCACAGCAACTCATTAGTCACGCCATGGTCAAAGGTTGGATTTCCCCAGTCCATGCATAGGGATTGATATTGCTTTTTGCAAGGATTCCTTAATTAGGTGGGATGATCAGAATCCAGCCATATAGCATGTTTGCTCACGGGGTGAATTAATTTCCACTATATCCGTATGGAAAAAATCGGATGTTCATTGGATCATTTTACTCATTGGAATGGTTGAAGCGAAAATTGAACCCGGAAACCCCTATATTTCATGGGAAACTCCATGGTTTCCTGTAGATTTTCCCTTCACCCAATCCAATGATTTACCCAACGCAGACATCTTCGACGTCAGGGCAGATCCTACGCAGCCACTGTGGCGGGCATCTTTGGTGACACCGCAGTCCGTGGAGCCCAGAACTGGGCGCGAAGGGTCCCCAATGACAGGTGACGTTCTTTGAAAACAAAAAACTTGGCTAAGTTGGTGAACATCACTGGGTGAATCCTATGGTTTATGGTAACTATATGTAACTATAATTAACTATATATAACTAAACCCATAGTAAATAGGGTAAATCTAAACCAACTAACATCGCTGGCGAGCCTCACCTTGTAGTGTTTTGAAATATGATGGAATATACAGTTGGATGATAGATGTGTCTACATTTTCTCACCAACAGATTTTCTCATAACCAATAGTCGAACAACTTCGAAGAACTTCGTGGCATTTTTCTGGCCTCTGAACGCTGTATGCATCAGTCGTACGGTCGACCCCGAACTGATTTCAGCGATGGTGACTTTTGATGATCACAACGGGATCCCATTTGATGAAAACCAGTGGGATTTTGTGGATGTGGCAGATTACAACTGCACAACGATACGATAGAGATGGTTTTGATGTGGATATATTCACGAGATCTTTGGGTTTTGGATGTGTTTTTTGTGGCATTCAAAACAAGTTCATTTCACCTTCGCTCAAAACCTATTTGGGTGGTTCTCAGGACGAAGAAGTGGCTAAGAGAAAGAGTTACAGGGGTCATATCCAGACTCGGAGGCAATACCACTGATGGTTTTGGTTTTAAACGCCAACTGCATCCCGCAAAGGTTGGGTGAATCCATGTGAATCCCGTTATTTCATTTGAATTCATTGCGTACCATATCTCCTGCGGAAAAAAAACCTACCAAAAATCCCCAAGTTCAGTCTGACGTTTAGCGGCAAGGTTCAAAAGCGCTGGGACCAGGCAGATGCTGCCGGCACACTCCAGGCCAAGCATGCAGCAGAGTTCAGGTGATGGGGGATTGATCCTCATTTTTGCCATTTCAATGGGGAAGACAATATAATCCATGGGATTTTGGAGTACTCAGTTTTGAGACAAAACCATTTTGCGGTGATTTCTGTCACTCTTACCCAAAATACGGATGATACATTGGATAAAACTGGATACATGTATAGTTACATATTATGGAAAATGTAGCCAGCTTGTTTGGGGTTATTTATATGATGGTGAACCATGAGTTCATGCTTCAAAATGGCCAAGAGGAGGACAGTCTGCTCCGCATTTCAGGCTCTTCGGCAAGCGTACTGTCGTACCTTGAGAGAAGTTTGGTGCTCAGCACACGGCAGGGAGGGCATGTTCCACAGGGTTTTCAGGGCATCAGGATGAGCATCTGTCGCTATACCGGCTCTACCCTAGAACGTAGGCTATAGAGATTCTACCTTGCCGCAGTATACAGTATCACAACTATCGCATGTCTATGTTTATGGGATATTCTGGGATAAACATGAAGTTCTTAGATGGCAACTGCAGTTTTGAACCAGGAGAAGAGCCATGAAATACGTAGGGAGAAGAAAAGGCCGTAGGATCAACTTGATCGACCCAGTACTCCACCGAACGCTGCCCCTCAATACAAAGGTGTCAAGGGTACTGGGAACAATCCAATATCTCAGTTTACCTGCACTACAACCTTTCAGAGAACGTTGTGAAACATGTATATAACCTATAATATGAAAACTCGCCCCTTTGGCCCCTTTCGCAGACATTTCACTAGGATGGGGGATCCATTCTTAAGTTCACTGGATTGGTGGGAAAATTTACAGGAAACCAGGACACCCCTATGATGGGAAAATCCATGGTTTCCGGTTTTAATTTTCCCTTAAGCCTTAAACCAATCCATTTTGAAAGCGGCCACTGTAATGTGCCTCAAGGTGCGCGAATACAAAGCTGAGCGGGACTTGAGACGTGCTGAGTCCGAGTGTGCTCAGATTTGACGCCGAGCCGAGCTGCGCCGCTTCATCAGCGGCACAGCGCTGGTGAAATGGGTTTGTCTGAAGATGGGGTATAAACAGATATAAATAGGGAAAATGATGATGAACCAAAGGATTTAAAGGATTTAGAGGTACTATGAGGTACTATATTTTCATACAAACCCAAATTGCCCACTCAACGACCTACTTCTCCGAATTCCTAGGAGGTATTTTATCAGCAAGAGCTCCAAAGATTGTATCAATACCCTCTGGCAATCACACGTGGCTAGCTGGAAAATTCATGTGAAATGGAGGTTTTAATAGGAACATCATCTACAAACGGGGGATTCTTCCATTGTTACGTTTGAGTTCCAGGGGGTCATATGGTTTAGAGAACTCAAAAAATGCAGAGAGTGCACCATTCGTTCTGCGACCACACAGATTCGCCGACCTGATAGTGGTGGGTTGGTTTCTATGGAGATTTAGCCACGGAAAAAATCCAATATTTGTACCATTTGGAGAGATGATTTAATTTACCGTAAACCATGGCCATTTTCCATGGCTTTGTGTGAGTGTGTGATTACCAGAGGGTACAACAACTAATGGTGCCCCCCACTATTCAGAGTGAAGTTTGAGGTTCAAGGGGCTACCCTCTGGTAAATACTAACATAACTATGGAAAATCACCATTTTTAATGGGAAAATTCACTATTTCTATGGCCATGTTCAATAGAAAACCGTTAAATTACCAGAGGGCCAGTTGGATTTCTAGTGGAGCACTTGTCTCTGATAATCACAGCCAAGGCTGCTCGGAGTTTGTGCAAAAACCAACTGCCTGTTGACCTTCTGCAAGTTGAGCCTCTTGAAAAGATGGATGAGATTCCCCACTGCTTGCGGGGTGCAATTAGGGTCATTACATGGTATTCATTGACAAGTTGGGATAGAATCTAATTCTTGAAATATGACCATGTACCTACTTCTGAAGTGTAGTGCACAAAAACGAGGAAGTCACATCCAGACAATAAACATCAATAAACTGTTGGTTGGTTGTTGGTTGGTTGTTTCTGGCACATTCTCTCTTACAGTAAGGAGAGCCACGTTCGGAGGACACAACCGAGGCATCCTTCTGCCGACACACCGACGCCAAAGGCTTCGAGCTGTCATCGTTTCTGGCGCTTCGGTGTCGAAACATCTGGGGCTTGTTCCGACACAGAGAAGGTCATGACAATAAACAGCTTGGTTGATACATGTTGATACAATGCGGCCCCCCCTCAGTTATAAGCTGCCTTAGAAACCCCAGTAACTATAGTTTTAAGTTCTAAGTGTCGTAAACAACCATGATTGGAGTCACAAACTAAGTTCTCTTGGGGGGCCCACTTTGTCGGCATTCCCCCAAAGGGTTGTGAATGATTGTGATTTTCGCAAATATATTGGTGCGTATAATCCCAGAACTCATCATCAACCGGGGTTTTGAACACAGCTTGATTAACATGGAACCTATTCTTGAGATCCAGCACGTTGCATATTTTTGGGTACTAAGCAACAATGTGTAGATTTTCCGGTATACAGAGTCTTAAAATCTAGCATGGAACGTGGAAAAGAAAAGGACGCTTCATGATCTGTCCATATCTGCAAATCACTTGGCCCCTGGCCCCTGGCCCCTTCTTGCGAGGTTCCGGTCGTTGGATTTCAACGGCCTAGCAGATGGTGAAGGGTTCTTTTCCTTGTGTTCATAGTTTGCACAATGTAGTAAACCCAGTCATGAACCACTAATCGTTTGGTGACAAACCCTAAACCAATAATCAAGGGGCTTGGAAGCCTGATTGGGTTTACAATACAGTGTTCGAATCATTTGGAAAAGTTACCCACCAATGCAAGAAAACAAATGAACAACGGCATGGTATCGTGTTGACCATGCAAGTATGTGGGGGGTCTTATAGGTAGTTTTTTGAATCTGTTTGTTCAAGCATGTTCAATCATGGAAATATCATGAAGTGTCCCACCAAATCAGGCCTGATTGAGGGTTTATGAACCACCAACAAGCCCTATGAGGGGCTTGCTAACCCCTCATCAGGGTGGACACTGTCACCAGTGATCACCCGTGCCAGCCCTGACTCGTGCACGGTGCTTCCCCCGCAGGTCAGATCCTTTCCATCCGATGGTGCGAATTGCCATTACTGTCTTGGACATGGTGGTGGACATGTGACCCGGCGGCAAACATTACAAGCACCCACGGGTAGCAAAAATGGGGGGTCCTAAATTATGGGGGAACCCAAAATCATCCAGAGAAACACCCGCATGAAGAGATTTTTGTGGGGTGTTTAGTTTTTTTATCAAACGATGGGAATGACCTTGTCCAGTACAAAATGGACCTCCCTCCGTACAAGCAGATACAGTATAAACATGTACAAGCAGTCTATAGAGTTTCCATCATGTTTAACTAGAAGGTTTCTTGATTCAACCAGAGTTTCGTTCCCGATCTCCGCATTTTGTGGGCTCCTCCTACCATCTTCGCTGCTTTCATCAGGTTTTCCTTCTCAACCTTCTCCTTCTACCACCTTTTGTCCGTCACATCCACATATATATATTCCGTTGCTTCTACTTCTCAACCTTGATATACTCCATATTAAGGTATGAACTATATTTATGGTACAATTATGTACAATTGATATACCGTACCCTGAATAATGGTACCATATACCCCATATATTTGTCCATTCTTCCGGTTCCACACCACCTGTGTCTCAGCAGGTTGGGCGCTACATCCATGCTGGATGCTGCCTGTGGGGACGCAGCCTGGTGGGAACCTTAGATGACTGGATATGATAGGTGAAATATGATAGGTGGGGATACTTCAGGGGGACAGCTAAGTTGGATATAACTAGGTTAACTAGGGTTTCTAGTAATATATTATATCTATAGTTGGTGGGTGTTATAAACCAACTTATGACTCACCTTGTAATAATGTTTGGATTAATAAACCCTAGACCCTAGGCTGTTTTATCCGGGGTGTACCAACTACATATCATATCATGACTATTTGGAGGGTACCCCTAATTAATAAACACTGGTTTATAAACCCGGGGTTGACAGTAGTGATGAAGCACTTTTCTATCCTTTCGTGGATGGCTTTAGGCACATAAGACATTATTGAAAAAAAAAAGGCACATAAATATCCATTTGTTCTACCTTTCTGTTCCATCTTTTTAAGGGGTAGAACTATAGCGACCCCTAAAATAGGCGCTAAAATAGTGATAAACTAGTGTTCACCTGCTTGAAGGTTACAATGCTTGAAGGTTACAATGATACGGGATGAATCATGGCTTTTAATGGGACATGTCAATACTTATACAATTCCTATATATATATATTATACACCATTATATATCCCATTGATAAATTGGATGAAATAAATACGTGAAGAGCATCTGTATGCGCAAAAATTGGCCAGCGTATGCCTGTTATTCGTTTAGGGAACACCTCGGTCCATGAGAGGACCTCTACATATCAAGGCTATGATGGTGCCTTTCCTGTGCATGGCGTGGGAGCCATACTGCAAAGAAGGAAGGAACTATTGCCGGCGAATGCAATACGTGTCTTAGCCGTTTTTGAGCTGATAGAAAGGAATGCAGCTGCTTCAGCTAGCGTTTTTTCTTGCGGAAAACAAAGTGAAGATGGTTGACTCTGTTTCCTCTACCATACAGTTGAGCGTATTGAGCGAGCAGTTGAAGCTTCTGAGCCAGCTGTATGCATGGCTGCACCTTGAAGGCAAAACAGTCGAGTTTGGCTCTCGCTGATTCCATGTCTTCTGATGACGCGGAACCCGCAATCTTGGAGCATCTTCCCACAAAGTTCTAAGGGATTGGAGAAGGTCACCAAGACGGTGGAACTTTGGTGGATATCATGTGCATGTGTGCAGATGGGTTATCCTAGAGGGGTAGTATTGGCTTCTATCTTTGTTGTGATGCAAGGGTCATCTTTGATTTCACAAGGAGATAGGTTTTTTTGAGGTGATCAATCAGGTCCAGAACTTGAATTGCTCAATGCGGATGAAACGTTAGGGACTCTGAAGCCAACATCCTCGGAATTGAAGCCCGAGTTTTAGCAGGGTTGCAAGGCTGTTGATGCCGCCAGTGAATCTGAGAGACAGACCTGCTTCATTCCCAAGCACTTAGGTACCCAAATCTAACAGCTGATCATACATCGCTATAAGGTGGTGCCCCATACTTTGGTAAGTTTGTTTACAACTCCAAACTTTAGGGCTTAAGATAGATTTTTGAACTAGTTGATGAACGAACAGACACAACTGGAAATCACCATCTTGCATACGAAATGCAATCACCATCTTGCATACGAAATGCAAATTTTGGTTGGTTAAACTTGTTGAACCACATTTTGTTCAGGTCAAATCATGCAAAACATCATAATTTGATTGGACACTCCCATCATTTGATGTTTATTTGCTACGGCTTTCCGTCCCCGGGACAGTGGCCGGTCGTGGCCGGTCAGCTCTTTGCTCCTCAGGATTGCTACGGCTTTCCTGTCGAGAAGACCGCAGGCAGCCACTGGAAATTTGGATCAACTGCAGGGGGTTTAATGATGTTTAAGGATTGTGTAGACAAGTAGAATATGATGTGTTCAATATGATTCCCATCTTAGTGATTTTAATTAGTGAGTTTTGTTTCGCAAAAAATCTGTATCCTATCTACTTCAGGAAGATTTTAGTTCCAAGTTCCAAATAGCTCTATATTATATGCACCCAACAGGGTTCATGGGTTATTTAATGAACAAAGATGAACACAGTTTGCTAAAAACGAAGGTTTCATCAATGAACATTCGAACTAAGTCGTCGAACGTATGGGGAATAGCCACCTTTTTTTTCTTCATGGAACCCAAGGCCAAATCTCCCAAGAAGAGCATCTTCCAGATCCCGTTTTAAAGTTTTTCATGTTCCATGTGGAATTTATATTCCCTTCTCCAAATTTCTATATGGCACAAGGGGAAGGGCACAACAACAAATATATTGTTGGAATATGGCACAACAACAAATAAAGTCAAAATTCTACAAACCATCTCGGACGAGAGAACGATCATTCCGCAAGGTTCATAGGGTTTTTATGGGGTTGGAACCAGCAGCCAGTTGCAGGTTTTCTTTCGCCCACAGGTAAAGTATACCGGTGTGGACATCGTAAGCCACGTGATCGAGGACATAGCTGGAGAATCCATCGAAGATGATGTCCCTTGTATTTACCCTCTGGCAAAAAGCTATGGAAAATTATCATGTTTAAAAGGAAAATCAACTATTTCTATGGCCATGTTCAATAGCTATGTTAAATTACCAGAGGGTACGTATTAAACACTAAACACAGGGGAGTTTTTTTCGTTGTCAGGTCTGTTTGCTGTACAGATCCTAAAACGATCTCCGAAAACCAAGGACACTTTGGCGGTGCGTTGGGTTGGCAAAAGGTCATCAAGTCCCAGATTCTGATCATGGATTTGTGTTGGAAAATCCAACACATTGACATATTCATCCTCATCCAAAACAAAAGCAAATGCGTGAGCTTTTTTTTTGGAACCTGAAAACACCTTTATATTCGTTATTTATATTTTCACGTTTTAAATATAGACGTTCTTTTAAAAGTTGTTTTATGTTTTTTCTGCGATTGCTTAAACTTCCCATCAGCGGCGCAGGAGAACCAGCGACGATTTCCTTCGTTGAGGCAGCCAGTGGATTTGCCCAGCAAGGATCAGTACGCTCTGGTAATTTAACATAGCTATGGAAAATGACCAGAAAATGGTTATTAATAGTGAATAATAGTGATTAATAGGAACATTTTCTAAATGATTAATAGTGATTAATAGTGATTAGGAAAATGACCCGTTTTGTTCGACGATTTTCCTCTTATTTTGATGATCATTGTCCAAAGCAAACTGTTGAACTACCATAGGGTAAACTGAGGATTTCACCAGTATAAGACTTGTTCAAATTAGTTATGTTTACTATTCAAAATGTGGTTTCTATATGTTTTTTCGACCTAAAATGTGGAAAACTGACCCGAAACTCGAAACCAAACGCTGGATGGATGTGTTGATTTTTCTATGTTGGGCCAGTTTCAGGTGTCACTGACCCAGTGTTTTTTTTTTGGTTCAGGGCTGGTGTTGTTTATGTTCGATGCTAAAAACCTGGGCAGGATGCAAACAATCGCTCGCACAGCGGTTGATGGGTTTTGCACTCGAATCACCACAAGGTGGTACAATCACCATAGAGCCAACGCTTCGCCTAGTTGGTTTGGGTCCTGGCTGTTTGGAAGAATGTTGGATAGTGCCATTTTGTGAATTCATATACCCTCTGGTAAACGTTTATATAAAAAAAAGGGGAAATCACCATGTTTAATGGGAAAATCCACTATTTCAATGGCCATGTTCAATAGCTTCGTTTAATTACCAGAGGGTATCTTGCCCAGAGAACTGGGTAATTCCAGGTGATGACACCACCATAGTAGTTCCAGGGGGGGGGCATCTTTCCCAGAACTGGACGGAACATCTTCAGGAACCGACGGCTTCTTAAAGAAATTACAGGGGGAAACCCAATGGTTTCCTACAAGGTGATGCCCCCCAGTTGCAAGCTGGTTCATAAACCCCATTAAACTATAGTTATAGAATCATAAACCCAAATGTCAATGGAATGATGTTCACCAACTTAGCTGTCATAAATCAGCTAGAAACCCATGGAAAATCTCCAATTTTGCCGCACCAACTTAGCTGTCGGTTAAATCATTCTCCTATTGTTTTCCTATGGTCTTCCTATCGTTTTCCTATGGTTTCTATAGATCAGCTGACCTCCCTGCAGGTTTCTGACGGCTGATCTCAGTGGCACATCGCTGCCAGCTGCGGACTTTGTGTTTTCCAAGGTGAAGCTCTGTGGGGATTGGAGATATTTGGGTCTGAAAATGGTGGTGTTCCGCCCCTCAAGGGCTTTCTTCAAATAGGGAATCCCCAAGTCACCATGGTCATCCATGACTTGGAGAATTTTGGGGTGACCCTATTTTAGGAAACCTCCAAATGACTATTTCAACAAGGAAACTGATGGTAATCCTATGGATTTGGGGGTACACCAAGTGCACGCAGGCAACTCCCCAACAATAGGGGCTTAGAAGCCTGATTCATAGCAGGTGATTTATGAGTTTGCAACGCTTTCCAGTTTTTGCCTAGACAAACCTTGGTTTAGATTGTAATCTTTCCATACATGAGGATCGATAGAAACCAACGTTTTTCTTGCAGGGTGCTTAAGATTGGCAATGTTAGTACTGGTGACTTTGCAGCTAGACGTGCATGGACTATTACAAGCTCGAATATACAACGGATAGTCAAACGGTACAACCCTCTATGATCATCAACCAGCCATCATTTGGCAATGATATTACCATGTATTACTACCATGGACCATGTTCTGGATGTTAAAAACCCTATGATTGGTCAAAGCCGTACAGACATCAAGTATCCCACATTTGTCCCCAGTTGGTAGTTTCAACCCTGTTTTCTTCTTCAACCGGCTTTGGGATCATGATCCCAAGTTCCCAACTACTTTTCTACTTTTTTCTGGTTGAATCAGCAACATCAGCAACCACTAAAACATTCCCAGCATGTCCCTGTTCCCATTCTATTTCCATCAAAATCCCCAAAAACACACGGAGGTTTCTGGGAAATTTTGATCCGCAAGCATCACCACCAGACTGGACTGGGGGTGTGTTGATTTGAGAAAACTGATCTCAATTATCATTGTCTCCCCACAGTTGGTGCAATCCTCTATATCTACAGTTAAAGCCCTTTACCAGTCATATATACCAGTCATAAAAATGGTGATATAGGGTTATCATGACTTGGAACGGGTAAAGGGCCATAACTGCAAGCCTTGATTTTCTCGAGGAGACTTTGAACCACATGTTCCTCAAAGACGCGGTGCAAGCGCTTTCGGCTTTTCGAGCATCGGGGAACAGGTGGGTTTTCAGCTTCGCTGTTGGGGACCGGGAAAACATACACAAATAATGGTGCTTTAATGGGGATTTAATGGTGACTACATGGGATTTGTTGGGAATCGGATTCAATGAGGAAAGTAATTTAACAAAACGATTTGGAAAACCTATGGTTTTCCTAGGGGGATGATCTACAAATGCTGGGGTTTCAACCACATCTATGTCAATTTACCAGAGGGATAGCACTAGAACTTAGACTCAGATTTTGCTTTTCTGCATCTTTTTTGGGGTTACGAACTAAAGCAAGTGGGAAGTCATGGGGATGTCATGGGGATATTTTGTGAGATGTAATGGGGATATCATGCTGACATAATTGGATGTAGTGCGGATATAGTGGTGACATAGTGAGATGTATGACAACGGTGTGTCCCCACCCTCCACAAAAAAGAAAAACACACACACCAATTCAAAGCGAGTTTGATAGGAAAAGTATGATTCACATTGATTCACCATGGATTTGGAGTTCCCAAGTGTGAGACGACCCCATATGTTCCGCTTACATTTTGCTTACAATTATGTGAAAAAAAAACAGCTGTATTTGCAAGTCATTCCACCACTGGGTCCAACAAACAACATACGTACGGCATATTTTGCTCCATTTTGCTCCTCCTTCTGAAAAGCTACCAGTAACTGCTTCCAGTTGGGCAACTAACATTAGTCCATCATCGCATTTTTTGTTGATTATGTGACGGCTTGCTCCTGATGCTGGCTAGTTGTGCTTCAACCCGCATTATTTGACGGTTTCATCGCTTAGACCAGATGTGCCATGGCCACTAGTTGCAGAATATCCCCATAAAAGGGGACGGACATTCCCCCATTAATATGGGCTTATACTCATATACATTCACATATGCTTTATATATCTTTATATCGGTTACAAGGAAACGTTAAGAATGGTGGGATGACAATAGTCCATAATCCAAAATTATATTATTACCATATGAAGTGCGTTAAATTTAATCATATTCCCAATTGTACCCTCTGGTAATCAAACATGGCAATTGGAAAAAATCCAGCATTTAGTTCGATGATTTTCCCAGCTACAAACCTCCATTTATAGGGGATTTCCAATTGCCAGGTTTGATGACACCGGCGGGTCTTCCAGTTTTCGTTGGTGAAATGCCACCATGAGTGACGACCGAAGCACCGGTGGATCGCAGGTATTTGGTGACGAACATCCACCGTGGTGCACCCAACAACCAGGGAGCGACCAAAGGTCATCATGCTCACTATGCACCGTGAGCCCTGGGTCTCGCCCTTTCCATGATTGACCTAGGTTTACCGGTTTACCCCCCAAAAAAATAGATCAAACTATAGGAAATGAGTAATGTACTAGACTTTTTCTAGCGATGTTCTAACTTGCCAGTTTTGTTGAGAGGCATTTGAGACTCTATACTTGGCTGTACATCCCAATTGATGGTCAAGGGATACACCCGAGTTGTATCCAGTTATAGCCATAAAAAGCATGAGCCAACAGAGGTGCACCTACAAAAAAGCGTGCTTTCCTCCAGGTTTTGCTACGCCCGTGGGAAAGCTACTGTTCATCAGCTCAAGGTTATGGCGCAGGCATGGCGCAGTTCCCAGCCCTGCAGGTATGACTATACGTTGCATCCCTTCAACTTGAGGTGGGCGTCGATCTGTAGAGGGATGATCATCCTACGGTGTGACGTGTGGAAGATGTCGTATGTAGATTTCCCATTGCCATATTTGATGGCACCGGATGTTGAATTTTCATAGAAAAACATATTCCCAAATTCCTTACTGATGCTTAGTAGGGAATTGGAAAATGATCCATAATCCAGAATATAAGAATCCAGAATAAGTATGAACAATCATCAGTAAGGAATTGCCTAATTATTGTCCCAAGTCTTCCTAATCTTTACTAATTAATCATTTTTTGCTAATAATCATCCCATTTCCCCAGTTCCCCATTTCCTACGTTGAACGCACCAAGATTCACATCGACTCAGCACTGCGCACTGCGCCTCCAGGAAGCTGTGTCCATTGCTGGCCATCAATGAGGAGGACCGCAACAGGGATGTTTTTTTGATGCTGGAAGTCAGGGAAGTTTAGGAAACCACTTGAAACCACCAAAAAAAGATGGATAATGTCGGAAAGTACGTGTTTGTTTCATGTGTTTTTTTCAAACAAAATGAATACGTGTTTTGTTTCTATATTTGATCATGTGGTTTTACTCTTTCTTGAAAAGATAGCAACCCCAAATAGATTCTGGTATGGGTAATGGTAAAAAAGGGGGGTTGACGTGATGGTTTGTAAGTCTGTCGTAACCAATGTAATATCCATCATATCCAAGTAAATAGGGGCTAGAAGTTAATTCTGTCGTGTTTTGGAGGTACCTTTGGAAGGGTTTGTTGTGAGATTTGATGAAATTGTTCTCTGGAACTTCCATTGGGATCCATCATTTTGTTCAATGGCTGGTTGTACAATACAGGGTTCCCCCATTTCACAACAACCAATAGGTAGATGATGGTAGATGATAATAGATAATGTACCAAACCGGCCCCTCTTGTTTTTCTGAAGGAACAGTGTTGACTAAATCATGCATCCATATGCATCCCTTTTTGGGAGGGATTTTGTGTTGTTGCTATGTTGTCAGTTGTCTTTGGCGGTTCCCACTGTATCACTTGTGGCCTGCTAGTCGCTAGCCTGTTGTCATTGATACCGTCAGATAAACTTGTGAAATGATATACTCCAGAGAACGGAGGATCAAATACTAAGAGTAATCAATACTCTGGGTATCTCTGGGTCCATTGGTGCCTCATGTTTGGTTCGTATAGCCATATTGATTGTGTTCGGTGTCCTGTTGGATGCCCTTCTCCTTTGTTACAGCGCGATGGCTGGTAGTTGGAAATATGCTTTGGATTTTCCAACAAATGAGGTGGAGATTCCACTCGCAGATTTTTTTGGAGGTGAAAGTACCAACCAGGTGTTTTTAATTTTTCTGGGAGTATGCTTTCTCTGGGGATGGTAGATGATAATCCATAGCAAGCAGGATCAACTTCAGAGGGTTCTGTGGATTCAAATAGTTGAATAATTGGGTTGGTAGTTTAAGGGATTCTTTTTCAGGAAACCCCTATATTTGATGGTATAAACCATGGTTTCCTTTAGATTTTCCCTAATCCAACCCAATGATTGAACCCCCAAAGGACATGAGATCGTGACTGGCTTATGCCCAGTCAGGTCTTGTTCCCTCGATCCAATGATTCGTCGAAATCAATTGGCAAAGGTAGCAAACCAATCGCCTCAGCCAGCTGTTCCTTTGAATATTTCGAGGAATGTGTCATATCTCACCTTTTCAAACATTCTTGGCAAGTGAACAAGATCTTAGTTTAGTCTACTGGCTGGGGTTTGTCTGAAAATCTTGGGAACACAAAATCGACTGATTGTCATTTTCCCATGAATTGTCCTCCTTTGTATACTCCATGTTTGCATGAATCCATCTAACCCAAATCCGGCATTTCGGAAATGGTCCCGTCACAAAAAAGCTTTGGGAACCAGCGCGCCTGAGGATTGGACCGAGTATGCCATCTTTGCTCTCTGAAAAAAGTCGATTCCATCGTGCTTGGGATTGAGCCGCAGGTCGTGCGAAAAACTTCCCTAGGAGAAAGGCGCAATGAAAAACCATCACAGTGGAGATTTCCTGAGCAGGTTTCAGTTGGGATTGTCTCACAAAGGGGGATGTCAATCCCCTCCAAAGTGACCATTGTAATGGGGAAACTGTCAACCATCAAATTCGGAGGTAGTATATTTTCAATCGAGCCCGGTTGGCAAACAGATCGCCTGAAGATCTGTGCCAGAAAGGGTTTGATGCAAGTGGGAAGATATTGCAAATTGGTCTGATAGTAAAACTATCGGAACCTTTATAGCTGCGAATTGGAGTTTGTCCTTTTTTGGTGAAGCTCGCACAAATCAACCCTGAACATTCAGTACATGGTCGATTATACATCTATATACTAATACCTCACAGTCACCCAAATTTGGGTACACA
>BGPT01000330.1:290989-296543 GCA_003297045.1 Symbiodinium sp. clade C Y103 | reverse complement strand
GATCTTTCTCATGTTTTGAAATGGGCCAGACTCTCAGAGATTGTGCAGGATGGTTCTCTGATTTGGCGAAGATGGGTTGTATCTGCACATCAGACAATTTAATGATTTTGCCTCGGCGCGGACAATCTCACAAGCAGGCTCATCCCGCGTCGAGGGCCGAGACATGTTGCCTTTTGCTTCGGGCCCTTCCATTCAGAAGGTGGTCTGCAGTTACAGTATCTGCAGTTGCCTTTTTTGCACAGATCAACAAGTCAACAAGCTTTGCTGGTTCTCGAATCTCTGTGACCAGCAGAAAGCAAACAAGGCCCATGCCATCGGCGTTGTTGGACACTGCCTGGATTTGTTTTTCTCTTTCACACATTCCGTGATATGCCATTAATGAATATTAATGAATAATAAATGATCTATACAATTCTGTGTGTATCTGTAATTTAGTTTTGACATGTACATACATGACATATTATTACACCAGTTCTTACAACATTATAACTATAACCCCTGATATGCGCCAGGTAAGAACTGAAGGACCCCTCCGGGTGGCGAGGCAGGCGTGTCGTCCCACAGCTTCGCAGTGCAAGGTGGAATTNCAGGTAAGAACTGAAGGACCCCTCCGGGTGGCGAGGCAGGCGTGTCGTCCCACAGCTTCGCAGTGCAAGGTGGAATTGACCAGCTAAAACTTAGAAAATGCAACGCTGTCCATTCCTAAGTTTTCTAAAGACAAGCGATTTGACATCATTTGACCATCTGCTTGTTTGTTGGATTTCATCGCTGAAAATGTGGGATTTAACCAGGAAATTTGGTATTTTAGTCAGTAGAAATAGGCATTTGAACAGCAAATTCTGGGGGATTTAACCAGCAAAGGTGGGGATTTCACAAATNGGATTTAACCAGGAAATTTGGTATTTTAGTCAGTAGAAATAGGCATTTGAACAGCAAATTCTGGGGGATTTAACCAGCAAAGGTGGGGATTTCACAAATAAAACAGGAATTTGAGCATCGGGCATAGGGGATCTCAACTTGTTCGTTCTTGTTTTACCTGGACCTGAGTTACGACCAAATGAGGTCCTGAAAAATATTGCAGGGCATACGCAGCAATTGTGTGGTTACCTAGTATGCATCCGAATGAAATGCGCTCAAATTTTTGCGAAGTGCCGTCCCAAGATCACGTGTATTCTCTGATTTTTTCAGATGATCGCTAGGGAGTTTCGACCCATTGCCAGGAAAGGGTTCGAGATCACCGCCAATCACGCAGCACTTAATTCAGCCGTGTGTTCCAGTATGCGTACAAGTCAGTGTTCCATATGCAATTTCCAACTGTGACTGAAACCCAGACTCTCCATTTTAGATCAAATTCAGAAGATGGAGTTGTTGAGTTCCAGCGCTCCTAAATCATCTAAATCGTTACAGCTACTTACAGACGCCAAAAGTGAGATACCTTCTGCTATGGAAAATCACATGTTTAATATGTAAATCCACATAAATCCACAATATTAATTTTAAAAAAAAGATTCCATAGCTATGTTAGTTTACCAGGGGATACCACCCAAAAAAACAGCTGAAAGAAATGGTTCATGTTTTTTTGATGATAAAGCAGAGCCCACTTGCCACTTGAGATGAACAAGAGAGGAACGCACATGGATCTGAATAGATATGTCTATACTGGGGTGAAGTTTCAAGTTGATACATGGACGGTCACTTGGGTCAAAATCCGCTTAGCCCCAATCACAATTCCAAGGTAATTCATTGCTATATATGATATTATAGGGAAAAAAGAACGAAACTCAGATAAAATGCCTGATAAAGTGATTTCCTGTGGATTTGTTCTTCGGTTTCACAAGCGACCCACAACGACTGGGGCACAGATTTCTCAGGCGCCATGATGGGAGATTCTGGAGGCGAGCGACCGTGAGGATTTTGACAGCATTTTCGGACGGATTGCGCCAAAAAAAACCAGGCCTTTTAAAATTTACCCCACGTTTTGGTTGAGATTTGCTGAAAAACTATGATATGATGTTGAAATGGTGATCTTCTCTTAGGTAAAGAAAAGAAACATATAGCAAATCGCTGGATTGTCAAGGAAGAAATCTACAAATGGTGGGGTTCCATATGCAATAAGCATATTATATATATATGTGATATTATGTTATTTGTTTGGTTATTGGGAAGGTAGTGGTCGATAGCTATCGGAGTTGTTTGTGTGCCTATTTCATGATTTCACATTTGTGTATCTTGCCTACTGCATGGACTGAGGATCCTAGGTCAATACTGTGATACAGGTTGGAAGGATTGAAATCCAACCTGGCCTGGTTCAACAGATGAAAGGTCGATATCGATACATTTGATGGGATTTTTGCGGTAAGAAATTCATTTTACTGTACCTCTAGGTGGCTGCCGGAGGATTGGATTCGACTATGTTTCCGGAAGTATTTTAAGGCAAGAAATAGTTTATCTAAAGATAGGGTACACCGAATCTAGTTTAATCAGAATCATTCTAATCATGACTAAAGGGCCAAGAAAAAGGGGCCCATTCAGCACATTTGGACAACAGGTTCAAAGCTTAGTTGCAGGTTTTGGGTAGAGACTGCCTCAAGTGGCCATTTGCAGAATAAAACTTTGAGATGCATGCGATGTGATTATTGCGCTTCATGTGAAGGAGTTCACTTGTTCATTTTGTTGCAAATGCACTGCATATATGTTATGTATGTATATAGATGTATGTGTCTAGTATATCCATACAGTCCATACAGTATACTTTACATCTCTACATTGCATTACACTACATGAGGTTACGTTACATTACATAGACATTTGTTTTCTACATTTGGCAATACCGCAAACTGACTGAGACCACCTGGAGGGCTGGAAAAAACATGTTGTTCCACTAGCCAGCCACTGTTTTTTCACATCCCATTGTGGGATATACTGAGGTATAGTGGAATATTTCATGATGGACTGGAACCAAGCAAAATGAGTTTTGGCTAGCAATCTTGGGAAATATGGGAAATCACTATAGGTATTCATCAAACAGATGTGATCGCAAGCCATCAACAGCTCGACCTATGCCTACAATGATTGGTTTCATCCCCTGTTTTGTGTTCACTTCCCTACAAAGTGGGGCACACGAACGATAGCTAAGTTGGTAAACATAACTCCAAGATACTCCAAGTATGGTTTATGATACTTGTAAGTGTAAGTACTAGTATAGTATTCAACGAGTTTATAAACCAACATTCACGTCACCGGTGGCCATTGGTGCTGCTACTTCGGGGATGGTACATTCTATGGCATGGGAACTCACAGGTTCCTGCAGCACTACAGACTTTGGAACGCAGTGCAGCGTCCAACCAGTGTCCCGGCAAGCGGTGATCTAACACAACAGAAGCCATGACCCATTGAGTTCGATGTCCCAAAGATTCCACAGATGTTTGAAATAAGATGCCATGTTGTTGGTTTCTCTTCTGATTTTTTGGATGTTTCTCGACCAATAGTTGGTGGTTACATGTTTTTACTGTAGTTTTTTTTCAGTCGTCCCATTGAATGCATCAAACAACACTCATTTTAGGGGCATTGTGTTTGTTATAACATCTCTATGTAATGACTGATTGGGGATTTAATTCGCCATTGTCTCATCCTCAACCTCCAAATCCCATGCTTGATCATGGTTTATCCTAGTTTATCATGGTCAATCGTTGTTTATCATTCAGAAAGTTCTTCAGAAACAATCTCAGTATGGCCTATCGTATCACACATCACCGTCAACAATAAGAAGGTGTTCAGACTGGGTATAGTTTGTTGGTCTGTGTGATTCCAGTTTTGGTATGGTCATGTTTGGTATATACCCGCTGGTCATTTAACAGGTAATTTTACAGTTTGCTATGGAAAATCACCAAGTTTAATCGGTAAATCATGGATCTGAATGGGCCACAACTTCCACAGCTATGTAAATTACTGGAGGGTACAAGGTGAAGTCTCCCAGTTATAAGTTGGTGTAGTTTCACCCCATGAATACTATAGTTAAGTTATATAGTTCTATCCCCCATAAACTAGCCAAACGTTAACCAAGTGAACTGTGCATCAACTTAGTGATTTGGTATGGCAGAAGGCCTCACCTTTTGAGAAAACATCGACCCACTTCCTGAGTCGCGGGACTCTATGGATCTGAAGTGCTGAAGTATGGACCGCGGTTTTCTTCAACACGGTTTGTCTGAACATGGGGTGTGCCCTCAATAACCGTTTTAATGTGGGTAAAATGATGATTAACCGCTGAATGTAGGGATTCAGGGATACGGCATGGACTATTCTGAGACAATCCCGAATGTGGGACCCCAAAATTATCCAAAATTGGTATTTTGAACCGGGAACCCAATGGTTTTGGGGCATTTGGGTACCCCAATCACTTGAGAAACACCTAGTATCTGGGGTATCGCCCTTGATAGCTGCAAGGTATCATTGGTGATATGCCCCAAGTAATTTTACAGTACTTTGGGGTAATCCATGCAATTGGTTTGGTGCGTTATTGGGTCCCAACCAGGACATCATACTGCTAGATAAGTGGTTGCAACTCAGCGCATTCTGGTGGTCCGCAATGGGAAATTCCGGCAGCTTAACAAATAATAGAGTGTATGCATGTAGTGTAAATGCTGGTGTGTCATTTCTAGGCTGGATTGCCGGAAGGATCACGCTGCACATCTATGGTTGAATCATCATCGTAGTGAAGGTCAGTAACTAAGATGGTTGGAAGCGGGGAAGGCATCAGAAAGCAACATTTGTTGCATATCTTGCTCTGGAGTAAACTAACATAGATGTTGAAGACCCATGACTTCCCGTTTAGAAAATGATCTACCTTTATGCTGGGTGTTCCACATCTATCTTAGTTTATAGGAGGGTAATAATTGATGACATGATTTCCCCAGACATGCTGATTGATCTAAGTGTTTTGTCCTGCACTTGGATGATGCAAAAATTTGGAAGGAAAGTAAGGAAACCATTAGGAAACTTCGTATTTTTTGGCGGTAAACCTGTGTTTCCGATTAAGATGTTCCTAACTAAACCAATCTATTCATCCATTGAAGCCAATATTCGTTGGTTCATGTTTGGTTCAGCCCGCCAGTTTTAGATGGTTAAACCATGGTTTCCTATAGATTTTCCCAACTAATTAAATCATAGAAACCTAAAGCAAAACCAAGGTTTCCTGTGGATTTTCCCTCAACCAATCCATTGATTTGGCTTGAGACTCCCCGTCTCCCAGCGTTCTTGCCCTGGCTCTCAGGTGGTGACGTCTGCTGGGACTCAAGCGCAAGTAACGTCGGCCACCGCTTCCATCCAGACGCAGGCAATTTCCCATGCGAAACCTGGCTGACTATCATAGCAATAATAAGAATCAATCATTGATTTCATTTGATGAAAATATATATATTTTAAACAATTAGGATCAAAACAAACCTATTGATCAAATGTTTTTTTTCAATAACCTCTTAGGATAAGCAAGCACAACAATAATGATAACAATGGAAAGCAATAATGACAAATCAATATATGTGCGCACATAACATAT
>BGPT01000330.1:253489-288489 GCA_003297045.1 Symbiodinium sp. clade C Y103 | reverse complement strand
AACTATATCCCGATTATTGTTGGTTAAGCCATCATAAAAGGAATACATTGTCATTGAATCAGGTTCATCCCAACAATGTTCAGAAGATATTCGATCCTAAGAATAAATTGGATTAAATGGTTCATTAAATCCATATTACTAAAACATGTAATTTATATCCCATTTGCAACCTCAACTCTTATACCCATTTGCAACTTCATCTGCAAGCCCCAAGGACGGTAAATCCAATTGTATCACCATTAAATCGATGGTTTAGCACATGGAGATGGGTTAGAACATGTCAGAACCTATTGCTACCATATTTCGAGGGAATAAACCATTAGCCGCTGGCCAGCTATTTTAGGATACCTAGAGGGTTGCTCCAACTGATTATAGGTAAATGATAGCCACTCTTTGGGGGTAAATTGATCATTTTACCCCCATTTTCCTCCCTTGTACCTGGGGTGTTTGGAGCAACCCAGTGGGTTTTGGCCCATCCACCCAGCCTTGAAGGTACGTCACAGCAGCAGTGCTGGGCCTGGTCTTGGCATTTAGCTTGGTGCAGCAGAGGCGGCTTGACAGATGGGCAGGTTTTGTTTTACAAAAAAGTTGAGTTTTGAAGGTTTTTAGAGGTTTTTTGGGTTTTAATAGGTTTTGATGGAAGAATCATGGGATTCAACATGGAAATATGATGAAATATATAGAACGAATTGGATTTCATGAATGTATTTGGATGTGATGGTGTATTTACCATCAATCCAATGCGATGTTCAAAAGGAAAATCAGGGCATTTCATGGCTATGAATGGTATTTAACCATAAAAATGGTATAAAGCCAGTCAGGATGGTTGTGTATATAGATATAGATATAGATATAGATATAGAGAGTGAATAAAGGAATGTAATAATGCTGGCGAAACGGAAAACGGAACGGACCCCAAAAATCGCGGCTATTTGACCCTTGAACAATGGGGAATGTGTATCCGACAAAAACATTTGGATATAGAAACTATAGACTGCTTGAACATGTTGGCACATGTTTTTCCACGACCCAGAACAAGTACAGTATGTAACAAAATGGAAACACCTGTACGTAGAAGCTACGTGCATTGATAATAAAAATACGCTTGCTGGGGCCATGTCTTGTATAATTTTTTGCTTGGTACTATCAGGTATTGAAATAGAACCAAATGATGTATTATCATCAGGATGTACCCTCTGGTAAACTAACATAACTATGTAAAATCACCATGTTAAATGGGAAAATCAACTATGAATAGCCATTTTCAATAGCAAACCGTTAAATTACCAGAGGGTAGACCAAAATTCCATTTAACTTCCCAGTGGGTTGAAATCCCCAACAAAGGCAAAACTGATGATGAGTGGCTAGCAAAAAGGAAACGCGGTTGTGAGTTGTGACTGTTAAAAGCATTGTGTTTGGTCATGTTGTTGGTATCTAGTCATCCAATTTCACGGAACCTCATTTTGGCCCATGGACTCGCGTTTTTTTTTTCTAACAACCCCGCTGATGTGCTGGTGACAACGCAATCTTGACTTGTTAGATATGTGTTACTGTTTGGTTCAAGTCCCTTGTCGGTTCCAACTCATTTTGTTGGTCAAATACATTGGTGTTGCTGAAGTCCTCGTGTGTGCCATGGTCAAGTTACATGATTATTTTGCAATAAAGGGGACACCACTCATAGGGGCTAGCATATCCATGATAGGGAATCCCATTCACAATGGCGAGATGTCCAGACCCCATATTCATCCAATGTACATTGACCGTGGCACATATGCAGGGATTGAGTACATCACTATTGGTTAAGAATTTAATCACTATTCTGTGAGAATCCCATGTAACTTAACCGCAACTGTTGGTTTCATGGGTTTCTCCAAAAATGAAGTAGCCCTCAAAATTCCAGTGTCAATCATCATTTTCCCAGATTAAAACAACCGTTTTGGGGATGTAGACACACCCACATCACCGTTCTTGTTGATTGAATCCCCGGTTTGGTTCCCTTGCCCCTTGCCCTTAGCCGTGGAAATGCAGGAGGCAGGGCTGAGTGGAAAGCTCAGGATGCTGCTGGACAAGAGCAGCGTTTCTCGGATGATTTTTACCGTTCAATGGATATCTATTATTCTATAGTTATCCCATGTATTCCCATGTCATCCACCAAAAAGATAGAAAAAATGGTTAGTCACTATTTTATACTACGTTAATGTGATTTCATATAAAAAATACACATGTCTATATGTTTTTTCTTATGAATCGCTAGATGAATCCTGCTAGACCAATAGCTCCTTGACCATTTTTTGTGCGCCATATCCGGCTGAAGGATCGTGTAGATCAAAGTTATTTTCTGCTTGGTCAATGCTTTTTGTTGATCGTGTACAGCAATCTGTTTATTTCAAAAAAACTATTCACTTGCTGTTGTATACTGTTGTACCCTCTGGTTATTTCACGTAGCTATCAAAAATCACCATTTCCAGTAGGATCATCACAGATCATCAATGGACCAGGCCCCCTGCCAGAGTGATCCGAGGTGAAGCAGCTGAGCAGATTCCATCGAAAAATGGTGGTGCGATGTGTTGAAGTTTGGGGTCTCTTCGGGGAACCTGGAGATTTTTTCATCAATGTGTTGAGAATCCTCTAGAGTTGGATGCCAAATTTGGATGTGACCACGTGGTGAAATCCATGGGACGCAAACATATACATGTATTCGCTTGGACCATCTTGGACCTGAAGGTGTGGGGCGGTGTCTCAACGTTTGGAATGGGATGAAATGGGTTTTATTTGGGAATAGGGCAACTCCCAAAAGATCATGGCTGTGGTTTTCCCATTGAATTGGATTTGTTTTATATTACCCTCTGGTTATTTAACATAGCCATGGAATAGCTGGATAATTTTGGATGATTTTCCCATCAAAACCTCCATTTAGTTCGGGGATTTTCCATGGCTATGTTAAATAACCAGCGGGTATATTCTTTGTTTTGAGACCCACCCACCGATTGACTGAACTGATCTCGTCGCATGGCAGTGTGAGTTTGATATCGAGATGCAACTGAAGATGCAAGCAATAGTTGTATACGATTTTCGGCCTACACTTCGGTATTCAAACGTGGCAATGGACAATTCCTCATTTATAGATGGTTTTTCCCCAGTGAAATCTCCATTTAGTTCATGGAGTTCCCACAACGATGTTCCCGACAGCGAAGCACAACTAGAATGCCGATCTGCTTGAGTTCCTTGCAACAACGGGGAATTCCAGTCTCTATGTTGCTGTCCTTTGAATTGACCTCTGCCAACCTGTAGTCATAGAATTCCTTAGTTTGTGAAGTTGGCTCATCATGGCATTCAAGTTGTCTTATTTGGTAAACCCAAAATTAATTACAACTACAACGAACTCTAGTAGAAATGTATGGTATATGTTGCTATACTCCATCCATCTCCATCCCTAGTCGTGGAAGTTGATGGTGCCTGTACAAACAAGAACAGCGCTCTTCACCGCAGTAAAATTTTCCTCCCAAGCCCACGGGCTTTTTGAATAATGCGAATGGTGAATATTGGTGAAGGCTAAATTGGGGATAATATGTCGAACTATGATACCCCCTGATTTTGTAAAGTGGATTTTTTCGGTTTGGGGATATTTTATTGGGATATACTATTCGTTTTGGATCTTGAAATAGGGGATGTATCACTATTTTTGTGGGATTGTACGACCTTCTATCTTGAGGGTTACTATAATATGATACCAATCTGCCTCCCTGTGAAGAGATTGCGCAAACTACAAGCCATCCATCACTGCTTGCAGCATGCTCTGATTGCTGAGAATGTAGATGGTAAGTTGACAACCAAGCGTGCGCCGCAAACATTCATGGCATATAGCATTTGCCCCGGCACATTTATTTATTTTTTAAAGCCCCTTTAAGCTTTAAACACATATTTCTAACATTGATATTCCTATTATCACCATTTGATGGTGTTTACTAATACATGGTGGAAAACCACTATAAATCTTTGGCTATTTGCAATATCACCATCCGTCATTATCTCATCCGCTGTACTTTTCTGGCAGCATTGTGTCGCAGCTCGCCAATGCCTGTGGCATGTTCCGCCTTAGGCCGGGGCGGCTCAGTACTGAAACAACGCAAAGATTGACGCTGAAATAGGAATATGGGGATTTCCATCAATGGGGTACCCCTATGAATGGATCGTTTATCTCATGGAAAATCCCAACAAAAAAATGGACGCTTTGCGGATATTTACTCCCATGACGCAGGAAACCTCCATATGCTTATGTTCATTGTGTTGGACTTGGACTGCAGACATTGCACTTCCATGCAGTGAGGCCCAGTGCCCATGTACTCTAAGCAATGGCAATTTTACAATAGTGTTTCTGAAGTGCACATTGAGTTTCTTTGTGGCATTCAACGTTATTTGTGAGGACACATGATGTTCCAAGGCCATCCAAGGCCTAGCCAAACAAAAGACATGGAATCAAAAAAGTCTGCCCAAATGGCCAGACTTTCAATCCCACAATCCCACAATTGTCCATAATTTTCCATAGTTATCCATGTATGTTTGGATGAGTTTCGGCCATGTTTCGGGGCCCCAGGCGACTGCTGGCACTTGGGCGCTGGCCGGTGCTTCCTGCCAGACCGACAGGCGGGCTGTCGACATGGAGAGGTAAGGACCGCCCCTGACGGTATGAAGGTTGTCAAAGGCTATAGCAGATATCGATATCACACTATCATCTCAACTACTCCACGCGGTCACGAACTCTGTTCGAGAACTAACTACTCTGCGCGGTTGCGAATTCTATTGGAGAACTTAGTATGAACTAATTACTCCACGCAGTTACAAATAGTGTTAGAGTCTGGCTCGAGAATCGTGTTGCATTCCCTCCGTACATCTCCAGTCTCCATCATTCCGCGGGGGCAGGTGCCCTGCCGCTTGCGCTCCAAAGACTAGGCACCGTAGGGTGTGAGACTTCGAAGGGCCGTCACTCCTTGGTGTCTAAACAGAGTGGTAAAGAGATGTTAGCAGGGCGATGTCATGAACCATCCATATTTTGATATTTTGATGTCATGAACTACCCATGAAAACAGTCAAATTGAGGATGATTGATAGTATATTGATAGTATATATATATATATACAGTATATTAGATATGGCTTTACTAATGTTAAAGAGATTTACCATGATAAGAATGGGCCGTTGAACCATGGAATCAAGTGGTGATTTCTAGCCAGTTGGAAAACCAGCCGGAAACCAGCTGCTGAATGGCGATCGTGGCGGTGAAGATCAAGTTGTTGTCCAGTGATGTTGGAATGATGACTTTACCCTCTGGTAAACTAACATAGCTATGGAAAATCACAATTTTTAATGGCAAAATCCACTATTTCTATGGCCATTTTCAATAGCAAACTGTTAGTTTACCAGAGGGTATATTGGCTCCCATGAAATCTCCCCTGGCTATGCTTAATAAGCCTATTGCTTGGGTTATAACCTGGTGAGGCTTGGGGTAACCAGCTTAGTGACTTGGTACGTATATCTTTTCCAGATGTTTGATTGCCAGAGGAGTACGAAATTTGCATCCCCATTGTTGCAAAATCCCTAAATTCTCATGGTCAAATCATGTTAAATCCCGATGATAAATTGGATTCATCGTCAAAACCCCGATGATCTCCCCCAGTATCGCTACCATGTTTTGTTGGTTAAATATGGTTACCCTCTGGTAAACTAACATAGCTATTGAAAATGGCTAATTTTATAGGTGATTTTCCCTTTAATAATGGTGATATTCCATAGCTATATTAGTTTACCAGAGGGTAACTCACCATCTTAGACGTTTTTCCTCATGTTGTCTTGGTTTAAACCCCACCAGAGACGTTTATAGCGAACCTCAATGCACGACGCGGTGGAAGGAAATGGCCTTGGTGCAAGGACAGGCGTTTGGAGCAAGGTTTTCAGGTCGGTGCAGCCCAAGACAGCTGGATTTAAGCATCCAAAATGGTGAGTGAACGGCAAACACGGGAAGATAATTGGCTGATGTATAAGGGTTATATAGAGATGTAAAGGTGTTATATGGTGATGTATAAGGGTTATTTTGATGGTTTGTCCCAGTTGTAAGAGCGATTTAACCAGGATAAATAACCGATTTTACATGATTTTACCATCAAACGTAGGGATTATAATGGGGAGATGGGTAGTAATCCTCTGTCAAACATGGCTGGTTGGGAAATCCAAAAGTCCCCCAAAAAATTGGCATCTATATATTGGCAAAATCATGGAACTGAATGGAGGAATACTCTTTGGCAATCCAGTAGTTTACACAGGAAACCATGGCCTTGGAAACATGTAGAAATACAAATGGTGAATTGTCCATGTCTATATCAAATTTTCAGAGGGTGATCCACTCTGACAAATTGGACAATTAATGGCAATTAATGTCAATGGATATGAATGAAGGGATAGGAATGGGTGATGCAATTGGGATATATAAATATATATGCCTTTAACATGATGGAGAAGGGATGAGTCCTTGCTAACTTATGATGACCTCGTCGCGCCCCACTAAAGATGATTAGTATAGTGGAAACTATCCCAAAGTAGCCCTAATTCAGTTTTCGTGAATTGTTATAGTTGACCCAGGTTGGTTGGTTTGCTGGGATGCTGGTTAATTGTAATTCAGAGGCCCACATCAAAAGTTCAATCTTCCTGTGTTTCCGGACATTCCCACCTTCCCTCAACATGAGCAGTTGCCATTGTTGTCATGATGGGGAGTAAAGAATCAGCACATACCCCATGTTTTTGTTTTTTATTGATGATGCTCTCAGCACAAACTCCAAGTCAGACAACGGTATATACGCTGCAACATGCTGCAACATTTGACATCTACTGTATAGTTTGTAGTTCCAGATGGTGTAAACAGTTTTGAACTTGCACATCAACTGCCTTGAAGACTCTTCTTCGAAGCTTTCCAATATCTACTCTTGGCGCTGCAACATCGGAGGAGTTTTGCCTCTACTAGTGAGACCGACCCGTACAAGACCCTTGGCTGCTGTGCTGACGTGAATCTCTCCCAAAAAAAGACAAACAAAATGAGGAAATATCGCAAGAAAGATGAACATGTCATCAACCAGAGTACCCTCTGGTAAACTAACATAGCTATTGAAAATTGCTATTTATAGTGGAATTTCCCATTGAAAATGGTGATTTTCCATAGTTATGTAAACGTTTACCAGAGGGTAAAGAACATGGTGAATTTCACCAGCAAACCCTCGGCACACAGGAGGAGGTTGGGATATCCCTTGTTTGCCAAGATGGTCGACTTTTTTGGAGACACCTGAGGTTGGGCCTCGCCGTGGTTTCTGAGATTCATCGAGCAATATCACCCTATGGATCCAGTACCTTCTGAGCATTTGGGCTATGATTCAGGGGGTTAAGTACCTTCTCGGGAGGTATTTTCAATCCATAGGGTCCAGCATGACATTTCTTGCACTTCGGCCTCAATCAATTCGATGCATACTGCAGGAAGATTACTTTTGAGAAAGATGATGAACATCATGTTGCCTCATTTTACTATAGTTTACCCAACATTACCCTCTGGCAATCAAACATAGGAATGGACAACTCCCCATTTATAGAGGATTTTCCCATTAACAGGATATTTCTAGGGGATTTTCAATTGCCATGTATCATAGACGGCACTTCCAAATTTTCCAAAGATTGCCCCATCATCCTCCGGCCATTGATTTCTGGGCCATCCCTTTTACCCAGGATTCTGGGCGTGGACCGGAACGCGTCGCAGGAGGACATCAAGAAAGCTTACAAGAAGCAGGAGACCTGAGACGGACGTACTGTGGATGGTTGCGAAATCCTGAGTTGATTGATGCTTTACCCTCTGGTAAACTAACATAGCTATTGAAAATTGCTATTTATAGTGGATTTTCCCGTTAAAAATTGTGATTTTCCATAGTTATGTTAGTTTACCTGAGGGTATCCATGGTTTATCCAATTATTTATAGGGTTTGTTCCATCCAAAGTGCAGGATTTCGCAACCATCCACAGTATCTTGGGCTAATGCTATTTTTTGTGATTCTCGTTCAATGAATTAAGTGAGTGGATAGTTTAGTTTAAGCCGTTTAAGCAAAATACGATGGGTTTACTTTTTAAGGACCGCAATTTACAATGGAATTTGCCAGCCTAATGATTTGATCACCTCACTCTGGTATGGAGTTAATCAATTAATCTGTGAGTATGGTGAGATGGAGTGAGTGTAGTACAACCATACAGTAAGTATTAAACAAAATATAACCCATGACAGGATTCTAACCCAAGAGAAACCTATTGCAACCAATCACCACCAATTAATATCCAATTACGACCAATTAAAACCCATTAGAAGCCTATCCTATAGGCTGGTCCTTGGTAGGCCATGAAGTGGCATCCAGATCGACAACCGCCCGAGAAACGGGAGGAGGTGGGCGTGCCAGGGCAGAGTCGGTCAAAACTTTCAGCAAGGTACTTGTACAACAACTAACAGTTGGTTGACATGTTTTTGAAGTTGGTTTATAAACCGAATACTCTCGTTATGAGCTCTACTCACATCATAAATCATAGTGAGTGGAGTTATGTTCACCAAAATTAGCTAGTCACCGTTTACTGGGGAGATCTGGGGAGTATCATGTTATTCCTCGGAACTGAGCATCCCCTTGCCGACCAGCCCGATCAACCAACCGTGAACCAACTATTTTCATCATCATTATCCACATGAAAGGACAATAAAGAGGGGATTGATCCTCGTGAAAACCAATCGATACCTATAATTTCACAGTTTTCTATGGAAAATCACAAGAAAATCATAGCTAAATCATCGATCTAAATGGTCCATGACTTCCATGGCAAACTGTCAAACTTCCAACGGGCAATTCCCATGAATTCCAAATTGTGTTGCTTTAATACCCATGAAATTACCTATCAAATTTCCAGAGGGTACAAGGAGGGGCTCCTCAGTTATGCTTGTTGGTTTAGAAAACCCATTACCATCCATTACCTATATAGTTCGATGTATCTACCATTTTAAATTGTAGAAATCACCTAGTTGTGTTCACCAACTTAGCGACTTCGTGGGAGCCCCACCTGGTATAACTTGGGCATGTTCGAAGCAGCCAAGCAGCGAAGCAGGCGCAAAAGCGCTTCAGCCAAGTGGCCAATGCCTACGAGGTCGGCGGCTCGCTTCGGAAAAATGGCTACTTGACGCTGGATGTAGTGGGGATTGAACCAACTAAACTGGTAAACTTAACGAAGCAAAATGAGGATTTAACCCACCAAAATGGCAAAATGGGGATTCAATCGACAAATCTGGATCAACTTGATCACAACCTCGCAGTAATAATTTTCAATGATTGTTTTTTTTGATGTGACTCTCAAGATGGGGGAACCCAGAATCATCCAAAATCATCATTTTTTTTTGCCATTGTTCATAGAGAAACTAACTTAGCGGGTTACTCTTTTTGAGAAACAGCCATGAATGTGGATGGTGTAATACCATGTAATACCAATCATTCTGGGATTTTGGTGGTACCACATGGCCTTTTGAAGTCAATAAATCGAGGTTTTCATTTCTTGGACAACATTTCTTGAGATCATCCCGTGGATGTCACTGGATTGTACCCTTTAAGTCCCCAATTTCTGGGGCTATAGCCAACTCCAATTTCAAAGCCACCTATTACATATTTAGTTATTATCTAGCGACTGCGCATGAATGCCCATGGAAATGTACCCAACATCTGATTCACAGGGCTGCAATGAAAATGTAAACATCAATTTTTGTTGGTTAAGTCGTGTTAAGTCCCAATTTCACCACCGACAGGATGGATAGAAACTAATCCTTTAGTCTGTTGCTATAAATGGATGATAAGAAAATAACCAGCAATAGATGACAGTGTTTTGTGGACTATCAAAGATTGACCATGATTTGTGATGCTTAAATACGGTTTTTCATCAACTGGCATGATCCTGGAAGACGGCTCCATCCATCAGCTCCGTTCCGACCTTTCAGACCTTGACGGACTCCAAGAAGCGACAGGAGTACGATATGGGAGGTGCTGGGGAATGAGAAGATGACACAATGGGAAGACAACTTGGTTGAGTAGGTATGTCCAACTTACGGCATAGAATCCTTAAACACTCTTAAACAAATCTTACATATGACTAAGTGAATGTTCATATTCAATGTTCAATTTATTTACGTAAACGGAGCTATGTACAAACAGACTAAATAGAAAGTGTGTTTTTGCATATCTGAGATTGTCCGTGTGAAGATTCCGTTTGGAACTGGCTCCCTGGGTGGTTTCAATGGAGGGAGAGATTAGGAGTGTGTGGAACGAAACAAATTTGGTGTAAACCCAAGGGATACATCCAATCTTGTGTGGAATTTCAACGAAAGGAAGGACAAGAGCTTTGAAATATGGAGACCCACCATAAAAAAACACAAAGCTACTTGGATGTGCATGCCAGCTACCAAATGGTTAGTTATGACAGTATGAACCATTTATGCACGTATTGTTTACAAATGGTAGCCAAAAAAAACATGTTATAAGCATGTTATGACCATGTTATAACCCAAGATAATCATATTAGAACGACGTGCCGAGTTCTGCGGCAGGCTTTCCGTCCCATGGAGGTCCTGGCGGTGGGAGACCTAGTGTGGCCAGGCCATGAGGCGGTGCCAGCAATTGGCCATAGAGTGCATGGAGAGAAATGGGATTGTCTGGAAATAGCTGATTCACCTCATAAAATGTCCATTTGAATAGGGAAAATGAGTCAAAAACCCTTACAATTTGGGAGTTACTCTATTTTCAGACAATTCAAATGATGAATTTGACCGGCTGAGATCGCAATGTTCACATCCTTCAGGGCTGCAACCAAGACATGGATGTTACTTGTCAGCTCTCAAAGAGCTGCAAGACAAGATTGAATTTGAGACATTAAGCTATCCAAAAGTGCCAGTAATACACCAACTTGGGGATCTTCCCACTTGGTAGCCGGTTGCTGCATTATACTGTATATACTGTTTGCAATTAGTATGTATATATACTGTATAGACTGTTTATATATATATATATATACATATTTTTATGATCAGTGACTCCTCAATTCCTGAAAAGTTATATATCATCATAGTATCTCCGTCTATCCAGAACCTTCATTATTTATGTCACTTGTTTTTGTCACCGGCACCCCACACTTTTTCGTTACAGCGACATCGGTCCCGATCCCAGGACCAACGGGGTACCCAGCCGGTGGCTACAACCAGGTGTCGCGCGATGTCGGGTTGCTGGTGAAGTTAAGTCGGTCATGGTGAAAAGTTGAATCATTAGACATTGGGGATATTGTGGGATATTATTGTTCAGGTTTTTATGGAATTTCAATGAATTTCATGGATTAAATATGGGGGGGATTTGATGGATGAATGGTATATTCATGGGAATATTCTTGGGTTTTGTATTTAATGGGACACTAAAGGGAATCTTGGACATGCAATGGGACATTGACGCGAATATAATGGGATATATATATATATATATAGTTCACCAACTAGAATCAAGAGTTTGGTAAGTTTCTAATAAGTTTGGGGTTGGTAATCTCCCCACTAGTAGAATATTACACCCATTCCGTCATGATGGTGAAATGACCACAGCCCATAGACAATGTTTTGACCATGCATGGCAAATCTGTATTTGATAAATTAAGAAGAAACAGCTCCCAATGTTATAGGTATGACACATCGACTTGCAATTTGTTGTAGTAGTCTGAAATAATCTACTGTGATCCAGAAGGTATATATATATATATATTCCTATATACTATATACATCACTGCCAGATTTGTGAGTAGATTCAGGATTCCATATCATGCTATAGATAACAAGTATCCATGTTTTTAAGGACAATTGAAGGAGATCTCGACATGTATTTGTTGAACTACCAGTCCAGGGAAAAAGGAACCGTACCAAGATCCCTACTTTTGCTGGTCAAAAGAAATGCTGACCCATTGAATCTATGGTAAATTGCTGGTGAATCCCCATTTCTGCAAAGTAAAGTGCCAATGTTTGCTGATTCAAAGTAAACTCCAACTGGTTGGTAGTTTCAAGTTTCACGTATTTCAATTTCCCGCCCTATTTAGAAGGATGATCTTGACATATATATTGACTATGTTTCACAGTTGTTGAAATTGTTGACCAGCTAATCTCTGCCAAATTCTTTCAGCCCTGGCTGCAAGAGGTGAGACTTAGTTGCACGCAATCAGCTGATGTGTTTTTTGGCAGACGACACATGCGCGAATATTTAGAACCAAGACACATGGGTTTGTTTGCGAAACATTGCAAAACCCAAGATGTCACGGTTGAGAGAATCATTGTCCCAATTTGAAAAGCCATAACTTGGGGTATGCCCCATTTTCAGATAAACTCTGGCTGGAACATTAAGATCCTGAAGTGATCTGGCTGCACTTTAAGGTTTCCGAATGATCCAACCCCCCCAAAAAAACAATAAGATCATGGACTAATATCAATCCCTTCTCATAGTACTCTTCAAACAATGCTCAACAACCAATCTTCTCCATTGGCTGAAGCAACAAAACCACTACGCGCTAAGCGATCGCCTTGCTTCCTCGCGCTGCGGGCCATGCTTTTGGGCGGCGCGACGCTGTGACGACGTTCTCCATGGAGTCGTCGGAACGGTCGCATCGCCGCAGGCGTAGGTCACGGTTAGGTGACCTTGCTGCATGTGAGATGGGGGTAATGTGGAAAACCCAGTACTAAACAATCTTTAATATCACCATAGAAGGGTGGCATTAATCATCCCCCAACAGTAGGTATATTGTTTGGTTTACCACATTGCTCCAGAGGTTGCATTCAGGAAGTGGTTGATACTCAACGTATAGCTGTCTATCCCACAATTTAGCTGTGTTATTTCATATGGTTCTTACCCACTTACCAAGTGAGATGCAAATCCGAAGAGGTTATATATCCGGTTACCCATGATGCCAGTAGGTGGTGAAGGTCAACCCAACCAGCATGCCAGATTCCGCCAGATGAGCAATAATTCTCAATAGATACATTATATGTAGCATACCAGGAGGCCCATGGATCCCATATGATCCCATGATACTGACTCCACAGCTGCGGTCTACTTGTATTTGTTGTGTTGGGAGCAAGCCTGACTAAAAACTACCTCGATGCCAATATGTAGCAACATGTGCATACCAGTCATATGCCGTATCAGTGACAAATACAGTATACTTGGTATCCTGAGCTTGACTCACCCTCCTGTAATCAAACGTGATAATTGAACATCCACCATCTAGTTCGACGATTTTCCCAGCTTTAGTTCGGGGATCTTCCAGCTAGCCACTGCGGAATACCAGAGGGTATCCACAGCTAAGGTCTGCTGAATGGCCTTAGTTTCCTCGCTGCAAGACCTCTACTCTTCGCGGCAACGCCACCGCGGCTGTCGCCCGCCGCCCGCGCCCGCGGCACGGCGCCGCTACGCAGTGCGGCTGGGCTGCGGCCGCAGCAAAGAGCTGTGCCGGGCACAGCGCGGCAGGTGCAGCTAGCGGCCGTGCCGTCGGCTGTGCCAAGTCCTGCGCATTTGTTGGGTCTTCTTGGACCCCTTGGACTTTCAGATGGATTTAGTGTTAGTTTGGATTTGATTGAGTTCAATTTATGTGTTGTTGTTGGAGTGTATATGATTGTATGGAGACAGGATGAAACAGTGATACAACCTACCTAAAGCACAAGAAAAATGTCTAAAATTCTGGCAATATGTAGATACATTTCCCTGTTCAGCATTCGTTTATATTCGTTTAGTGTTGTTGACACGTTTCATTCCGAGTTTAGATGGAGTTATTTGCATGGCCGCCTTTTTCGTTGCTGATGGCCGACCCCAACATCCATCATGTCGCTCCATTGGTTGTTGGATGGTTTGTTGGTTCCATTTATCTTCTGACTCAGAACTATTTTTAGGGTGAGTTGAAACTATCGACAAAAATTACATGAACAGCATCAACCAGTGTATCGGACCTTCCTGGGCCCAGGATTTTTTATCGCCGGCGGACTTTGTTCCAGTCTGTCGCATGTGATCGCAACGCCGATTGACGTGGTGAAAACATCACAGCAAGCGGAAGAAGAACGGAGACTCGCTGACCCCAAAAACCTGGGGACCGGGAGACTGAATTTAGCACCTGTGAATGGAGGACTGGGTTTTTAATCAATGAAGGATTATATAATATATAGGGGTGTACAGTAATCACCAAAAAGATAGAAAAGTGATTGAAAAGTAACTCACCACTATTTGAGCATAGGATTTTACTTGTCCTTTTCTTTTGGGCACAAAAAAAAACAGAATTCAATGGAAATTCGGCCAAGGTCGGTGAGGAAATGCCTAAGATGAGCCACGGGAATGTTTGTCCCAGATGCTCCATGTCCATCAGTGACAATTTGCATTGGGTTGCAGCATCAAACATAATCAGTTTTGGGCTTTGTCAAAGTAAGTATACAATATGTCGTGTAAAAAAAAAATGTTTGATAAGATATAAGATATATTGATTAGGCATTGTAACCTTTTATAATAGTTGTTTTATTAGATTGAGTTACCGAGGTTTGGGATTCCAAGTTGCCAGGGGCACATTCGTACTCTTGCGTTTTGCCAGAGGGCACCGTGATATGTTCACACATGATGTTTCACAGCTAGCCTGCATTACACGTGGAAAAACAAAAACAACACATGTTTGAAAGCTGCACCTGGAAATCTAAAATGTATGGTGTTTGCCGGTTTGCATGTTTTTGCATCTTCCAACATGACAGAGGTTCTTGCACTGAAATGTAAAACCTGCAAGCCTAATGATCCTGATTGTACCGGGCTTGGTTCATATGGTTCATTGTGTTGCAGGTACATACACACAGTCAGATAGGCCGGAAATTGTCGTTTTTCCATTGGGATACTCCAAAACCACGGATTTTCCTTTTATAGAACAACAAAAAAAACTTTGGGGGACCTCAATTTTGACAAACCCCCAAAGATTGAAATTGAGAGCTTTCTGAAGAAGCAGTCGGCCACTGCCTGAAAAAACATATCTATAGATCCAATGGTCGAAAAAGGTTTGGGCACACTTTCTGAGCATGATCCAAATGTAGAGGGTTCATCTATAGAAATGGTGGGTACCCCAGTATTTTTCTTGTGGGGTATTTCAGGTTTTCCGTGATCTCACACTCATTCAACCTTTTTTGGCCGGAACCAAATATCGCATTGCTGCTTCTAATTTCTCCCATAATATCCCAATTTCATCCCGATCAACATGTTTGGTTTTCTAGCTTGATGTTTGTTGCTTATATTCCCCATTCAAAGCCATTTATCAGTGATATCACCATATCAATTCAATCCCCATGTTTTTGGTGAACCCTCTACAATTGATGGTGACATTCCATGAACAAATCCCAATGTAGGGTTCCCCAGGTTTATACACCCCATTAAAATCCATTAAACATAAAAGTTATAAGATGTTATAAGTATCATAAACCATAGTGATTGAAGTTATGTTCACCAACTCAGCCATCATCTTTCTAAGTAAATCCCATGAAACCCCCGCTTTTCTTGGTGAAATCCCTATATTCCTACGATTTTCCCATGGTTTTCCTATGGTTCGGCCACTGGTTGTCGCCCAGGAGAGGTCGGAGTCCGGGGATGTTGGCCATGGCCTATCAACTGGTCCAGAGCCATGGGCCCCGTCGACTGCTGAGTGGCGCTGGAGCCACCTTTACGGGATATTTCTTACATGGAGCCTTCAAGTATGGCAGCCTGACCGAAGATGATGTTTCAGTTGTATGGATATATATATATATATATGGTGCATGTTTGATAAGCCACATATAAATATACATATATATATAATATATATATATAACTGGGAATATTCACTGCATATAACTAGGAGTAAAGTATGGTGTTTATGGTCGCCTGATCCAATGCCCTCTGGTAAACATACAAAATGGGGACTTTAAGGGACTTGATTTGGAATTGGAATACTGTAGATTTCATGATTTAATGGGAATGAAATGGATCCAATACTTGGATGTGCATTTCAGGCATCGTAAGTGGTTTATTTGCCATATATAGCAGGGAATACTCCATATACAACTAGGGGTATACCCTCTGGTAAACATACAAAAAGAGATGGACAATCACCATCTTCAAAGGGTAGATCAACGGTGTAAATAATGGGCCATGGCTTCCATAACTATGTTAGTTTACCAGACAGAGGGTGCGGTTTTTGAAGATTCTTGTTGGGTATGTTTTTAATGGTGCTTTCTGTATTAATATTGATACTTTAACATTGTCTTACTGGTGCTTAGCAGGGAATGAGGGAATGACCTATAATAACCATGAATAATCATCCCATTCCCCCATTCCCTACTAAGCACCAGTAAGTTCTGCAACAACTATCTAGTCTAGTCTTCAGGCCTCAGTATCTCTTGGCATTTGTTTTGGCTGTTCTGTGGTGCTAATCCAGACAGAGCAGGGGTTCTAGAGTGGGGGACCCCAAAAGCATCCATATGAACACGTTTTGGCAAAAACCTGTGGTGTTTTGCTGGGGGTTATTATCAATATCGATATTAATGAAGTAACTAGGACTACTATGATATACATGAATCATGGAATATCTTAGATAAGGATAGTTATAGTTTCCTATTGAACCATCTAGGATTATTATGAGATTTTACTTTTACATCATATATCATAATGATAGTGGATATGGTAGTAATAGTAATTCCTAGGATTAGAAACACCAATGATTCCTAAGAAGTATTGATTGCTCTTCCAGGATCATCATGATAGTTCCTTTCTATTTGATGTTTTGTGGCCTTAGTTGGCTGGGGTGACCTCTCAGGGCGAAAGGTAGCCATGGCATGCCATGAATCAACACGACTGGTAAGGTGTGTATGGGTGAAATGAATGCACCAAATTTGGTGTTTCATCAATTTCCATAAAAATATGGATCAATATCAATATTTGGTGTATATCAATATCCAGCGTATTCAGCGTATGTCATCAGTATCAATATATATATATATATGAATGAAACTATCTACTATTGATGTTGATTAACACCATTTGAGCAAGGGTCAAAAGATGTGAAGGAATGTTCACAAGTCACTTGCATGTGTGATTTCCCGTGAGGAGCTACACCGTGACCATGGCATCATAGGGGTTGAATTAGCTTGGGAAAAACTGGCCACAATTCATCCCCATCCAATCAACATCCAACATTTGATATGGATATTGATCAACCAATTTAAGTACCATCACTGGATTGGTTAAAGGGAAAATTTACAGGAAACCCCTATATTTGATGGGGAAAACAATGGTTTCCTGCAGATTTTCCCTTCAACCAATCCAGTGATACCATCTTGTTATTTGACAGAGCCATGGAAAATCACCATTCGTTCATAGGTAAATCATCATAGAAAAACCGATCAATGGGCCATGGATCTCACTGGACAACCCTACAGGAGTCGGAAATGTAAAGAAAACTATAGTGAATTTTGCCTACTTACCCTCTGGTAATTAAACGTAGCTATTGAAAATTGCCATTTATAGTGGAATTTCCCATTAAAAATTGTGATTTCCCATAGTTATGTTAGTTTACTGGAGGGTAAATAGATGGTTTACCTATCTACTAAGTAGATTATGTATTAATTTCACCTCTTTTTAATTGATGTTCAATCATCTCATTGCCAATTTATGGATGATTTAGTTTTTTTAACCGAATTTGAACATGGTAATTTGCCACAGCTATGTCAATTTACCAGAGGGTAAAGCATCTACAAATGACATCAAATGACGTAGTTTTCCAAGGTGAAATTACCAGGGGTTATCCCGTCCATTGCACAGAATACGACGCCTCAGATTTCGTTGAGATCTTGTAGAAGGTTTGTTGGGGGCATGTTACCTCCTGTACCCCACCACGGACCACTATACAAGGATATATGATGATAACATGTTTTCTGGATTTTGTGCTTTAATACTACAAGCAACCAGCCAGAGCGTCACTCAAAATCTGAGGTTTATTTGAGATGTGGAAGACGATTTTTCAAATAAGCAAGGCCGGCTGCCGGCTGCTATTCGATATCCGTGCTGTTGTACGGCCTCTCGTGGTCAGTACAGCAGGGTCAACTAATGACACATAGGTCACATAGGTTGAAATGGTTGTGTTCCGATTTTTGTGTTGAGCTTAATCAATTATCCTAACATGGATTTTCTTGAAAATTATAGGGAAGCCCCACAGTTGTTTGTGGATTATTAGTTTCTCTATTCAAATAATTGCCATTTGGGGATATGTGTGGGTTCCCCATTTTCAGACATACCGTGACATACCCAAATGGAAAAACAAAGCTGATGCTAGCTGTGTCAACACACTGTCCAGCCCGATGTTATCCAGATATGACGGCAAGACGCAGCACTGCTTATGGTTTGTTTCGTGCGTGCTTCACCCAAAAGTTGCCTGATGGTTCTCATCATGTTGGCTGAGCCCCTGGTGTTGCGAAACGCCATCCCCATCTAAACCTAACCCCCAGGAGGTGGTTCTATGCTTGCTGGTTTCCAGGCACCAAAAAAAAACTGTTGGATGTATCTACCAGAAACCATCAGAAACCCTAGACATACTGGTGAACTAGACCAACTTGACCATTTATGACTTACAAATCCTTCTGTTTGTTGCTTAAAGCCTCTTAAAAATCCGGAATCCCCAAAACCATAGGCTTCAATTTCAATACTAAACTGGTCGAATTTTGCATGGCGTACCCCATTTGCGGAAACCTCCATCTCCCATGGAATTTTATGGCTAAGTCATGACAAATCCTCATTCCTTGTTGGTTATAGCCCCATTCCATGAGCTGTTTCTTGGTTGTAGCCCCATTTTTATTCATGTTTTATGACAAAGTGGTGGTTTCTCTCCGGCCATCTCCCCTTTTTTGGTATCGCACCAGAGGTGTCACTCGCGATGCACATCCCGGTGCTCTGTCTTTGTGCTTTCCTGGCGGAGCTCTTGGCCACCGTTGTGCTATGCCCGGCCGAGGACGGGGGATGTGAAGTTCCGTTTGAAGCGAGGAAATGTTTAGATCATGACACACACACACACACACACACACTGAAAAAACATCAGACAACATCAACAAATTATGTATAGCTATGTTTGTATATGCTGTGCATTCATTACATATATATAATTATATATATATACACATATATGTCAGGCATTATGCAGTGTGCATAATATACTGTAGTGTAATTATATATATATATGTAGATATGTAATCATGTGTTTTTAATCTGGGCCACATTGTGCGATAGTCTTTTTGTTGGACATCTGGCAATGCCCGGTTCTGGATGTTCTTGGGGGTGGTGTCCAAATTGCGTTGAGGACCATACAAGCTTGTTCCTCCTCCAGTTAAAAGTTGGTCTACAGACCCCATTAATAACTATAGACTATAGAAATCATTTATGTATATATTTGTATATGTCTATATAATTACAGATCTTATTTACATAAACCCTAGGTTATGTTGACAAGCAACTAAGCAAACGAACTGAAGCAGCAACTTGTAGATGCTTCAAGCCACCCCCCAAAAGTGACGTATACCCAGTGACGAGCTGGTTGGTAGGCCCTGATTGTGAATGTTGCAGGTTGATATGCCCTTGATAAACCCCTTGATTTGTTAAAGGGAAAATCTAGAGGAAACCATGGCTTTTCTCATCAATATAGGGGGTTCCTGTAAATTTTCTTACAAACCAATCCATTGAACCCTTGATTACTTCAGACCTCTCACAACTTTACCTTCAGTATGATGAAAAAGCAGGAAATACAGTTGTCACTAGGGATATTTAGATGGGTTATGTGTGTTGCATTCAAATCATCCCCGAATTGGGGGAAAATCTGCAGTAACCCAACAGTTCTGGGTCTAAAACGCAGAGTTTCCCGCAGATTCTGCTATCAATGAAACCAGCTACGATTCACCCGCTACCCAACAACCTGTGGCTGCTGGGTGTCAGGCAGCAAGGATCATGCTTGTAGCAGATCCTACATTTGTAGAGCCCGCACGTCTGGCTTGGGAGCGCTTCTGTCGGAGAGAGAAGCGTGGCATGCTTCATGGCATTCATAGGAAACTGGGCAACAGAAGGGGAGGAGGGGAGAGGTCTCTACTTTTCTATAGTTTTGAAATATGCCGGGATTAAACTTAAATCTCACTGGTCAATTTGCCCAAAGGGTTTCGTGTAAAGAAATATGAAGAATCCTGACAAGTAGAATCTGGAACTGCAGACATTACAAGCAATTGTTGTCGAGGGAGTTGCAAGTCTCATGGACGTCGCATGCATAATGAGGGAAGTCTTATTCATGGCAATCGTGACATCGAATGACACTGAACTATTTGGATGGATTGCTGCTTCAATCTCCAGACTTTGTTTGGTTGCGTAGTACCAAGTGGATCCAAATGGCTTGCTACTGCTGGAGGTTTGCTGGGTAAACCTTGGTTGGGTCATTGAGTACGCATCATTTTGTTCCATCAATAAGGGTATATGTATATATATATATATATTTGAATATGATTCTTGTATATTTACATACATATGTGTTTGTCTATGTGTTTGTCTATGTATGGGTGTATTGCTCTATGTGTACTATGTTCTTTACTTATTTATGATAGATGTTGAGTATTGACCACTATTACTAAAGCTATAAAAGTTCTCTCCAAAGTTGTCGTTAGTATATTGTTCATAGTATATATCATAGCAGCGCGTCAACATATGTATATATATAGTGTTAAATATTATTCATGTACAATAGATACAGTATATACAAATAGATAAATAAATCAATAAGTAAATATATAAAAAAAAATAGTAAATAAGTAAATAATAAATAGAAAATAAATAAATAGACAATAAATAAATAGATAAAAAAAACGTTATCATATGTTGGTGCCATTACATTTAGTTGTATGATAAAAAGTTCATTGTGACCCCATTGATACCCCACTAAAACCTATTACATCCCGTTTTTCTTATTGATATGTATATATATATATATATGAACTATAGATAACCTCTACAGTACACTATAGGATTCACCTACTTATGTTCACCAACTTAGCTATCAGGAACGCTGGCCCGGCCATGGTCAGGATCCTCACAATGTTTGGACTGAACACATGGCTGGCACTGCAACAGCTGAGAAGTGAGCAAGGACGTTGAAAAACCTCCGGTGGAGGGCTTGGATTGGCTTGTCCCTGTGTCGGTGTGCTTAGATGAAATGAAACTTGTGAACTCTCAGCCAGCTATCAATGCGATCTAGTTTGATGTCGCCATTTTGGTTCTCGGTGCAAAAGAAACGATGAATTCTGAACGATTTTTTCAATGATGGACCCCCACTTGACCGCAAAACACCGCTCATTTTCTATGGACGTGCAAGGGGACGAATACTAAGTGGACCAAAGAAATCCATGGCAAACTCAACTTGGGGGTTAAGCAGAGTAGTACCACGTCGCAATTGTGATCTGAGTTTTCTGAGTTTTCCGTACCATCAAGTATTCCAATACTGGCAATGGGAGCTCCATGCAACTCCCATTCTCAGGTAGAAATCATTCACAAAAAAAAAAACGGATGACTTGTCAATTCTGGTGTTTGATTTCCGGAAAGTTGTCAATGTTTCTCCTGCCAGATGGATAGTGAAACACAGAGCTCGCAAGGAGTTTGGAATGGTTGGTTTGGCGCTCTGATACCACTCTTGGCCGCAATACCATTTGCTTCAGAGCATGTCTGCAACGTTTTTGCTTTTTGTTAGTCTGATTTTCTCTGGTTGGTGGTTTTCAAAATACATGTATGTCAAATGTAAGGTATACTATGCGGAAGTACATATACATAGAGATATGAATATGTGTGTATGCATGGCTTTGTTTCAAAATAGGATACCCCAAATCCACAGGTTTATCATAATGTTCCTTCTTCACTTGTTTTTTGTTTACACCCAATTTTCAGACACACCCATATGACCCATATGTAATTGTAGATATTCTATTGAAACGCATTGTGTAACTTGACATTTCCTCTTAAAGATTGGATGATGATCCCACCCACGATTTTCACACAAAAATGGGTGCCATTATGATCATATATACTCATGCATCTCATGTTTCTCATGTGACATATGTTTTCCTTTTTTCCATTGTTTTCCCATATGATATATATATATATATACACCATTATATACCATATGCGAACTTTTGATATTTACATCTCTCCCAGCGTCTTAAGTCACAGCCTAGGTGAAACAATGCAGTTACACCGTGGCCAAGTTGGTGACCTATGACGTCCTCAGCACGTCCTTCAGCCATTTCTGGGGCCTCCCTGGCGTCGTGGCCAAGGTCCTCGCCGCCTTCAGCGCAGCCACGGCGGCCACGTTGGCATCGCAGCCAGCCGACACGGTCTTCACCTGCATCTCGGTGGCCGGCGGCAGTGGGGTATGCCCCCTGCCGTTGGATGATGAGGACATGGCTGGGCTGGGGGGTTTCACCGGTGGTGAAACCACTGGGATTTGAGATGAGGAGTTTTTTTTTCCGTGAATTCTAAGTGAAATTAGCATTGCTTCACCAAAATCATGAGGATGTTGTGATGTTGCCAAGCAAAAATATGGGGATATGTGGGGATGATGAGGAGATTGAGATTGGAGAAGATGTTTGGATATGTGGGTTGGAGTTGGGGTCCAAAAATCTGGTGGTAGTCGTAGGAACCTGATGAACCTCCAGTCAATCCCCATGGCAGTGCTTAGTACAGCCATATTTTGGTGGTTGTCTCAAAATCATGAGGAGTTAGTCAGATGGTGGTAAGATTTGGGGTGGAGATTGTGGGCGTTGAATGCCTTCGTCAACCCCAATTCATCACTGACCGGACATTGGGGTTGTCTCAAAGCTTGGTTTGCCCCATGCCAACCCACGGTTTAGAACAACATGTGGGTCTGAAAACAGGGTACCCTCTAAATTTGATGCTTCATCACCATGGTCCCATTTAACAATTGCCAATGATGTTCCCCAGCCGACCATCTTTGATTATGGTACCCTCTGGTTATTTAACAGTTCGCCATGGAAAACCACCATTTTTAATAGGTAAATCACCATTAAATCATCTATAAATGGGCCATTTTCCATGGCGAACTGTGAAATAACCACAGGGTACCTGTTTTGAAACCAAAAAAAGGCGATCCATATTTTTCGACCCAGACCGATAGGTTTCGCCCCAACGCTTGATTAGCGTGTTTCATTTCCCTTAATGGTTTATACTCCCACCATCAAACATGGTGTTATAAAATATCTTCAACAATAATATGAGATAAGAAAACATATAAAAACATATAATATATATATATATAATTATATTTATATATACAAAAACCATTGAATCCAGTGTTTCCAAGAGCCAGTTTTCTTCCAATGTTCCACCTCAAACCTCCCGGTCGCAGGACTTGTGGGACGATAAACCCATCGGAGTCTGGAAGCAGATGCGCGACGCAGCTCGTCGTCTGGGCCTGCTGGGACTCTTCAGCGGTTGGCAAACGCGTGGCCCGGCCGATGGAAGCGTCGAGACGGGCGGGGGTTTGGGGGGTGGAACACTGGCTTCAGCAGTGATGATGATGATGATGATGATGATGATGATGATGATGATGATCCTAACATACCTATAGAAAATCCCAATCCTGAATGGGTAAATCAAGTATAAATGGCCATTTGATATTTGGGTTTCTCTGAAAATAGGGTATATCCCCAATGGATTAGCCATGCCCAATGGGGATAATGAGGATTCACCAATGGATTTAGAGGTACACTATTTTCAGACAAACCCCTTTGAAACGTTGTATCATCCACTTCGCAAGAGCATATTGATGCATATTGTGTGATTATCAACATCTATCCCGATATGTTTGGTTGTTTTCAAACCCATTTCAAAGGAAATGATCCCCTCACTGAAGTTCCTTAAACTGCACCAGGAATCTTCCAAATGACGCTGATCGTTGTGGTGCAGCTGCTTCTCTATGACACTATTCGCCCTCGTTTCTGACATAGTTGGAACGACTGGATACGGCTGGAACACCGAGAAAGTACGACTGGCTATTGGATTGATGATTCCTATAGAGAGAATGAATAAATGGAATATGTGCCGCTTTTTCTGCTAGGTTCAAGGAATTCTGACCATTTCATAACCCAGTAAATTAAGAAACATTTATCTTATTTGTATATTTACAGTATAGGTATAGAACTCATCGCAGCCAGGCAACTAACGCCCAAATCTCAGGTTCCAGACGTTCCAGTTCAAGTATCCAAAAGTCACATGGGTAAGGATCAAGGATTGGGCGATTACATACTAAAGCTTCTGGGAAGAAAGGATGCTAGACATCACGACTTTGATCCCCAACCTGTGATCCATCTCCATCATTTCTAGCAATCAGATCAATAAGTTTCTAGTGGAATCCTTTCAAGGCTTGACTTGGCATGCTGCGCAAGTCAGATACAGCCAAACTGGACAATTGATGAAAATTGCGCATTTGAGCACATCCGAGCAGCAGGTGTGGGTCAAAATCAGATCTCCCCGAAATTGGGTTCTTGAGTGATCCCAATCCCCAAATAGGAAATATCCCCTGTATCGGATCTGTTTATTTTGGGAGCCCAGTTGGGGATATGTTTTATTGAGGCGGATGGGACTAGACATGACCAACATATATCAACATATGCTGGACCCTGAACGTTGACCGATGTTGTTTGCCTATCGAATGCTTTCCGCAGAAGGGTGCAGTGATGCCATGTCAAATTTGAACACGGCGCCTGCAGTGAGTTTGTGGAAACTCTGGCGGCTTTGGTCAAACAGAATCGTGAGAAGGCTGCCGCTAGGTTTTTAACTTGCTGGTCTTCCATATGATTCACAAGACTTGGGTTGTGTCATGTCAAGTTTTATTGATCATTTCTATTTCTATCCATCCTGTTGCAAGTATTAAGTGTGTTTGTCCCTCGAAACGAAATGGCAACTTTTTAATTGGAGAAAATGATGATAAACCGCTGGATTACACTGCATTTTAGACAATCCCATGAAGGGCCAGTCACCACTTCTTCTTTTGCACCATCACCAAAGTGCTTCTCATGTCGTTGGCTTGAAGAAAAGATCGAAAGCAGCAATAGGAAACGCATGTCATTGCATTTGTTTGTTTTTTAAGAAGAATAGAGATTTTGTTGCATTGGCTCTGGTTTCCAAGATGTTGGCCAAGGACGATTGTGAACTATTGTGAACTATTCAGAGCCCACAAGTGTGGGTTGTTCATGTTTTTTTCATGTTTTTCAACAGTTTTGCCACATTGCAAAGCAATTCGAACTTGTAGTGATACTGTATCTCTCTAATCAATTTTGGTGAGTAATTTTGATGAATTTTGGTCATCTCCCTTTGCATACAGCCCAACCGAAAAAAACAAACATCCACTATCGTGGAGCTCGCCATGTTGGGATCGAAAGATCCAGATTTGTTGGAATTCAGGAGGCGCGGTCATGGAAGATCGGGTTGTGGTTTGCCGCTGGAAAATCTGAAACCCAAGCGTTTCTGAGTGAAACCCAATTGCTTCGGGGGTAAAGGATATGTAACAAATTGTAACAATCTATAGTTTCCTAACCTACGATATTTTCTCGAAGGAAACGAGCTGAGACACTGCACATTCCATGGCCCGAGAATCTTTCGCATTGCGCTGGCACTTCCCTGAAACATCATCCCAAATAGCCAATGATTGGTAAAGTCCAATTGGGAATGCTTTGTTGCATGTGAAAGCGGAAAATCACCCACTGGAAGTTGATTGGTGCATGATTTTCTATAACATAAACAGATGAGAGATGGTGAGAGTTAAACCCAAATTTGGGCTGCATATATCATAGTGAATCCGATTGAATCCGGATGTTAGCTGGTTAAAGAAATCGTCCATGATCTCCAATAATTGTCCATAATGAATTCCACATGTTAGCCCTCTGGTTATTTAACATAGCTATGGAAAACGACCTTTTTTTCAATTGGTAAACATATGTAGACGTCAATCATCTACAAATGTGCAATTTTCTATGGCTATGTTCATTGGATTGGTTTAAGGGAAAATTTTAACCGGACACCCCTATATTTTATGGGAAACTCCATGGTTTCCGGTTTCGATTTTCCCTTCAACCAATCGATGTTAAATAGCCACAGGGGTAGCTGAGCAAATTCCTGCTGCAATCCACTACCCCTAGATACCTGGACAAGATCGGCGACAAGAGACGTGCCCCCGAGTGGACCATTAGCCACTATGCTCGGATACAAAAACGGGATGACTGGTAGTTGGAAGTGATAAAGGACTAACGGTTGCAGGGTGAAGCCCAGAGTTATATGATGTTATCAGTTGGTTTGTGAACTCCATGAACACTCACAAAAATATCTCCCATTCATCAATCCCAGCATTCTGTGCGTTGACCAAGATTTCACTGGATTTCGTGATAAAAAGTGTACGGGGTTCACCTTGCAATGGGAATCAAACCAGATTCAAGGGATCAACAGATCAACACGAAGATGCCTGGTTTTTGACACCAAAAATGGTCCCAGAAGGGTCCCATGTAAATCTGGGACCTGGGAACACATCAGTGTTAAACACACTCAACTTCTAAGGGTGCAATGTCGATTTTCTAGGTGGAGAACCCAGTAACACCTGCTAGTGGGCTTAATACAATACTTGTACGTTCAAGATAGTTAGGTAGTTTAAGTATATACAACGTATTAGAATCCAAAAAAAGCTGGAAGGTCATCCCAAAAAGAGTAATTCGGAATGGTTTTTTGACCCATTCCCATGTCTACCCGGTGATCCGTGCCGTTCCGAGGTTGGAATGAGGGCTGGTTTCTTGACAAAGCTGCCCCCTCAGCAGCCCAGCAGGGATCTCAGATGGATCTATATGGAGGTTTCCATACATGGGTGTACCCCCAAATCATACAAACTTAGACCATTTTAGTATTGTTTCTCGTAGTTATGGGGATCCTCCACTAAAATAAACCCCCATAGATGTATATAATATACATACTACTCGTACATAGTACTTGGATGTGCAGTTCCAGTGATAAGTAGTAGATATCTGACCACAGTTGTAGGGGCCCAATATCCCAAGCTATGGGGCTTTAAATGCCGTGGCTATAACCAATAACCCCAATTGCACCTCCAGGTCCTGCCAATCAAACATGGCAATTGAACATCCTTTATATTGTATTTGGGGTTTAAAGGGAAATGGGATGTTTGATTAATAGAGGGTGTATATGTATAGTTAAGTACATGTATGTATATATATATATATATATGTATACACTATACACATGGTGTATTTCCGCAACGCAGGTATGAGTCAGAATTGAGTAGCAAAAGTTCAGTCAATATCTTTATTTTATTTTATTTGAATCTAGGGAGTTTCTTGTTTTCATGCTTTCTGACAATTGTGCATGCTGGCTGGAAGAAAAAGAAAACCATCTACTGGGGGAACCCGCCGCCCCCAGTTTGGCAGATCCAACAGTTGTCCAATCCGCTGCTGATTGCATGCCACTGGTCTTACTTTATCTCATGTTTATTTCATGTTTTTTCCTTCCCAGATTGCCCATGTTTGCATATGTGTTTGCTTGAAAATCGGGTACCCAAATCCTGTGGTCTCTCTTCATTTTTAACATGAAATGGCCATTTGGGGGTATACCTCATTCTCAGACAGACCCAAATATCATATCAACTTGGCAAATAGATATCCATATATATATATATATATACACAACGTAGACAGTAAATCCCTTACAAACATGTCCCTTCAAGAAGCTACAGATATCATTAATTACTGTCATTGTTTCTCCACATTTGAACCAATATTATTGCGGATTGGAAAAACATATTTCATATCATATGTCCAACTTGTCAGATATGTTCTCTGACTGGGCTTCACTTATGTTCGTGAAACAATAGGAAATATGATATATAAAATTATTTTCCCCAATTTTATCATTTTTCTGGGTGGTAATCCAACCATCGAAAAATGGGTGGTTTATGACATTGCCTCGAAAAAAACTGACCAGATCTTACCACCATTATCGAATTTTCCCAACAACATCTGTCCACCATGCTGTCATTCCACCATCCTTTGCACTTTTCAGGCACTTAGAGCCTGGGCAATACAAAATCGATCGTCCCTTAGCAGAGTTGGACGCGGACGGGTTCACCGGGGTAACCCCAGAAACACGGTGAATTTGCATAGAAAAAGATGTGGATCCATGGGGAAACTTGGGGAAGATGATCGATGGATTTATGGATTTTCCATATCTATTTTATAGTTGAAGGAAGGGAAGTTCAAGATCTTTACTGCTTTGATTGGAATTGTCATGATCAACCCGTAGAAGACAGGAGAACCACCTCTGAAGGGACCCCATTTTAGTGCTTGGAAGATGAACTCTGATGCAACCAACAACCACTAAGTGGCAATGGCCCGGCGATGTTTTGGGGTGGAAAGGGTGGGGTTGAGCCACCAAGTGTATCAAATCTGTTCAAACAGCTTGAAGTCTATATCAACCACAAGGAAGCAAGGATAAAGACGCAACTGCCAAACAAAGAGTACCACTGTGGTTGTTGCTGGTTCCTTATGTTTTCTCAAAAAAAATGGTTGGTGACGGTGAAACATTGCAAAATCGCTCCATATGCTTCCATTCACTTCTGGACGTGCTAACCATAGCATTTTCCAACAACCTGCTGAGGCGATTTCGTGTCAGATCCCACCGCGGAAGTGCTGAAGGGGTCACTGGATTTGCAAATGATGGGCGGGTGATGTGACAATGACAGGATTTTGGGAGGGCAAAACAGATCTTGCATGACGTGGTTAATGGGTTGTTTTCTATAGCAACAATCGAAATGGAGATGTGTAATATGAGAAATCAGTAGGGATGCGATATTGCACATTCACGTTGAGGATGAGGCATATCTACTCACCAACGGTCAAATTATAATGGCCTCAACCTGAAATTCTGTACAAGAAAGGCCCATCGAGTCCAGTGAAAAAGTTGGCACATCAATATTGGGGGATGGTCTTCAACCATCTTCAATCCATTAATAAGGATTTCATAGGGATTTATACACCGAAAAAAGGATTCCCATGATGAGACGGATGACCATAAGATCCACAAACCATACCAGGTTCGTACCGAATTTTACCCCTAGCACAACTAAGTATAAATTTGTCCATAATCCAATGGTTAAAAAAGAGTTTTTGTTCAGCCAACTGACCTATCTCCCCCTCCCTGCAGATGCATGGGCTCCAGGAAATTGAGTCCTTCGAATTCCTGTCCGAACTTCACCTTCGCACACGAAGTGAGGGCCTTAGATGCGCCTGGTGGGTACCCTCTGGTAAACTAACGTAGCTATTGAAAATGGACCATTTATAGTTGATTTTCCCATTAAAAATGGTGATTTTCCATAGTTATGTAACAGTTTACCAGAGGATAACCATGGTGAGAACGCCCACATCTCGGGCCCTGAATCTACTGAAGGCCTCGCTGTTCCCTGCGAACCGGAATCCAACCTTGCCAAACCCAGCAAAATGCGAGACTGATACACTTTCAGTGACAGACACTTGGAAATACTAAATCAGCAGACTCACTGTTTTATCAGATTTCTATCTGGCCTAAATATGCCTTGTCATGTCTAAGCATATTCCAACTGATGCTCCGCTACAGAAATCCCCGCATAGAAATCCCGGTTGAGTATTGGATCTATGAATTTTAGGGTTCCAACATGTTCCAATTCTTTTTGGGCGAATTTGATATGATACCGGCTTTGTTGATCCCTTCACGTTGGCCAAACCACAACCCGCTGCTTGATGGGTAACTCTTCATATTGGGTGCCCAGCTTCATCGCATTTCCCCCACGGCGCCAGCCCCGTGTGGACCGAACCAGCGGCATGATGAAGGGCTTGATTAGTGTAGCTGGCGATGCTTAATGTGGGTCAAGTTGAAGGATACCAAGTTGAATTGGGATTCAGTTGGTTATGAGATGTTATGAGTATCTTGAAGAGTGGTTCATAAATGTACTGTTTTGGGGATTTCTTCTATCATGTTCAAGGATTTGTTGGATACTATATTCCCAATAGTTGGATGATGTTCAAGTAGGACATCTACCAACCCCTGATACATATCTTGAAATGGAGTCTCAACCGCAAGTGAGGTTCACTGAGCTTAATGGCTCTAATTTGGTGATGGACACAAAAACAAATGCAACAAGGATGTGAGTCTATAACAAGCAACACTGTATTTTCATGGACATGGACGGTGTTTTTATAAATCATTGGGACGGAATAGAGCCCATCGGAAGGCAAGTGAGTGATAGTTGTTTACTAAGCTGCAAGAACCACTCATGGAGACGTGCCTAACAATTGACCGCACTGTGCATGTAGAGTTTTGCGGTACTAGTTGGTGTGTGAAAGGAAATCATAAGGATGCAACATGATGCAACTACTTGAAAAGATCGGAAACATGGTATTTCTAAAAATACCCCCAGTCATCATGGAATGTGGATGCAACCAGCACACTAACAATAGGTTGGTGGCTCTCACTCTGAGCTTCGAGGTAGACCTTGGGGTATGATTAGCAATTGAGGATGCAAATGCAGTGAAATGACCCAGTGGTTGATATGGCTTCTGAAATTGGGTATGGGATCATAGAACGGTCATGACAAACAAACCCTAAGATTTTGTGGTGGCATATGTTCAGACCATGACATTATGTGATATCGATCGGTAAGCGCGGGCCACGGTCTTGAAAGTTTCCTGATCTAGGTATAGTTGATATCTTTTTAAAGCATGAACAACCCACCTGATCTATGTATACAATTTATTTCAATGTGGAACCAGATCACAGAATAGATCAAACATGAGAATTAGAAAAAATCCCATCCACCCAAAAGATCACCCCCCAGAAACCATGATTTTGCCTGGGGATTTGACCCAGCGGGATGGGATTCTGTTGGGATTCCACCCCCACCTCCCGATGGGATTCCGCCAGGTGCTCGCGACAAAAACATCGAAACCAGCGGGGCACACAGGGGGGATGGAGCTGTTGGTTCAAATATTTCAACCATATTTGGGATGATTGGTTGAGATGACTTAGATTTTTGGGATGGGTTAAAACATCTTAAAACCACTAACCAGCACTGATATTATATAGCTGTTGGTTTCACACATCTCAACCATAATATTGGTAAAGAAAGTAGTAAACCATCCCAATTCTACCAGTCATGGGTGGTATAAAGCATCAAACTATGGGTGGTTTATGACATGGCTTTACTCATATTACTTGGGATGATTAGTTGAGATGATGAGCATATCTTGGGGATTTCCAACCAGGAATGATCAATGGGATTTCCGTCTGGTGGTGAATGGAGGGAGCGGTTCGGAGCGATTGGGGTATCCAAATTCCCAACCCAACAATGGGCAGCCGGTTGGAGCTACGACTTGTGTTTCCCACATCATAGGGAAGCATTGTTTTTATTTGTTCAGATGCAGATTTGGCAAGTTTGAATCCTCTATTAGTCAAGTTGATGGTTTATCAATGTTTATCATCATGTTCGGAATGATAGTTGTAATTCTATGAGTTTAAATCACTCGTTTCAGACCTTTTTCACAGCAAACCCCAACGTTCAATTAATGGTAAAGACCAAGCTTTCCTGTGAATTTTCCCATAAACCACTCCATTGATCTATTGAATCCATCATTTCTTGGTTAACTCCCATTTTTCTTGTCCAATGGTTTCCTATCGATTTTCCCGGCATTTCCCATGGTCAAAGCTGGGGTCAAAGCCATGGTGGGTCCAGTGCAGGTCCTGGGCAATACCCGTCCTGCGATGAGTTGACGCAAAGTCGGCGAGTGTTCCTCGACCTCACTACGACCGAGCCCTGGATGGTTTAGATATATATTTAGATATGGGGGGAATCATCCCGATTCTGGGCCTTACCCTCCAGTAATCAAACATGGCAATGGAAAATCCTCTATTTATAGATGATTTTCCCATTAAAACCCCCATTTGTAAGGGATTTCCAATTGCTACGTTTGATTACTGGAGGGTAATTCAGCTGAAATATCAACTGACCGCTTCAAAACTTCATCCTTAGCCGTTTAGCCGGAGTACGGATTCAAGGTTTGCAGATTGCGTGTTTGGGGGCGGCGTTCCTAAAGGAACTTGTGATCAACCCTTGGCACTCGATTGCAGTACTGCACCACTAGTATTGACTCCGCCCGGACTAGTTTTGACATCAATGCACCCCAATTGCAATCATAGCTAGATTCAAAAGCTTCGCAAGGGGGAACCTGGCTGCAATTGAGCCACTAGTGTTGAGTCTGCCAGGACTAGTTTTGACACCAAAGGCATTCCAAACGAACTCAAAGGTAGACTCAAAAGCTTAGCAAGGGGAACCTGGCAGCAATTGAGCTGCTGTTGCTATCACCATGGTTATATATATATATATATATATATTTTGTTTCACCCCAGTCCGGCACCCCAAATATGGACATGGCAACAACTTAAGTCAGGTACCTTATATGGTCATTTGGCATAGCTACGGAAAACCGCCATGTTTAACAGCTAAATCATCGAACTTAATGTGCCATGTTTTCCATAGCAAACTGTTGTTATATCCTTTATCAGATCAACCATTATTAGCCATTACCCTCTAGTATCCTCTAGTAATTTAACATAGCTCTTGAAAATTGCAATTTAGTTCGAGTTGATTTCCCATTCAAAATGGTGATGTTCCATAGCTTTTTGTATGTTTACCAGAGGGTAACCCCATGTTATTCCCATTTCTACCCACGCCGCGTCAGGTGCATGCCGTCCTCATCTGCCTGGTCGATGCCCAAAGGGGCTCGGACGGCTCAGACGGCTGGACCGCGGAACGGAGCGCAGTTCGCGCAAAGCGATGCTTGGGGATCGAGATTCCCCATGCACGAGCCATAGTGATACGGTAGAAACCATAGGAAAACCATAGGAAAATGGTGATTTAACCATATTTACCCATGAAACGTGGAGATTTTCCATGGGATTGCTGAGTGATTGATAGCTAAAATATGCTAAGTCGAAGCAAATTAATTGGTTTACGGTTGGGTTGATTAGGGGGGTATGACTACAGTATTCATGGGGTGAATCTAAACCACCTTATAAGTAGTGGGCCCGACGATGTAAGAACATAGTGTGGGGATATAAACGGAAATATCGCCACAATGTGGGGCCCTGCAGTGATGTTTGTTGGTTTATCATCCCCATAAATACTATAGTTATGACTGTCAAAAACATAGTTATCAGTTATTGGAGTCATGTTCACCAACTTAGTGATTTCGTAAACGGGGACCTCACTTTGTAATAGGGGATAAGATTGATCAACTATATTATTATACCTATTATATATATATATATATATATAGTTTGGAGGGAAATATATAAGGAGCTGTGGGTATCTATATTCCCCACTGTGAGGATCATCCAACGGATCGTAATTGGTTCACAAGCCTAGTTAGTAAGTCCCCGTGGGGTTATCCCCTATATAGCTGGGTTATTAACCAGTTACGATTCGTGAGATGATTCTCTAAGTACTGAATCGCCAGCCAGTTGGAGCTACTTATGGAGGTTCCCAGCCACATCATAGGATGCGTTGGTTTTTTCACCCCGATTTGTCGACTGTGTCTTGTTTTTTTTTTGGTTGGGAATAGATACCCAAGCAGAGATTTAAATGGTGATGATAGTCACATTGGGCAATGATTCAAAGATTCAAACATGTTTTGCTCGTAAATTCAGTAACATACTTCTGTTTGATAATGGGAAGAAAATGGTGGTATGCAGTGGTATGTTAACTATTCGAATCCGCAGGCACCATTTTGGCCTTGTCTGAAACTGGGTACTGTACCCTAAACTTGCCAGTTTAATCCATTTTGCTTGGGGACAATGATGATAAACTATGAGATGTTGGGGGTACCCATGTTCAGACAAACCAACCCATTTTACACAAAATCTTACCTGCAGATATCTATAAAGTCATTGGATATTATTTGTAGCTTCAGACGTGTTGAGAATGAAAGTGGGGGATTTCCCCTTTGCATCCCTTTGCCACTGAGGTTTCCACCAACATGTGACGCATCCGGTCCACAGATTTCCCCCATGTTTGACGGATTACAATCCCCATATCCCACCATACTTCCCATTGCGGCTAAATCCATGTTTATCACGATTAGATCCCTGGTTTTATCATGTTTTTCGCAAAAATCAACGGCTTCTCAAGGTCGCACAGGAGGCTGTGCGAGAGAGGCGGTGTGGATACTCAGGGCGCCACGCGCGCTGCACGATGATGTGGTTGAGCTGATCAATGACTTATATTTTAGGACTTTAGTAGTACAATATACTGGTATACTTGGACTGTTTAGTATATGTTTCTAACCCTTTAAGACTTAGTTCCAATATACTTTGACTGATCCTAGTTCGTGAAGGCATCGCTTATACTGATTACTTTGCTTTGCAGGATTCAGAATTAAACCACAAACATAGTTGGCAAAGACTCATTCGGATGTAGAACGACCTGCCCATGGTGAAGCCCTCCCATCGTCGCCATCCTCACATCGTTCGCATTCAAAGTTCCCATATAATAATTACTGTAGGATATTCCATCGTCATCTTCCATCATTATACATATCTATGTATGTATGTATGTATGTATGTATGTATGTATGCATGCATGTATGTATGTATGTAGTATGTAATGTATGTAGTATGTAATGTATGTAATGTATGTAATGTATGTAATGTATGTAATGTATGTAATGTATGTAATGTATGTAATGTATGTAATGTATGTAATGTATGTAA
>BGPT01000330.1:171951-253156 GCA_003297045.1 Symbiodinium sp. clade C Y103 | reverse complement strand
TATGTATGTTATGTATGTTATGTATGTTATGTATGTTATGTATGTTATGTATGTTATGTATGTTATGTATGTTTTGTATGTTATGTATGTTATGTATGTTATGTATGTTATGTATGTTATGTATGTTATGNATGTATGTGTATGTATGTGTATGTATGTGTATGTATGTGTATGTATGTGTATGTATGTGTATGTATGTGTATGTATGTGTATGTATGTGTATGTATGCATGTGTGGATGTGTGTATGTGTGTATGTGTGTATGTGTGTATATGTGTATGTATGTATGGGTCTGTGTGTATATATATATATACATATATATACACAGACCCTTCCCTTACACACACAAAAGTACGGTGACATGTCAATCTGGTCGCATCATCAGATGTTGGGATCAACTCAGCTTGGCCATAGCCATTGGGTAAACACCCTCTGGATCCCTCTGGTAAACATAGAAACAGCTATGGAAAATCACCATTTTTAATAGGATTTATCAGCTATGTATGGAAATCTTCAATAGCTATGTGAGTTTACTAGAGGAAAAAGCCACACACATGAGTCTGTTTTGAGGTTAACCCTGTAATCAAACATGACTCAACCATACTCAACCATATTTGCCAACGAGAGATGCTTGAAAGATCGGCTATTTATGGATCTGATTTCGGGACTTTCATTGTCACGTCAGAATACTGGAGGGTACAACTGGCGGATTGTTGAAATCCCCTAGTTCAAAGCGTTGTTCCTAAGGACTCCAGGAATCAAAAGTGGTTTACAATCCAGTATATCATCTAAGCCATGAACCCAACTGATTACTCCTTGGAAATATATGTATGTATGATGTATGTATAATTTAACCCCTTGTTCCCATTTTTTTTACAATCCGTTATATATTTGTTCGAAAATTGGTTACTCCGAAAAACAAAAAAAACAATGAATTGTAGATGCCAGGAGTAACCACTTAAGATATATATGCCAATTAAAATATATGTTTCTCATTCAGATGTCAATTTTGCCAGGATGCAGACCCGTGCTCCTCCGCCCGGGAGCTACAAAGTCCCCAGCTTCTTTGATGTCGTGGATCAGCAACGGCAGGTGCTGTCGGATGATGGGATAGTTGCGCAGCAACTGAGGCATGATTCAGGTTGTATATAATATGTAATTAAATGCATAGATATTATATGTACCTTTTAAATATGAGTAGATAATATTAGATAATGAGAAGGATGAGGGATATATATATATATAACGGTTGATAGTAATGACCATGATAACAAGGTGATGTACGTGCAAACAATACATAAATTATTGTATACACATACACAGTCTAAACAAGTGATTCTAATTGTGAACTGAAAATGAGTATGATTGATAGTACAATGATAGCGGTACTGATAGATGGTAGTGCTGATCATGGTGATGTCTCAGCCGGTGAATCATCATAAATGTCACTGCGCAGGAGCAGCTCGGAAATCGCCCGGAGCTCAGTGTGGCTGGAAGAGCTCGGAACAGACTTGGGAAGTGACCTTGGGTCGCTTGAAAGAATCCTTGTTACCCTCTGGTAAACTAACAGTTTGCGATTGAAAATGGCCATAGAAGTAGTGGATTTTCCCATTAAAAATTGTGATTTTCCATAGCTATGTTAGTTTACCAGAGGGTAATTCTTTGAATTGGTTGAAGGGGAAATTTGCCGGAAGCTATGATCTTTGATGGGAAAACAAGGGAACGCCCCTGGAAATTTGTTGGGGAACACCCCATTCCATCGGAAATGTGTTGGGGAACACCCAAAAATCCGTCCACATGTTCATCACCATGGTCCCTCTTAAAATCCCATTTTTTTTGGGGGAACAGTATACCCCATGTGGCCCATCTTCAGACACTCCCATTGATTCACCTTCATTAGGGGCTCGCTGACCTGAGGTTCCTTCAGGGGTTCACCATGGTTCACCTGAGGTAGAAAGCGGCCACCGGGAAGCGAATGGAACAATGAGTGGAAGACCATGTTCAGGCACCCGATGGTACTCGGGACCTTAAGAGAAGGAACATGGTGGCGGTGGTTCCCAATATGTGATGGTTGATCATCATGTTCTCATATGTTCTACAACTGGCATCGTTTGGGATTTTTCTCATTTGGTGTTACATTCGGATCTCCTGAATTTTGTTGAAGAACCCCTTTAAACTTGAGCCCAGTCAGTCCTGACTGGGTGTTTTTTGAATGGTCACGACCAAAGTGTGCGTTGTTGGTTTCGAAACGTCTGAGCACCGTTCTCCTTGGCAATTTCATAGTCAAAGCAACCACATGAAATCAATGAGATATGAATTTGAACACGATGCTTTCAAACTCCATTGGCAATTGACCTCAAACGTTGGAATTTTTCGTTGGTGATGTCCGGCCATAGTCTGCTTTCGGCTGCAGGGCGATCCACGCGTCGCAAACTCCGAAGAAGAGATTGGCCTCGACGTTCTGACGCACTGAGAGCTGGCAAGGCAATAGAAGTCCTGGAGGGTGAGAGATCTCCTTGGAATCTCATCCCTGGGTCCCTCCATCATTTGGGTTGGAAGCCGGTTTCAGTGTAAAACGATGTTTTTTTTTGAGGAAGGCTTTGTTGGTGAACACCTGCCTTTTTTTGTGGTCCTCCAGGATTGTTTCCACCTGTCTTTAAAACCCTAGGGTGGGCTGTTGCTGCAGAGGATTGATGTCCGATTCAAAAATGCTGTCGCAAAAACCAAACTCAGTCCACCATGACCTCGCAAAATCCTGCAGCAACAGTTGCTGCCATTAGATGCGCCGCTGATGCGCCTGCCACTTTTTTAGCGCTGGGGGTTGAGGCCACCAGGTCCCTGTTGAGCAGGAACCATGAAGGCCACCAGGTCCCATCGCAGTGAACGGAAAAAACATCTTTGACCGACCGGCGATTCCACAACATGGTGGGCTGGTCTGGGGCAACTGCTGGTAAGGTGATTGAAATCATATGGTTACTAGTGTTAGTCAAGAAATGATAAACAACCCATGTTTTGATGGTTCATACCATCCATGAATATGGTAAAATTGGGGAAGTTAGTAAAGCAGTATTTGAGTGGTCACCAAGAATGAGATATAGACAGATCGTTTAAGTCCTGTCCTGCTGTTGTTTTGATGCGATGTTCGATACTAGATATAGAACTTTGAGGTCAGAACACGGGTTGGAACATGGTTTGTACCCATTCCATTTGTCCTGGAATGATCATCCCACGTTTGTTGGTAAAATTAGTTCACATTTGTGAGTCATTCACGTGTTTTCCGTACAGTACTGTATATATTATATATATATAGTGAAAATCCAACTTTCCCCGGGACAATCCTTCTTGTTCCTGGCAAGAATTTCAATTGTTGCCAGCATCTACGTTTTGTTAGCACTATGCTACTCAAAACCATCTTTGTTGCTGGCCAAAAAATATGCGAGCAAGAACTAAGAGATACAAAACATATATTACATATTCATAAATATTCAGAAATATAATATATAATATAATATCATATAATACAGTGATATACAGTGATAATCTGCGATAATACACAATAACTGATAATGATAATATTGCTCAAGGTTTCAGCTCCTCTGTTTCAGTCGAAGCCAAAGGGTGCCCCGATTTTTGGGTCGGTGTGACCACCTCCACAGGCAGCCGCAGAGGACCTTTTTCGACAGGCCCAGCTGTGGGTATATGCCCTGTCGCCTCCATGTTGATAGGATTGGCGAGAAATCATGGAATGATATGTACGAATGTGGAGTTTGTTGACTACTTAGAATAAGATTAATAAACATGAATAAACATGAATAAACCACAATAATAAACCAAATTCTGGTCAAACATGGATGAAGATAATTAGTTTGTTTCTAGTTGACATATAGCTGAATCACAATACATGTGATAGAGCCATAGGGACTTGATCAACCGAAGTGGTGATTTAACGATTCAAGCGACAGCCGAAAGACCGTACGTGGCCGGCAAGTTATCACCAGCAGATTGGCCAATGGAGATTCGGCCAGCCAAAAGCTTGGGATTTTAGATCATGAAGAATGGTGCCCTTAAAAAATTGGGAATGCTACTTGGGACCATTCAACTAAAAAGAGTGGCTTACCAATGGCTAGTGCTCGTATACTTGCTATGTGCACTTTGCCAAATCAAAGCTGGTTTTGATGTATTCGGGGGATTCGGAACTGATCATGTTGGTACATTTATATTGTTAATGAAGCACTCAAACTCAGGACTTACCACCAAAATTTGGGATTCCAACAGCCAAATATTGGAGATCTATCGGCAAATGTGAGTTCACACCTGCAGGGAGCTGAACATCAAGATGTTGGCAGCAACACTGGGTCTCGCTCGTGTACCCTCTGGTGAACTAACATAGCTATTGAAAATGGCCATTTATAGTGGATTTTCCCATTAATTAAAAATGGTGATTTTCCATAGCTATGTTAGTTTACCAGAGGGTATCCTGCGGGAATTCACTCCAACAAATGCCATTGATCGCCGGAGCACTGGGATGCAAGCATTTTCCAAGGAGGACTGGATGCATCACTCGGAATCCGCCATACCGGTCCATAGCCGTGTCGGAAAAAACGCATCAAAGGCAACAATCAGAGATATCTACTGAATCTTCAGGAGCAAGACCAAGAACCTTGTGCAGAAATTGCAGTTCCAATATGATTTTGAAGGCCATATTTTTGAGACATAGCCAAATATTCAACAAACTCAAAGGATCTCTAAGGTCTGTTGGCCGTTCGGGAGAAGACTATGCTAGAATCATATTAGCTGCGGATGATTCCTCCAGCATTGCTTAGTTTGAGAACTTCCCAACGACAACTCAGTTGTCCCAGAATCAGTTGTGTCTCTGTCAACGAGAGCAGACCAATAACTCAATGACAAGCAAAACTGTTTTTTTTTTTAACATTGTTTTTGCTTTTCATACTGTAGTTTTTACATGTTTTTACCTTCTGGTCATTTAACATAGCTATTGAAATCACCATATATATATATATATTGTATTTATTTATTAGGTAAACCATCATAAATCATATATAAATGGGCCATTCTCCATATACATATCTCCATATATTAAATAACCAGATGGTACCTTCCATGGTTGTTTCAACTTCACCGTGGAAGTCCGGAAGGTCTTTGGTTCTGGAGGGTTCCAGGAGGTGCGGCAGGGTCGGAGAAGCATTTTTGGACAAGATGAAAGACATCATTTTGGTTGATGGATCAAGGCAGAGTGACTTAATCTTTCCAGTTTCTACTAATTGTTTAAACAATTTTGATCAAGTTTTGGGCATAGTTTGTATTTCAGTTTTAGCTAGATTGTAGGAGATGAATATCCAAAGTGCCAGTGATGAATTTGTAGGTGTTTGTAGTCAAAGCCAGGACCCTGCGAATAGCACCAAAGTTTGAGCTTTAAACCCATGGAGTTTGGGGTACAATGTTTGCTTATTAAGCACTGAAACATGCTAGTACATAAACAAGAATTGGTAATCCAAAGTATACTGGAATCCAAAGTTGAATATTAGATACTGAAGATGACTCAATTCAACTAATGACTAGCTGGTAGTTGGGGGTGGAAGGTTTGGCAGGATTCTAGATTCGTACACTGGGACCTTCCAAACCGCATGAAAAAAACAAGTTGTTGCAAGCTGGGACCCCCTAGTTGGCAAAGTTGGATTATAATTCCAAAAACTACCCTCTGGTAAACTAACATAGCTATTGAAAATGGCCATTGATGAGTGGATTTTCCCATTAAAAGTGGTGATTTTCTATAGTTATGTTAGTTTACTAGAGGGTCTGTTAATTACAACATACCATAACTTATAACTTATAACATCTTAGAACTATATATTCACAGATAAATCCCAATTTATAATTGGGGGACCCACCTTGTAATTGATCTTTTCGAATTGTGACCCGTTTGAGCCCCGCTTTGAGTCATAGTCGCATCATGCTGGTTCAGCCGGCCAAGTCTCCACATCTTTGGTTGATAAAATGCAGGGGCTATAATCTATTCACAACAAATTTGGTTACGAGTTCATAAATAGTCCACAACAAATCAGTCCCTCATTTTTTGTCCGTAAAGAACATCCTTGGGTGCTAAAACTCATGGGGATGTTGCTGAAAAAATCCCAAATTTTGCTCTTGAAATCCCCATTGAGTTTCAAGTTAGTTGATGTTTTCACCCCCAGCTTGGTCGTTTTAGACGGTTTTTGCCGTCTTTTTGAATCACAGCCACCACGAAAAAACGGCTCGCCTCGCCTCGGCCAGCTCTTGTCGCAGCTCAACTTGATGCATCAGGACGGGTCCAAATCTCACGGCAAGGGATTAAGGGACGCCAAATGGGAAATGACAACATTTGGAGAGATTAACTATAGATAAGTATAGTATGATATAGTATGTAATGCATAGATGTATAATGATATATATATATATATATAGATTTAGATATGTTATGATTTATATGTAGTGGAAATTGAAAATATCATTGCACAGATCTCTCATCAGACCTTTGATAGATTGGAAGTATCATGACCCAACAGTTTCTGACTTAAGCTACTTTTGAAAGTTGACGGAAGTATCCCGAAGCGATGCTGAAGGTACTTGGATCCGCAGATAATCCATGGATTGTTGGAAGGCGGAATCTACAGGAAAGCACATGTTTTTGCATCCCAAAAATATGTTTTTACTTTTCCGGCAAATGTCCTCTGTCCTGAATAATTCCCCAATCATTCCCAGATAATCCCCTAATACTGTGGATGGAAGAAATCCTGCACCAGATGGAAACTATTTGGTAGCTATGAAACACTGTAATGGGATTAGAATGGGATAAACCACGATAAACCGTCTACAAACCGGTGCAATATTTCTTCCATCTAGAGACCCTCTGGCAATCATAGCACTGGAAAATCCACCATTTACAGATGACTTTCATTGATTTTCCCATGAAACCTCTATTTATCGGGGATGTCCCAGCTAGCCACGTTTGATGACACCGGAGGATTATTACCCATATCCCCATCAAAAAGTCCCTGTTGTTGATTGTTAAATCACCTACAAATCACCAAATACCATCTGGTAAACTGTTACATGACTATGGTAAATCACCATTTTAAATGGGAATTCATCAACTATTTCTATGGCCATTTTCAATAGCAAACCGTTAAATTACCAGAGGGTAAATCAAATTTCCCTGGCTATTTCCCCCTGGGCCAGGGGATGGCTCCACTCGGTGGACTGCGTCCAGGGACCAGAGTGAAGGTGCGAAAGGATGGTTTCGACGGGACTGTTTTACTAATTTGTATGACACACACATATATATATATATATATATACAGTATATAGATTATATATGATTATATAGGTTCAATAGGGTTTAATTTATAGTTTATATATATACATGTTTGTTATACTGTATATATACCATGTGTACATATACCTGGATTTACAATACAACGACCTCACGTCGCGACCTCACTTCAATGATGGGTAGAAAGGGGAATCAACCCAATATGGGAAGACATGTAGACAGAGGCTTCACCTTGTGCGGCTAGCAGGGGTGGGGTCCGGAAACAATGGGGAAGAAGGCCATATTTCAGATTAGTGAATTGCTATGATTTATGCGTCTCAGGGTCGAAAGTTTGATTGTATACCAATTTTCCAGGCTGGTCATCAATCCATTGATATACTTTAGGTATTTATAGACCCATTGCAAGGATTCCCAATCAGTCATGCATGACCACAAGCCATATAGCATGGTTTGACCATGATACATATAATAAACCCCTCAAGAAAATAAAACTGTATTCTAATCATGTTCTATCAGTGTCGTTGTGTTGGTACGATTTTACCTTTGTTGAAGATTGCTATATTTTCCCAAGTAAGATTCTTATTTTGGTGGTATACTGGTATACCTCATTTTTAGACACACCCATATATTGTTGGATTAGACACTGATGAATGTTCTTGTTTTTGTGTTCTGGGTCGCATGGTTTTATCATGGTGTATCCATTGCGATATAGCATGGTTGAGGACGACAAAATCAGCGAGGCAAATGCGACATTTCTGAGTTGGTTGTGGACCGAACACTTCGGGTGTAGCGGCAGCCCTTCCAAAAGATATGGGTACCCTCTGGTTATTTTTCACATAGCCATTTTTTCCACGGCCCATAGATTTTCCCAGTTGTTTTAACACCATTTATAATAGGTAAATCACCATTTTTATTACTGTAGGTAAATCACCATTTTTACCCTCATTAGGTAAATCACCATTTTTATTACTGTAGGTAAATCACCATTTTTATTAGGTAAATCACCATTTTTATTAGGTAAATCACCATAAATCATCTACAAATGGGCCATTTTCCATGGCTACGTTCAATAACCATAGGCTAAGTCTGGCAGGATCCCCTCGGCTGCTGATCCCCTCCCCAGTTTTGGAACATCCAAGATGTCATGGATACCTGTCCCAGTTCGCAAGTGTCTGCAGATATAAAACATTATAAAAGTGGTTTTGACATCTGATATGTGTATATATATATATACACACATATCTTTGCATGTGGCTTATTTCATTTGGTTATTACCAACCTGCAATTCCTGGGATACATGTGGCAAACTGACCATCACCTGGTGGCATAATGCCAACAACATCACCTGTGTTTCACATGGGGATGGAATCATGGCATCCATGAAAAATTGGGGTTTACCGGTTTACCAGTTTACCCTCTAGTAAATTAATAGAAAGATATTGTAAACCTCCCAGAAATAAATTTCAGTAGTCTGGAATAGACAATTTTCCGAATCGGAAAGAACGCTGGACTTCCATGCCGATGTCAATTCACTGGAGAGTACTGTACACCAATTGATCAGAAAGCAGTGTCAAAAACTCTGGTAGCTTGATGATAGTAGTTTGTGAATTTATCAATACTACCATATATTGTTACCAATACACACGAATAGAACTATACTGGTCACTATGTCCCACTACATCAACGTATATACCATTGGATTTACTTTATAGTTGGTGTCACCAATCCCACTTGTTCATATACTACCGAATATATTGGGATTGGTGACTATGACAATCTATGAACTGGGAACCACCATGAAACCCATCAGAACTTGGTGATGTCCAAACCAGAACTGGGTACTACCTAGACTTAGAGAACTCAATCTTGGTTACTTAAGTTCAAGGGCTAACAACTTAGATTCACATAAATAAAGTATCCAAGTACACAAAAAATCTCAGGACTCCTCATTTTACGCTTTATTTGGTGTTGCTGGGAATTGGGTATACCGCCCAATGGCTATCAACGAATCAGGACAATGATAACCAACCAGTGGATCTTGGGATACACTTTCAGAGCACTTTCAGAGAAACCCTTTCAAAAAAAAATGTAACGTTGGTTATAGATATTCATTAACAATCATTAACATATCCCCATCATATTTCCATTCACATCCCATTTTTTTCTTGGTTCAAACTGTCCACCTCAACGGTTTCAGGTGGACAGCGACCGAAGATTCATCCTGAGATCCTGTCGCAATGCCAAGATTGATACCAGCAACGACCACCTCAGGCTCGGGATGGCAGAGGTTACGACCTTATGGGAAACCTGATGGAAATCATGGGGATAAAATGGGTTAGTTACTAATGGTTTAAAATGGTTAACTAGTGAATAGTGATTGTTAATGGTTATTCACGGTTATCAATTGGTATCACTGTGGTTATAAACCACCATAAGGTGGGATATAACCCTATAAATATGCTGAACTATATCCACTTATATTGTGGAATTGCACTTCCAAGTAGGACCTACTATCCCTTGTGGCGAGATTTTGGGTATCAAACATATGGGGATATCATTGATAAATGATGGTGGATTGGTTATAGCGAGCTATTACCCTAATTGAGAAGTGGTGGCGAAAATCCCTGTTGCTTGATGGCAAAAGAAAGGAGTTATACTCCATGTAGTTCTACCAAGAGGTATGCTGCTCGATTGTTTTTTGCTATAGATGTTGGCACATTTGCAAACCAACCAAACAACATATAATCAGTCATGTTTCGGACCTTTTTTGAAAGTGTAGGAGAAGGTGATCGCGGATGGTGCATTCACCAATCACACGGGTTTCTCGGGCTCGGCATGGCTTGGATCCACGATTCATGCCTGAACTTGACATTGAACGTCAAGAGTACCATGTCCATATCGCCAGCATGGCAATACTGGTAGGTGACCATGTTTTTTCATGCGAGAGTGAAATTTCACAATGTAATCTCCCAACGTGACATCCTGACTTCATGGTATTGGATAGCTATTGGTTTGGGGTCCCAGAAAGTATGTATTATGTTTTATTTTATATGATATTTGATATTGGTGGTTGATTGGCTTTATCAATCCCCATTTCAGGATTTGAAACGTAATATGTAGATTCAACGAACCTTATCCCCAATTAAGCATCGATTATAGACATTTATAGATCATCTAAAACACCCTTGTTTCATGGTTAGAACACCATTTTTCTTCAGAACATGGTCGTGTTTTCTCCCGAATTCAGCTCAGTGAGGGTTTTACAGCCACCCCAGGCTTAAAGCCCTGGGTAAAGAAGGCCGCGTGATCAAGGCTGGGGAAGGCATTTGTGATATGGGTGTACACTAAAAAGGGAGTCACCTTCCAAATAGAATATGCAACATAACTGGCATAAATATGGTTTGAATATATATATATATATAATTATATATATATATATATCTATAACATGTTATAACCAAATTTGATATGTTCTTTTGGGATGTTTTGCGTGCGTCTGACAATGAGAGTTTTCAATTTGATCAACCATTGAATTCTTGGGGTCCAAAATGATTTGATCCAACACTAAACCAGGAGTTCTAGCGGGATATTCAATATCAGGGGCAAGGGATTGCAGGAAGGACCATCACAATAATATCCCAAAATTGGATGATAGGAAAATCGAGACCGGAAAAAGCCTGGTGAGTTCCTTTGTAGATGTTCCCAACTAGACCAATCCATTGATTTCTGTGGTAGGCATGTGGAATTTCTGCAAATTTGGGGGAACCCCGAAAGCAGTAGAGAGGTTAGCACTTGGAAGTCGTATAATTAATATATAAAATATATAACCAGATGCACTCTGGTAAACTAACATAGCTATTATTGAAAATTGTCATTTATAGTTGATTTACCCATTAAAAATTGTGATTTTCCATAGTTATGTTAATTTGCCAAAGGGTATGAAGTGAAGAACCTGTATCTCCACCTGGAACAGCTCGATATTTTCAAAACGATCTTGTGGATCGCTCGTGGAGTGACAAATAGGCCACTGACCGGGGTTCCTACGGGACTTCATCGATCTAATCGTGATGGTTGCAATGATAGATGTGGTACACCCCACACGAAACTAACAAGGGTTCAGCATTCGTGCGTGTTTGAATAATAGTAGCTGATATCTACCGTGTAGCTATTGGCCATTAACTGTTATTTACCAAGATATCCCCTTCACCGTCCGTCATCCCAGTCTTGAAATCTAGCAAGTCAAGAAGATAGATAGCCAACCGGAATTGCACACATTGATTGGAACGAACTCATCCACAAACCATTCACGTCGGCTTGTGTCAAACAACTCTCGGTCAGGGACCCCGTTGTTCAGTCGTCAGGGACCGTCCATGGCTAGGGTGATCCAGCCACTTGATGGTGGGCATTGGATACAGTCCGAGTATTGTATAAGAATTCAGTGTATAAGAATTTGAGGGGCTCGGGTCCAATGCGGGTTGTATATGTTCAGCTATACCAAGGCCATACTACTTTAAGAATTTGAGGGACCCTGGGATAGGACTGCCAATCCTCGATAATTGAAATTAAGAACTTGAGGGACCCTAGGCTTGGAGCTTTCGGATTCTTAAACAACTCTCAAGCTGTAGTGGCAAAGGGATGTAAAGGACCTGGGTATAACTATGAAAACTCAAGTGGAACCTCCTAAAAAGGGTTTTGAAAGAGGATTTTCGCAGCTGAAACATGTCATTGTAGGTTGGTTCAAAACCCCATCCAATCATGGATACAAAGTGGCGCCCTCGAAGGATAGCTCAGTTGGTAAACATAACTCCAATATGTATGTTTTATGATACTCACAATCATAGTATTCGAATGTATTCATGGGGGTTTATAAACCAACTTGTAATTGGGCGACTAACCATCATAGATAAATACAACAATCACAAATCCAACAGTTAGCCTTGTGAACGTCACCTTTTGGGCGGGTGGTTGAATCTTCATGAAAGTGTCCTTGGATTCAAGCATATAGAACCATGTAAGACCGTATCTTATAATGCAATCAAGATCACGCAAAACCATATAATATATTATATATATACAGTATATATATATAATGTGTATATATATATATATACATGTATATACAACAGCATATTTACATATATAGCCATTTCTACGTGCTTGAAGTTCCCAGGTGGACCACGATGATCAGACTGCCAAGATCAAAGTGCAAGGTGTAGGTGATGTCTGGTGTGCTGACTCAGCGGCGATGTACGGTGGGGGCATGAGTATGTTGTAGCAGCTGGAAATCGGTTATTTCACCTACAAAAATGGAGGTATATAAAACAAAAGTCCAAAATATCATCAGGATATTTTGGGATTTGATGATGGCATGTAATCATAGCGATTTATCCAATAGACCTATATATATATATATATATGATCTTATATATATATACATACATATTCGGTTGTGGTTCAAGGGTATGAAACCAACTATTCTACTGAGAATCATCGGAGTCATCGGATGATATTCGCACTGGGTCTGTCTCCGATCTGAGATTGGGGGCGGTTGTTGAGGTGTAGCTAGCTCCTAGCTTGACCTCACCCAGCCGACCGATGTTGTCATGTTTGACCCAAGCTCCTTAAAACCTGATTGATTGAAAAAAGTGTCTTGTCAGATTATCCATCTAAGAATTTGTAAAAACCGTTCGACTTTTGAAACACATCGAAAAGTCATGAAAAGTGGCATACTGAATATCAAACTGTTCATCTGTTCGGCGTCTCCGCCTCAGGTTCCCCATGCAGGTCCTACAGATGGATGCTCCTGAGGGTTCGCATGGATACTGGTGGCCGCAGAAATGATGGGTTCATATGTGTGGAATAATTACATAATAGTTGGATTTGTCCTATATAGTCTATAGCCTATATCCCCGGGAACAACTGCAGAGGTAGATTTATCCAACAAAATGGCGAGAGGTGATGTATCCAACAACATTCTCCGCAGTGATAGGTGGTACGATTCGGTACGAACACCAATGGGGTGTATCAAGCACATTCAAGCACCATATAAAAGGCATGATTGCAGTGGATGAGATAGTTCATTATACTAATTATATGATTCCGCAAATTCATCGCGAAACAACATGGAACTGCACAAAAAGAATCCTGCTTTGAATATATAGAGTCAAGGAGGCAATTCCAGCTTGACTGCGATGATGCCTCAAAAAGTGGGCATGGATGTAGACCCATCGTGCAGTTACAATTAATTGGCAACAATATCAACTTGATAACTTGTACTTTTTGCTCTATCTTGAAAAGGCGCGGCTTTGCCATGGTTTACCCCCAGATGATATTAGGCATGAAATAATGTTTGCATATCATCGATTATCATGATATATATATATATAAATATGTATTACTTGATTTACTTGTGCATTTATTTTGCATAGTCTGCAAATGCCGAAGTACCATGTTGGGTTGTTCGGTGGATCTTCGCAGCTTTGTTGGCCATCCAAAAGTTGCGGCCACAGGGGCCGCTAAGCTGGACTTATAAACGGTGACTTTGGGAGTGAGTAACTTCTTGATGAAACGAAACATGTAAACTTGACCAACAATGGGGAAAAATGGAGAATCTCACTTAGCTATCATGTTCTACAGATACCCTCTGGTTGACATAGCCATGGAAAATCCCCAAACTAGCCATGGAGGTTTCTAGCTGACACTTATCATCGAACTGAATGGTGGATTTTCCATGGCTATGTTAAATAACCAGAATGTACTTGAAACCTGAATGACCCCTTATTGTAGAGGGTAAAGCATGGTAAAGCCTCTGTTTTATCCATGCCTCAAAGCCGGAGCAGGCTTCGGATCCTTCTTCTCTCAGAACACGTCCCCCTTCGACAGAACAGGCCCAGTCGGTCCGGTGGACCGGAGGGGGGATTTCATGGTCAGACAACGTCGCCAATGTGGAGAAATATGGATCGTTTAAATTATGGATTTATAGAAACATGATATGACCTTGTCCATTGGGGGCCATTTGGTACCTCAATTTTGATGCATCCTCGATGATTGATTATATTAGTATATTTTACGGTTGAGTGGATCACGGAATTCATCAACAATGGGTCAACCCAGTGTTGACCTTCACCTTTTCCTAAACCGTCTTGATAATTGTAAATCGCATCAAATCACCATTTTTTGCGTGGAAAATCATCGAACAAATGTTGGATTTCCATTGCGTTCAGATTGCCAGAGAGTAGACAAAATGGATCATGGCATCACTCAGGTGCGTGATCGATGTGAAAATCATTGACGTTCCAATTTTTCCAGATAGAATAGATGCTGCCCCTATGGATCCAGTCGTACCCAAATTGGAGCTATTTAAGGATCCGATCCGTGTGCGTGTGAAATCCACCGTTGCCATTTAAGGAGGTTTCCAATCCATGGGGGATCCCTTTAAAACCTATTGGTTTCAATTGCTTTCAATACTCAAATGGTCATCCATAACTTGGATGATTTTGGGGGTTACTCCTATGACTTCGCCTATTGAAACCCATGGTGACTTGGGCATCCCCCATTTGGAGATGTCATTTGGCCTCGTGCCAGGCCCCCCGTCGGAAGTGGAGCAGCGCATCGTGCCGAGCCCCAGGGGGATCATCCATGGTCATCCATGGTCAAGAGTTGGGGGGTTTTCATTACCCTCTGGTAAATTAACACACGGGAAATCACCCATGGAACCCATGGATGGCCCAACTTTGGGGTTTAGGGATGTTTCGGGTTTATATTATCTGATACCCTCTGGTAAACTAACATAGCTATGGAAAATCACTATTTTTAATGGGAAAATCCACTATAAATGGCCATTTTCAATAGCTATGTTAGTTTACCAGAGGGTACTGGTTGTGACTGGAAGTGTGAGTTGGGGGGAGTACCCAAGCTACAGAAAGATATCAACAATTCACCAAAAGATATCGCAAGCTGTGAGCCCAGCCAGTTGAACAACCATTCTTCGGTCCCAATCGACGAAACAAATACTGCATCCTTCGACAATAAAACATGGCAATAGAAACTGTGTGAAGACGAATGACTAGTGGCCTACCTGTTTAATATTGTTTAACCATAGTCTTCTTTAAGATCTCCTATGATTGGAACTGCTTGGAATATGTGTAAAAGAAGGTACTTCAAAAGGTACCCCGTGCTCTGACTCTTTGGGGTGCTTCAACGGACCTGGGATGTCGGTGCCATTTCCTCAGCAGTAGTTCGTCAGCCACAAGATATTGTGAGAGTACTCCACAGATTCCTTGAACGTTCCATCTGGAAGTGCAAATCTTTTTGGACTATACCTTTTGCACGCAATATTTGAGATATGATGTCGAGAAGCTTTTCAAAACCCCAGAAATCAGACCACATCTTTTTCTAGGTTTCATCCAACAGAGCAATATTCCTTTCACCCAAAAGCTCCATCCCCAGCCCCCTTTCTTCACCCGCGCCACGGGCATGGCATCTCCCACGTAGCGCGACTCGCCGAGCGTTTGCGCCTGGGCGGGCAACCCATGGCGGCACCGCCTGGTGGGTTGGCCATTTTGGTGGATGAGAAGCGAGTCAATGAACTCTTACAGCAGAAGCTCGACCCAAAAATCGGGAGTCAACGGGAGAGCTTCACCCAGAAAACCATGGAGAAACTGGAGATTGAACCGTGGGGATTTATGGTGTCAATGGAAATAACCAATCTTAACATGAGCCCTATGTTTGGTTGTGAGCTTTCACAACGAGCTGAAATGATGGGTTTGTCTGAAACTAGGGGGATTACTCGTACTCCCAAATTCACTGGTTAATCATCATTCTTCACTATTAATACACCCATTTGGAGGCTATAACCAAATTTCAGACACCCCCAAAATGGCTTTGTATGTTTCAGTATTGTAGCCAGTAGGTTTAAAGCGGTGTAGATGAAGTAGTCCCAATCCTTTCCCCAGTTTGGAACTATTGAGTCAAATTACAAGACTTAAGAACCACTTGTGGGGATGGGTCAAAGCCTAACATAGCAAATTTGGGATGCATCAAGGTATGAGGGTGTTGTTCTCCATAGTCTTGGAACCGCATTACCTCCAAATTCCAATGGTTTATGAATGTTTATGATATTCGTATCCTTTTTTCCAAATGGCCAACAAATCGGGTATCCCCAATTTTCAGACTTCAACCCCAAACATAAAATGTTCATTTTTTGGCATGAAAGCTTCATCACTCAGTGGGGACGCACCTCCCCTGAGGAAAAGTGGCCTGAAGGCCCTGTTGAGGCAGGCTTTGTGCCAACTTTGTGACACCCCTGGCCTAAGAAATGGCTGAAACAGCATGGATGTGGAGGGTTGGTGGCTACAGTGGTGAATGTAGAATAGTGGGGGTTTTACCAATCAACATGTATTTAGCCTCTGGTTATGACTAACATAGCCATGGAAAATCCCCGAACTAAATGGAGCTTCCAATGGGAAAATCATCCAAAATCAGCTATTTTCAATGGTTATTTTTATTTTCACCAATCAAGCTAGGGACTTGACCAACAAGAATGGGCAATTATCTGGATAAATTTGATGACGACCTCACGTCACCACCTCACTTGAATGACGGGAATTCAATTGGAATTATCCCCTTTTTGTGGCCTTTGCAGTCGGTGAATTTTATCATTGACCCTCCGGTACCCAAACATGGCAATGGCAAATCCACCAAAAATACCGGTTTCGAGCTGTGAAAATCATCTACAGTATAAATAAATAGGGTGACTTCGCAGCAAGCCACGCTTGATTTTCGGAGGGTATCTCCACAAGGAGAATGTCACGAGGAGAAAACCAACTCAGTAAACGCATGGACTCTGCTGATTGAACGGGTCACTTCTCCCTAGATTGGATTTCTTCCAGATGCACTGCAAAAAGGTAAGAAGTGTTTCAGTATCCCCTGTCATGGCAGATTACTCAATGGTCAAAAAAAAGATAAATGCATATCTCATGTGTATATATATATATATATAATATACATATATCCTTCAAATCCGGGAATTTGGCACAGATCCAAATTGGCCACTAGGTCATCCCCTAAAAGATAGAAAACAATTTTGTCACTCTTATTTAGTAGAATGCGATTGTTCTATCTTTTTGGGAGTTACTACTGTATCATTTTGATACACAAAAAATCACCAGTTCTTCCTCTGGGCCCCCATGCTCCCTTTGCTGGAGGTCCACCTTCAACACCGTGTTGTTCGTGGTTTTTCTGATTCTCTTCACTTCCTTAGCCTTGAGTGAACCTCGAGACAAGATCCTCGGCCGCAAGATGCTGCTTGCTTTCTGGACGTGTTTTTTCTTACGTGTAAGTTGGTCACTACAAAGTGGGGTCCCCCAGTTATGAGTTGGGTTATACACCCCATTAGATTTCTATAGTAAGCGTCATACACCATACTTAATTGTATATTGGACTGATAAACCATTAACTATCTGGGGGGGGGGCGGCACTTTGTGGCACTTTGTAGGTGGAGAGAAAGTTAGTGTCAGGGGTTGGAACAGAAGATGTTTGACTTTTGTGATGTGTACTGTGTACGTGTACTTGAAAATCAAACGACATCAAAACTCATTTTGCTTTGGAAAAAAATAGTTCATCAGTGCCCCAGATCACGCCGTTACTCCAAAAATAGAATGAGTCAACATAAGTCAACCGATGATGTTAGGGGTATATTCCATTTTTTCTCCATTTTTGACTGGCTAAATCCCCATGTTTCCGGACAAGTGACAGTAACTTGCCAACCTAGAATTCCGAGAATTTACTGAAGGATGTTGAAGGGAAGATTTACAGATTGGGTGAGGCCCCCTACATTTGTGTGGAAAAAGCAATTGTTTTCCAGTAAATTTTCCCTGAAACCAAATCCAATCAAATAAGGTACAAAGTGGTGCTGGTCAGTTTCTGTACAAGTTGGTTTATAACTCCATCGTATCACACTACCTAGATCCTCTGAGTACTGATAAAAAGTTGTATTCTGCCCCATGTCTTTGATACGTTTACCATCTTTTACCAATTTGTGTGTTTAGTTAGAGGCTCTATAGATATAGCAGGTATATGTAGGTATAATATCATTCTAATATGCTATAACCATTGGCTCATTGGTGGCAACACAAAACACCCCGAGAAAACAGCACCCGCCACCGGGGTCTTCCGCACAGGATGAGGGCTTTCGAGGGCTACCTTCGCAAGAAGTTCGACGAAGAAGCAACCATCCCCTTAAGTGAGGTGCTATCCATCGAAAGCTTCTGGAGGTATCACAACGAATCCTTCATGCCGGCGACTTTGCTGTTAGAATTCTGTGAAAGTTTCATGTAATAAAAAATCCAGTGACCGAACTCGGATAGGTAACCAACCCCAAAATAATCAGGTAAAACCACCCTGGTTACCTATCTCAGAGGTAACTGGAAGGTTAGGGGTTAGATTGAATTGTTTTCCACAAGGTCCATATACTGCATTGTTCGTTCTAGTCCTATCTTTGCCATCAAATGTGAAGTCTTTCTCCTTATATGTTCTGTCTTTGTAGAGAGATCTTGGGCAGTTGACGGCTTGGTACATGTTTTCCATGAATCTTGGCAACTCCAATGACCTGCCAGAGCATATATTCCAGTTTGAAACATAAATTTCTGGACCTTAAATCACCAGAATCTCTCCAACTAAATCAAGTTCTATGCATTGATAGACTTTTCTTTAAAGGACAACCGGTTCAATTTCCCAGTCCAGAACGGTGTCTTTCTCCGCTTTCTCCGCAACTCGGCTCAGGCCATCTACGGCCGGGACCGGGCCAAGTATTCCTTTCCTGGAGCGGTGGTTGCGACATGGTTACAGGTCGATGGTCCCAATTACCTCTACGGCATGGGCCGCGTCCGCACCCTCAACGTCAAGGCGGATGCAGATTGCCGGGTGGCCGAGCAGTTTCAGAGCAACCTGGCGGACGAAACCTGGAAGCTTTCCATTCTTACCTTATGCGAAGTACTAGTGGGATGGATAGTCTGCTTTAGATGAAGAAGATGAAATATCTACATGATTCTATATAATATGGGTGTGTCCGAAACAGCTGTATATCCCCAAATGGCATGTTTTATAATGGGAAACATGATGGTAAGCCACAGCATTTGGATGCATTTGGGGGTAACCATGTGTAACCCTGTTTTCAGACAAACTCATTCGTCACATATTGCCTTGCTTGAAGCTTGTGGAAGTACCCGATGCTGGATACGAAGCGCATGCCTTATTTGTGTTCCTCCCATAACCGCCAACATCCAAGGTTATTTTCCGACCTGCTACGGTCCATTCAGTCCAGAAGCACTGGACACTCAACCGTATGGTCCATCGAATGAAGAAGGCAGTCGTGCTGGTTGATATCGTGGTTGGCGGTTTCATAAAATGTGTGAAAAATCATATTTGGGATTAAATAGATAGGTAGTATTTTGTGCGGGAAACCACCAAACAGAATCGATGGGGGCTCACTAATTAAACACTAGATCTGACCGTGAGAATCTGAAGATCATCTCACACAATCTGATCATCACTTTTCAGATATTATACAATATATAAAAATATATGTATATATGTTTGAGAAGCTCCTGCAAAATTGCACGTCGGGTCCAACAGTCACACATCCCGACTGGCTGAACCCCCCTTCGACGTTTGGTTCACTCGCTGACCTTGGTTTGACCCAAGGGTGGAATTGGATGGAATTGGGACAATCATGAGAATCCTTACGTAGCCACTGCAGCCTCAATGTGTCTCACTTCACTTGCCACTGGCTACATTTATTCGTTTCTGCCACGGGATCGTTGAACGATGTGCACCATGTCGTGTTTAGAATGAGTCTTGAGCATGGAGATTATATTGCCATGTTCCTTTGTTGTTTGAGAATGGTTTGAGTATTAATGTTTGAGTTCTAGTTCATTTTCCCACACAGATTTGTCTAATGTCATACATAGTGTGTTCGAGGAATTGTATACTGCATTGCTAAGCAGGATGCCGAGCAACCGAGTCTGTTTTATACTCACTGGAGAACCCCATATCCGTGAAGGTAAAACAATCAACAATCCAATCAACATACAGTAGATTAAAGGTTGCCTTGAATCATCAACATTCAGAAACATTTCTAATGTTGGTTTAAAACAAGAATAAACCATCCCCAATTTCACCATTTTTATAGGTGGTATGTTTACCATTCCCAAATGGCTGGTTTATGGCATTGTTTTACCCACATGAGTTTTTTTTCCGATAATGTTATGTTCATCGGTGTTTCTTCATGTTTCAAAAAAAGAAAAATTTCATGGCTGGTTCTTCATGTTTCTGATAATTGTTGTGTTTCATCGCAGTTTTCGAACACCAGGCGTGCCAACCTTCAACTACTTCGCGGACCCCGATGGCGGTGACTATAGCGGGATCGTGGCCGTCTATCCCTCGGGAGGTGCCAGACTTTGAAGAAAACCTCTCAGCAATGGATGGTTGAGAATAGAACATCCCGCAACGGATGATATCTGGGGGGGCCCCCAAGAAACCATCTGAATGTTATAATATAATATTCTGTTCTCTTTTTAATGTTGCCCTCCAGTAATTTACATAGACCTGAACATGTTGCCAAATTTTAGTGGAAACCACATTTCCAACCCCCTAATTATTTGGCAGGGTCTATGTCGATTGGAGAGATGCTAAAATTCATGTGATACCCTGTAAAGAAAAGGGGTTTGTCGCCAACTAAGAACTACAGTATCATGAATCACCATCAAAATTGAATCGGAATCAACATCGCATGAGGAAATCATTGAAATCACCAGCAAAAAGGTGTGACATGGGACCCCCAGAAGAATGGAATCTGCAGGATTTATATAGATTGCGATGTCAGGGCATAACATCCATGTTTGGGTACCCATCTATCGAACTTGGCAGCGGAATGTCCCGCCCTTTAATATCCAAATAATCAACGATTAAAGATGACAGTTGCGTCCTACCAAACAAATGCTGAAAGGTTGAAAACCTGAAAATAGGGGGGAAAACATGATCAAAGTACCATGATGTAAATGGGTTTGTCTGAAAATAGTGTATCCCTAAATCCATTGGTTTACCATCATTTTCCCTATATAATTGGCCATTTTATGGGGTACCCCATTTTCAGACCAACCCAAATACACTTCTGTTTTCTTGGAACTTACTATAGATGATCTTCCTGCTAAAAGACGGGGGGTTGTCGTTGTTCGATTGGCTCATCTCGTGAGTCATCAGCCTCCCTGGTACAGGCTATACCGAGATTTTCACGCCGGACTATCTCACCAGCAACGAGAAGTTCCACATCATGCGGACCGAAGGCTATTTATCAGAGAAGACCCGCGCGATCTTCGTGGAGTTTACCATCTACAACTTCAACCTCGGTCTGTAGCTGGATGATTTTGAGAATCCTATACCCTCCTGGGCACCAACACAGATATTGAAAAAAACAACATCAGACATGCAGATCATCTTCTGAAGCGGAAACCATGGGTAAACCTATTTGTGTGAGTTTTCCGGAAGGTAATTATATGTAATTATACGGGAAAATGCCAAAGATTCCAACTCTTTTTCTTTATTGGGATCCAAAGAGTGAAGCTCACGGATTCTCCATCCTTTCTCAGAGCAGATGATCGATGGTGTCCCCAAACTGGGGCAACTGTTGGCCACCAGCTACTCCAACCCACAGGTGATGCTCCCATACCAACCCGCTGCGACAGATTGTAACCACTTGCCATTTTACCAATTCGTGTCAGATGCATTTTAGTTTAGAGTGATTAAAAAAAAGCTCATCTCCATATATCTCGAGCATATGTCAAGATCTCATCTCCATCAATCATATATCAGTAACATATCATATAATATATATACACGCTTACATATATATATATATACATATATACATGTTTATCATATCACATATCATATCATTATCCACCATGTTTTTTCTCTTTAGCACATCCCAACCCCCAACCCCTCCAAGGTACGGCGTGTGTCGCCTCATCTTCGAGGTCGCCGCCGCAGGGGACTGGACCAACACCTTCGAGATCGACGTGCTGATGCAACGGCACCTGCAACCCTTGGGCTCCGGCACCACTGAGGCACACGGATGGCGCGATGGGATTTGTTGCATGATTGCGCCAAGAAAAACGGTGAGATATTTTTGAAAGATGGACATTTAGCCAAACCGGTGGGATATCATGGGATATCATGGGATATAATATTTGGATGAATGATGGTGCAAATCTCATGTCGCGACGTCACTGGTATCATGGTTGGGAATAGGGGAAGCATATCCTTTTCTCATTCAGAATTGACATTACTGAGTTGACTAGATAACTGATGAATACACAAGTGAGCAGTGTTCAAAACCTCTGTTTATTGATGATAATATTTTGGGTTATACTAAATCATGTATTCAAGCCTATCGAATATATTAGGGATTATCACGATATCACGATCCATGAGTTGGGAAATCAGTTCTGGGCTTATATTATCCTTATTCCTTGATACATTGGGGATTCTCAGAATCCAGCAATTTGGAAATAGGGATGAAATTTGGAATAGGGATGAACTCTGATATTCCCAATGAATTCAACCAGTATTTGGAATTCCTAATCCATTTGGAAATCACCAGTTTCCATGTCGACATGTCGCCCCAGGATTGGTTGTTTTTGATCCTGGAGGCTCAGCGCGGTGTGAATGACTGAGTGATGCTTGATGCATATATGATATATGTGTCATATGTCATATGTCTATATGTCTATGTTATAGTATAGTTGTACAATCCTAAAAATATAGAGTACATATCAGTACATATGATATTATGAAGCTGAGATGATACAGATGGAATTGAGTTTTTTGGTTTCCAAGTATTACAGGTGTGTCTTTGGGCTACATCCACTGCTCTCATGGCCAAGAGCCACTAGGGGGGCAGTTCCACTCCACTAAGTGCATATATGTCATCATATGATTTCCTCTGGTTGTTTAACAGTTTGCTATGGAAAAAACAGCATTTTTAATAGGTAAATCACCATAGATCATCTACACATGGGCAATTGTCCATGGCTGTGTTAAATAACCTTAGGGTATCGCCAGAGTTACAAGTCTTCTACCCAACTTATTGGAGTTCAATTCCCATCGTGATTTTCATGTTTTTCACCTCAACTGCTCCCCCAATCACTGGATTGGTTGATGGGAAAATTTACAGGAAACCATGGATTTTCCCATCAAATATAGAGGTTTCCTGTAAATTTTCCCATGAACCAATCCAATGACCCAAACAAGCAGTAGGAAGACAGTTGAAGAGCTATCCATCTTTCAGATACGCATCCACATATCAAGCCACATGCGGAATTGACAAGATTTCATCCAGCCAGTCACAGCTCTACTTTCTTGATGACTTGCCAAGCCAGACCACCCAAGCAGTGTGGTACGGGTCAAAACTCTCCACTCCTAAAATTTGACGCTTCAAGAAACTCAAACATCCTGTCCATGTGTGTTGGTCTTGGTCTATGGGTACCCCAACCATGACCTCTACCAAAATTCCAACCTGTCTTTGTAGTAGCTGTATTTGTATCATGTTATATCATGATATCTCATGGCTATGTGTTTTTTTCTTTTAATGCTGAATGCCAGTCCCCTAATCATCCAAGCTATTTCTCATGTTGATTAGGGATACCAATGGTTGTGGGGTCCTAATTTTGACAGACACCCATATTATATTAAAGTCAATTCTGGTTCTATTCGCTTGTTTGTTTAATACTTCTCTCCCATTAGTTTAGGAAACACTCACAACCAAATTATTTGTTGGTTACATATCTCCATTAAATTCCCACTATATCTCCATTATTACCTCCCCACTACATCCCGGTGATATCCCCGGTTGCGTTGGTGTATCCCCGGTCAAGTTGTTGGTTGTAGCCCATTCCACCGCCATATCCGCAGCACAGCCGAAAAAGTTGCCAGGCGGCTCTGCTGTTGTTTGTGCTGCGCTACGTCCTGGAAGAAGCCTCGGAATTCGTGGGCTTTGAGTCCAAAGGTGGAGTTCCGGTGTTTTCGGTGAGGCCCCCGTTTATAGCAAAGTTGACGCAAATAGCTTGGTGAATTCTGTGGTTGATGGTATATCAACTAGTTCATGGGGGTCTATAAACCAACAAAAGTCACGTTGAGGGGCCCTGCTTTGTGGCTTTTTGTGGCGTGTGGTGGTGGTTTTCCACTCCCAATGCGTCATGGATTACCCCTGAGTTATATAATTGTGGATTATCACTAATTACTGTGGTCCTGATATTACTAATGTGACTTTCAGTGTATCAATATGTTTTGTATGGTATAGAATTTGTCTACGATGACGAGTTGCGCTAGTTTATGGTGTTTGGATGTATTTGGTAATACCACATAAAGATACATAAAGTATGTTTACCTACGAAGTGGTAACCCGCCAGGAAGAAGTGGGTTTCTGAATCCTTAAACTATAGCAGCAATCACCATAACCCTTGTTACCCTAGTTGTAAGCCAACTTGATCCAACTTGGCTATCCGGGGGGGCACCACCTTGTGTAAATCTAGTTTTTTTTTTCGGATGGTTTTCGCATGTGGAATTTGTAGCGCCCTCAAGAATGGGGGGGATTTGAAGCGGCAAAATGGAGAACCTGAAACACTGAAGATATCAACCCTGTACAATGGTTGGTTGATAGGTGAAAAATGCGGCCGTACCAGCTGAATGGGCAGTATGGATTCCAGGCCACCTATTGGACCATTGAAATGGGGTAATTTGGTAAACCTAACGCTGGATGCCTCTTAGTAGTAACCATTATGCTTATTACAACTATAATAATAGTAACAATAATCACCTATGTATATGTTCAAAAAACATGTATACAGTATGCACCTCCACCACTACCATTTTCTTGAGTGGAAACAAGGGATGGTTGGTGACTTCAAGTAGTTTCCAAATTTACCTTACTGTAGATGATGACCCCATTTATCTATGGCTATGGCTTCACTCTCCAGTAAACCAGCGTAGCCATGGAAAATCCACCATGTGTAGATCATGTCCGAACTGGAAAACCAAACATGTCCATAGATTGTTTGTTCGAGAGGGTATCATATCATATTTTTTTCATGGGCTAGAACTCCATCCATCTGTTGGCCAACCCCAAGCTTGTTTCCAACCCACCAGTCAGCGTAACGGCCAGGTGGGAAGATGAGAATCAGCATCAAGTGGGACTACTTCCTTGATGCCTGGAACATCCTGGACTGGTTCAACCTGCTACTGGGATTTGATGAACCGATCCAGGCGGAAAGAGCTTGCGAGCGGAACACCACGAATCAGCAGTATAGGTATATGGAGATTTCCTAAAATAGGGGTACCCCCAAAAATGGTTGGTTTACAATGGAAAATCCTATTGAAATGGATGATTTCGGGGTATCCCCATTTTAGGAAACCACCATATGAATTACGCTGTTCAGAAAAGAGTTCTATGGTATTTGCCAGGTGTAACTTATAGCCTGTACATCATAAGATATCATATCTCATCTCAGATGCTATGGTTCAAATTGCCGGGACATGTCGGTGATTGTGGTTGTAGTACTTCGCACGAGGAAATCTGCATAGATGGTCTACTTTCGCGGGAGAAAAGCAACTCTTCCTTTCGTAGCATACAAAAGCGTTGCGGTGTCTTCAGCAATTCGAATGTTTTCATATGACTCATATCCGCTCATGTCTATACCACTCCCCAGAATCCCCACTAAAGTCTGATTTTACATGCGTTGCATGTCTTAAATTGGGGGTGGCTCAAAACCTATTATTGTCCATTTTAGTGGGATGAACATCCATAAATCCCAGCTATTTTGATGTTCACATTCGCTACCAGGGTTTTGACTTGTCGCCAATTCACAGCTTCAACGTATGCGGTCGTCCGGAGCAGACTGGCTCTGAGGATCATGATGATCGTCACGGTCTGCTACAAAATTGACACCTGGGCGAAAGCTGGAAGTGTCTTTGATCCAACGATGCAGGGGCCACCATGGGGGTTTCCTAAGTCATGGAGCTACCCAAAAATGGATGGTTTATAGTGGAAAATCCCAATCTATAAATGGATGATTTGGGGGTACCCCTATTTTAGGAAACCTCCACATGGATGTGCGCATTTGGTAAGTCTGGGTATTTTAAACACCAGCAAAATTGAGTATGAAACCACCAAACGATCGAATGTAATGTGGTAAACCCAATAATAAGCCATTCCCAGAATCACCACAAATGAGTGCGCATGCTATAAGCCATCCCCAAATGGTAGGTTTACCATTGGGTTGCCCACAGTGTTTCGGTTTCTCAAGCTTGGCCCATTCCCGTGACCTTGTGAGGTATCTAATAAACATCAAGTTGTGGTAGCATGGGAAACCAGGATAGATTCCAGCGGCTGACTGGCTAACCTCTCCATGAATGATACCTCTCCATGAATGATGCAAGGAGGAACCACACCTTGGCTTATTTCTGATTTAGAGGTTGCAATAATTTGCCCAGAACCATCTCGAGAACCTTCACTCCACATCGAAACATTGCTGTGCCATGGGCATATGGGTAGGAAGGTTGCAAGGAGAGATCGTCACCGCGTTCCAAAGAAGGGTTTCCTGCGAAAAATAGGGGGTCATTGGTTCTGTCACTTAGATTTCTGAGGTGAGACATGTCTTTTTCCTCTACCAACATTGCCAACAAAAAAGCAACCAAAGACCTTGAATCAGTGTCCCTCAAAAAAATGTTTTGTCTTCATGGGGACCATCTGGGAGGTAGTTAATACATGCTAACCTGATCAGGATGGGATTACTCCAAGAGATTTTTCGGGATGCACCTGGGTGAACCAAGCCCAAAGCTAGCTGGGTCCCATTCACCGAGGCTTATACGTCATTTCACCCGCTGACTGGAACCTGGTCACTCGTGGGATGTATTCTAACTTTCATCCAGTCGCAGCCAATATTCGGCAAGTGCATAGTCTGGTGGCCTTCAATACCATTTTAACGTGGTTCAAGGTGCGGCAAGGGGAAAGGAAGTGGCTTGGGACATGCAGGCTACATGCAGGGTGCCATGTGAAACACCGGGTGAGGTTGGCTGTTGCTAAAGATCCAGCGATTTCTGAGGTGAAATTCACACTTTGATGTTCAAAGGTGAAATACCCGGTGGGACTGTAATAGCCATGGCCCATGGCACAATAGACGATCTACCTATGTCAATGATGGTGTTCAATGGCAAACTGTTAGATTACCGGAAGGTATAGAAGCCATTGGCAATAACCCTATAACCCATTACATGGTATATTGTTTTTCATGTTAGATGTGTGCATGGCAATAAGGTTCATAGGGTTCATGCCATGCACACGACGACCTGTCGGGGTCTATGCATGAAGCCCCTACCATCCGTCTGGATAAATCAAAACAACCTCACTGCGAACTCACTGGAATGATGGTTAGTAGCCGCATTTCAGATTATATAGTTTGATATAGTTAATTGATTATAGTTAAATATTCTAATTTAACCATACATACATGTATATATTACTGTATATGACAAGGTGTATCTATTAACCATATTATATATAGATACAGTATATATATATATATATGTGTCCACATAACATCATTTGGTTCCATGAACACCGTGAAGTTCACTCCCAGAAGTGTTTCAACACAAAACCAGGCCGTGAAGTACATCAACATTATCCCATATGTCACCACCTTCATGCAGACGGTCTCCATTGCGCAAGTCTCTTTGGGCTCATGGATCGTGGCTCGCTCCAAAATGCCGCGGTGAATTTTCCAGGGGATTTTTTGTGGATTTGGATGATATCGTATGAATATCCACGATTTTTATACTGGACCCTTGTATATACATCTTAGTCAATTCTATTTGATGTATTTTATTTGATCGTTCTAAACTTTATTTTGGCGTGAAGTATCTCCATTCTTTCTGAGTCTGAAAATATCCAGTGGATAATAATCTTTTCCATGGACATGCCATAAATTCGGGGATTATATAATCCAATTGATACCCCATTTTCAGACACGTTTGTGAGGGTTGGTAAATGTATGTAAATGTCCTAACTAAACATCACCCAAACAAAAAAGTATTTATTATCTCCAACAGATACAGGTTTTCACGTTTTTTAGGTGATGTGAAAAAATCAAAATACGCGACATTTACCAATCCCTTGTGGATGAAACCTCCACAATGTGCGCCCCCCCCCCAGTTTATAAGTCGTTTTATACACCCCATGAATATTATAGGTAGTTGTTCATTATCATGAACCATAGTGACATTGTAGTTAGAAAACCCACCAAGTTAGCTATCATAAATCAGCTATAAATCCCATTAAGTTCCTGAAATCACCATTTTCCTACAGTTCCTATCCTTTTCACCAAGGGCCCCGGGCCCCTTGGCAGGTGGTGTTTCTATGTACCTTGACGGGCTTTGTGTTGGCCTTCAGTACTGCCTTTGGCGCGGACATCTCGTCTCTTCGCACTCCCTTTCAGGCCGGGACCTGTAGGCAGGTGTATTGCTGGCGGTCAGCAATGGCTTGGGGATTTAATACCATTCTTTCCCTTCTGTAAAATTAACATAGACTCTGGCAGATAGGGGTTGGAAGATTGGTTTCCATTGAACATTTGCTATTTCCAGGGTCTATGTTGATTTACCAGAGGGTAGTTGGGAACATGGATAATCCACATTCACCAATATAAAATGATAAGATAGTAAACAAGTGTATCTACTATAACAATGGGAATAATTATGACTGGGTTTCCCTTGTTTTTTTGCCCTGGGGTAAACTAACATGGATGTGGAAAACCTATGTGGTTTCCCATTGGGAACATGATCTACATTCATCGTGGCTTTACACTTCTGTGGCAAAGTTTGCAGGTGAGTACCAGTCAGTTTGCTATGGAACATCACCATTCTTAAGAACGGTAAATCCTAATTTATATAATCCATTTCTATGGGACATTGCTTCCACAACTATGCTGAAGAACCAGACGGATCCAGACGGTACTCGTATGTTTTTTTGTAATTCAATATGCAATAGGCCAGTCCAATAACTTGACCCATCTTGACCCTTTCTTGTTCTTGATCAATAAAGAACTTCAAGAGTTGGGAGGGTGATTCTTGGGTGTACCACATTTCATGTAGCAAAATGAGTTTATATACCAAGGACGGTGATTCTTCAGATGTTTGGTGATGTTTGGTGTTTTGGCTCCCGCAAACATGGTGTTTGTTGGGCTGTATGGGACAGAATTCACAATATTTAGGTAGATGCACAAACTTGGAAGGTTCTGTGCTCTAGAATTCTCTTCAAAGACGCAACCAGATTTGACTCCAGATTGATGAGTTTTTTTAGTCTTGTCGGTCCCCTTTCACTTCACATGTTCCAAGTATCCAAGCATTGGTCTACTGGAGAGTTGCAGAAAACCTTTTATTCGAAGAAAACAATCATGGTTTCTTGTAGATTTTCCCTGAAAGCAATCCATTGAAATCATGAGGAAACCATCTAGCCACGGAAAACTCAACGATGTTCGGCAAAATTTAAGCCATTTGCAGTTGCCTGAACTTTCCGCATCATTTCTCTATTGGAAGCCAGGCTGTCTTCACATTAATCGTGTTTTTTCACTATTCCAACATGAATTACAGGAACATACAATACTTATATATATATAATATGTATACTTTTTTGGTATCTGTAGTCGCTTCTGGTTGTGGTTTTTTGCAGTCCAAATATGTCAAGTTAAATCATTTAAATCCGCATTTTTGATGGATTCTTCTCTCCCCACTTGTCCCTGGGGTCCCGTTGGTCCCTTGACCCAACTTTCCCACTTGACCGAGGCCTTCATTTTCATCATGTTGACGATTCTGGGCAACAGCGACGTTTCGGTCATCTATACCGTGGCTCCATTGTTAGGCACCTTGTTTAGACTGATGGAGGGAGATGGGGGTAGCTATTTCTTAAGAATGGCCTGAAAGAGTGGAATACTTCGAAATCCAACATCAATTACAGTATATGCAATTGTCGGATATCCAAACAGTCAATATAGTTAATGCTAAATGAATAAGATATGCGCAAAGGTGGCCACAAGTCTCAATGTTTAGCCAAAAACAACTAAACTTTACCATGATTCTCTCTGAGGGTGATTGCTGTATATATGATTTGAATCATCATGCACAGAATGTGGCAACAACTCTCAATTTAGCTTAAAACTTGCAAACTAAAGTCTTGATCATCATCTTTACTCTACACAATTTGGCCAAAACAACTCACAATGCTTTCCCAAAGGTTCCTTGTTGACAATCATAATTAACATGATTAGTAAATATTGCCATATCTTAATAGGCTTTATTGATTATCATCATCATTGACAGTCATTGACAAGTGCCATGATTCTGAAAAACTCGCCAGATCCCCAAACGACCAGCATGCTTTGTTGTTCTCTTTTCGAGGTTCTTTGTTGATCATCATCTACGTGGTGGGCATTTTCTTCGTCATCATGAACCTCTTCTACGCCATCATCGTTTCAACCTTGTCGGACGCGAAGATCGAGGAGGATGCGAAGCAGAAGAAGAAGTGGGGGGCCACCTGGATGCAGTTCGTTCAGTTCACATCACTTCACCCCTGTTGGGAAATGGCACGGAAATCGGGGTTTAACAGCGATTAATAGAGGTTTAACATGGTTCAACCATCAATAGTATGACAAAGTTGAAGGTTTTACCATGTTTTATATGGGTTAACATTGCTAAATCATCAACAGTATGGGGATGTAATTGATATTAATTGATAAACGATGGTTAAATGGTGGATGGATAGTGGGTTGTGTCAACGTTGGGGCTAAAGCGGCAAAAGGATAAAGATTAAGCAACCAAAATATGCTAGCAAAACATTGATTTTACCATTCACATCAATAAGACGTAAATTAGAGGTACAGTATGGGATTGTACCCATGAGCAAACAATAGGGTTATGATGGGATGTGGTAGGGGTATACAATAGTATACAACTAACAATAATTTGATGTTCAAACAAATAAATGATTAAATGGAAAATCTGGAATCATAGATGGTGATATGATTTTAGCGAGGATTTAACCTGCTATGATGGGATATCATAAGGATAGACTGGGGATACAATCAACGTTTTTGGGTTGACTGAGTGAATGGATATATAGTTGATACTTGGATTTTCTGTCGTAGGGGATATTTACGAAGAATCTAGAATCTAGAAATAAAACATGTAGAGAACATTCCAGCAAACTATGATACATGACAGTATGAGTGAATTCACTGGGGAATATTATACATAAAAATCATGAAACGTCAGGAAACCAACAGTGTGGATCCAACTGACAAAACTTGAAACACAAAAATCATACCAAGCAAAGAGTTGACATGGAACAGGAAGTATAGAGAAATCGCACGAACGTCAACACGGGAACACCTCAACCGACCAAGAAACCAACAAAATCAAACAAAATCTCCAAGAAAGGGAAAACTTCCATGAATTGTGGACCCCAAAAGCAAAATTGACGCTTCAGGGTTCAAAACCCAACCTTTTTTTTTGCTTCGACCCGCATGTTTCTCCCACACTTTCTGATGAATACAGTAGTTTCCATTCACCTTCAGTTCATGAACTCAAGCTGCTTAGAATTTCAGGCTCAATCATGGTTCAATCCACCATCCAGATGTTTCCTCAATGAACATGACCAGGTTACATGATTTTTCTTTGCTGAAAACGATTCAACACCATCAAACTTGACGGTGGAAGTGGAGGGAACATGAGGTTTTGGGATATGATAGGTTCATTGGCTGTCAAAACAATGGAAAATCAGTGGGGTAACATGTATCTTGGTTCTCAGTGGGTTGTAATTGTAAAGACAACATAAATTCATTGGGTGGAAGGAACATGAGGTTCGAGGTTCTCTGGGTGCGAGGATAGTGGATAGACCCACCAGTTGAAGCCAGATGCTGTGTTTCATGTTCTGCTTCCGCAACCAGCCAACCAGCCGACTATATATCCACGACTGCGGAATCGATTACGGGACGGTAATTCAGCTAAAGAGTGTGTAAATATTATACAACATATAGTATAATTTTGATAGAATTATATACAGATAATATAATGTATGATATAGATATATATATATATATATATGACATGATATGACTTATATATATATATGCATTTATATCTAATTACTATATATTAATATGATATAAAATTATATATGATTGTTAATTGTATATATTCATTATTATATATGTATTATAGATGTATGTACACGGAGACCATATCTCCAAATTTTGCAGCGCGCCCGGACCAAACAAAGCAGGTGATGCGCGATCGCTTGGAAGATACTTGGAAGGCTGGGATGTTGCTCACAACATGACCCTGCAGCTGAAACGTTGTATGGGATTTTATGGATTCAATGTGATTTTACATGATTTATTTGAGTGGGAATTAGTTGAGTGGGATTTATATACTGTCATTTAATGGAGATTTCAAGATATGGCGGTGACATTTATGCGATGATCCCAATTGATCGGTCGATTTCTCAGATGGAAACCATCAACCAGCGTCATCGTCTCCAGCGGTTTCCAGCAAGGATTCGACCACATTCAAGCCCAAATCCCGAGATCCATGTCTAGGAAGTGGGTAATCACCAAACGCAAACCGAGTACTATGTGAGATTCGTATCCATAAATCAGTAGCATGCGAGACTCATACCCCCTCCACACATGGCTTATTGACCATATACTAATCGAAAATCATGAAAAGCCGTACACGGCGGAGGCGTTAAACCGTGGTGGCAAGCTGGAGAAACAGTTCCGCGGCTGCTTTCCGGGACTCTACTCACGCCTCATGCGGCGGAAGAAGCGATTCGCACCTTGGATCCGTCTAGATCATCTGGGTCAATGTTGGCGATGTGAATGGGATGAGAAATCATAACTTTTGTGAATGGGGTTTGTAAACCCATATAACCCAATATGTGCATATTTATATATATATATATAATTATGAGTGGTATAAACCACATACAAAGTGGCTGATCCCCAGTTAGAAGTTGGTTTACAAAACTTGTCAACCAGTTCGATATACCTACCACCCCCCCCCCGTGAGTTATGTTTTGCAGTTAATTATAAAGCAACTTGGCCAACGATGGGGCACTACCTTTTAGTGAATGGTGGTTCACTGTTTAGAGTTTAGAGATAGATGAGTTGAGGGTTTGAACATTTGGGTCATGCATATTTTCTGGTTCAATCTATCATCGCTGCGTTTGGGGGGTCCCAATTTCTGACATCCCCTCTTTGTTGAAAATCAGTGTCCACCGATGTATGAAAAGCAGACCCCCAACTGGGGACCTCCCAGCACTGATGAAAATGGGTCAAAGATGCGCTTTTGCTTTTTGAAACCCTTCATTTTCTTGTGGGTATGCATTCTGGAGTCTGGAGGGATCTCAGTATCAATTTTGGAGACCAATCTAGTATTTTGTGACCGCTCTGGTGAAATGACAGATGAGCCCAAGTGGAATCTTGGGTTTCAGTTCGCACATTTAGGCCTGAATTTGGCATTTGATGGGTTGCGGTTGGTCAACCAGAAGCATTTTGAACAGTCCAAACAGGACCCAGCAAAAGCACCGACTTCCAGTGGTTTTCTTCAACGTGACTGCAAATATTGGGTCCCAAAGAGATTTGACATTAGGTCTTTCCACCAGGTCGTTCAGAAACCCAACCGGAGTCAGGAAGTGCATGAGAAGCAGCGCGATGCGATGGTGCACGCCAGGGAGATGAAGTATCCTGGTTGCAGCGTTGCTTCCGGCAGTGCTTAGCCGCAGTACAAATCGAACAATTGTTGTTTTGATCCTTAGATCCCGTTCATGAAGACATATGGCTATGGGTCGAAGCCTGGTACCCCCTATCCATGACTAGATAGATTAGATAGCTTAGATAGATTAGATAGTTTACATAGATTATATAGATTAGATAGTTTACAAAGATTAGATAGATTTGTAGTTTGGATAGATTAGATAGATTGGATAGATTAGATAGAATAGACTAGATTAGACCGGTGAGACTAGATCCAGTCGATCCATTGGATCAGTTAGATCGATTGGACCGATTGGACCGGTGAGATTAGATCGGTTAGCTCGATTAGATAGATGGATGTATAGATATAGATCTAGATCTATAGACCAGGATGTCCTCACGGGTGTCCATTAGGCACCCCTTAAGGGGGGTAACCATTAGGCACCCCTTAATTTTTGAGGTCCCAAACCAGCAGATAATGCGATATTTGTAAGTACATTCATTTTTTTCATGATTTCACCAAGTTTGCATCTAGGTGTGGCTTTTCTTCAAGCAATGCAAGGAGTCTTGTTGACAACATGGAAGCACTGCCCCAAGAGGTTTACTTTTTGGAAGTGAAGGCGATTGATATGATTCTTCAAGTTGTCCTTCAATCCAACTTTTTTTGTCCTGATTCGACTTTTTACTCTTGTGTCTTTTGCGTTTCTGCCTTTTTTGGGGGGGGGAAATCAAAAAAAAAAACGCGTGTGTCAGTGCGTGTCAATGCGTGTCATTTGCGTGTCGTGCCGCTCAGTAGGGGGTGACTATTAGGCACCCCTTAGCAAAACGGGTGCCCAATATGCGCCCCTTAGAAACGTGTCCGGTGCTTTTGGGACACCACCTACGCGTGTCATTTCGTGTCGATTTTGACCTGTTTTGAAAACCTCCCAAAATTCTACCTTGAGACATCCTGCATAGAATGGCGTCTCACAACATACTTTTGGAGCCATCGGAAAAAGAAAGGCTCCGGGCCTTGTCAACACACAAAAATTTGCCGTTCGATTTTGAAAAACATTTCCTGGGGAAACAGAAGGCAAATGGTTTTGGTAAAGCCTTGGTTTCCTGCAGCACCATTGTCAAAAAGATTCCTTAGATTTGGGATTGGAAGTCATGTTTTTCTGGTGTGCCATCTCCTTGAACGCTAAGGGGTGTCTAATAGGCACCCCTTAAGAATCTCAATTTTCGGGATGCCATTAGGCACCCCTTTGAACGTGCTGGGATATAGATATAGATATAACTATCTAAATAGATACAGATTTATATCAGACATGGAATTATGGATAGTATTTGGGTAAATTATAATAATTCACTGATTTGAATTAAGGCCATTTGGGGATGATTCCCTATACGAACCATATATTCCAGTGAGGTCACAGTGAGGTCGTTATAATTTTCCATTGCGCTTTCCCCCCCCCCTCTCCCGCGCCCTGCCAGGCTCCGTAGCGAGGACCTGTCACTGGCACTGGGCCCGGGCAGCAGCAGCTGGGGCCGTCGCCCCAAGCGGCAGCTGGCCACGGTGGCCATGGGCGACGTGGCGGTGGAGTCGGAGAGCGACAACTCGGAACCGGATCTGGGTGACGTGGCGATCGTTGGTGGTGATGCTTGGGGTCAACGGGGCGACTTTTGAAAAGCCAAGATTTTTTTTTTTTTTTATGAGGTGTTCTAGTGTGTATATATATATATAGATATGGACAATATGTGGATGATGAAAGGAAGTTTAGTTCACAAAGCTTAGTTCTATTGGAAGATCATGCGTAGTTCTTCGAATTGATATGCATATATAGTATGTATTGTATGATAGAAATATAAGTAATATACTTAGCTATACTAGTACAAGTGTAAGTATACTTGGTGACGTGTCACGAAAGGGTCAGGGAGTGATGGGATAGGGATGGAAAACCAAATACTTTTGGGAGCACACACTGACACTTACATATGTATGCTTTATAATGGGATATAATAATCAACAATGATATCCGACATTTAATCACCGGAGGCTATATGGTATGTATGTACTGATACTGAATGATGGGGAGGTGATAGGATGGGAGGTAGTGGATATCCATGGGAAATCCCTGTTTTAATATTTCGAACGGACATGTAGCAAGGATTGCCACAAAAATCTACAGGAACATGTGATTCAAAAGCCTTTGGGTGGGGGGGAATACCCTCTGGTAAACATACAAAAAGCTATGGAAAATCACCATTTTTCATGGGAAAATCCACTATTTAAATGGCCATTTTCAATAGCTATGGTAGTTCACCAGAGGGTATTAGGTTCGGGATTATCATGGAAAATGCCATAAATTTACGGTGGTTTTTTGGATGTGAGATGAGATGCTTGATTCAGGTGTGGAAAAAAGATAAACATGTAAGATGTGAGTGATCTCTATGACTTTTCAATGGGTGTGTGTGGCGGTGAGAAAGCAAACAACCAGTACTGTATACAATGGACATGTGAAGATATGCTTCGAAATGTGTGCGATGTACGGAAAGAAGAACACAGTTTTAAGTAGCAGAGATATGTGGAATTTGCAGGTAAGACTGGATATCTATGCACAAGAATCATAATTGAATACGGTCGTCCACTGAAAGAATCACTTGTTTGTAGTTCTTGTATTGAATGTTGACAGGAAAAAATGTCAACCAACGGCTGTTGGTTTCGTTTGTTTGTTCAGGATCCATAAGCTGTCTATTGATGATCCCTTCAAGAGGGAGTGTCCAGAAATCCAAACCACTACAAGTTGGTGCCCCCTACTTAGCTAAACAGGTTATGTCATTTTATGACTAAGATTGCACAATGGATTGTCTTAGATATATCGAATTAGGGATGTAGTATGGTGTAAGAAGAAAAACTTATAATGGCTTATAATAGCTGTAGGGCACCATTCTTTTTGTCACATTGAAGGTGGCTGTAGAAATCCATTCCTCCGCAAGTAGCGCCTTTTCCGTTCCAAAAGGTCCACTTCGTTCTGCAGATCAATTGCGCAAAGAAGAGAAGAACGACACCTTTGGAGCCCCGCAATTGATGTCTCTTGGCTTCTTGTAGCCGGCCTGCTGGAGGGAGTTTTTCTGCAGAGTAAAACCTACAGAATTCATGGTCAAACTGAGGAAAAAATCCATGGTTTTTGGAGGAGATGTTGGCCTAAATCAATTCATTTGTGAAATCCAAAGCATGGCAAAGTTGAAAGTCATGGTCATGGTCAAACGTCTCACCAAAGCCATGTGTTCGATTTGTTTTCGATGTGTTTTTGCTGCCACTGGGGTGATTTTGCTGGTCAACTCCTCATTTTTCGGCGTACCCACAATTCAATACTGAACTTCACTTCTCAAAATATTTAACCATGGAACTACCATACCAGCATATACGACATCATAATGCCGTATAAGCTCATGATACCATTTATATAATTGATGTTGGCCCCATTCCATCCAGTTGATCATAGTTGTCCCTTTGAAATGGCTATACTTGGGATACACTGACACACCCATTCATCCTGACAAATGGGATGAATATCATCATCAAACCAGCATTTCCCATGAATTCCCTATGAATTGTCCAATGTTTTTTTGATGAAATAGGGAATTCCCTATGAATTTCCCATGAATTTCCCATGAATTCCCTATGAATTTCCTGTTCTCAGTTCCAAGCGGTGACGAAAAACCAAGGATCGGAGACCAAGAGGTGCAGGATGAAGGGCTGGAGGATGACGCAGTGGATTTGGTCATCGATGCTCGGTGCGGAAAACGATGGCTTTAATGGTGCTTTTTTGGGGGAGTAATACTATGGTCAATGGTGGTTTTATGATGTTTTTTGTTGGTTTTATGATCTACAACCACAGGAACATGTGATTCAAACGCCTTTGGGTGGGGGGGAATACCCTCTGGTAAACTAACATAACTATGAAAAATCACCATTTTTGATGGGAAAATCCACTGTAAATGGCCATTTTCAATAGCTATGTTAGTTCACCAGAGGGTAATACTATGGTCAATGGTGCTTTTATGATGTTTTATGTTGATATTATAAATAGGGACTAATCGGGGTTAAACCAACCATCAGAATGGTGATGATGTGGGAGTTGGGCTGAAGAGTCGATGGGGGAGATACAAAAATTAGCATCAATTAGCCAGGTTGTTTCTCGTGATTTGGCCAAGGGGAGTTTAGCATGGCTCAGATTGGGGGCAAAAACTTTCTGGTGCTATTTGCTTGGGCCAGAAGGTGATGTGATCTTCATTTGGCTGATGAAGAATCCAGTTGCAACTTGCAACGCTGTGTGTATTAATATGTATATATGATTATATATGTATACTGGAGAACAACACTTCTATTCCAAATAATTCCAAATTAGCTGATAATATTTGGCCGCCAATCCGTTTGGCCAAGGGGCACTTGAAAACATCCATGTGCAGTCAGTGATTCCACGGTTTCATAATTCTGTTCTGCTGATGTTGCAGGATGTTGACAAGACTTGTTGATTGCAATGGCATGCACGTCTTCAACTGGATGACTGAGAGATTTCAATCAATCGAAGATCAATACTTCATCAGATGGTGCAAGAATTGCGCAGTTCACCCAACTCATTGAGAAAACGATTGCTCAGAAGAAACATGACTTATACAGTATCAGTATACCCTCCGCTAATCAAACATGGCAATGGAAAATTACCCCATATGATTTTCCCATCAATCCCTCCATTTCTAGGGGATTTCCAATTGCCATGCTTGATTAGTGAAGGGGAAGTTATAGGTCAACAGAGGTTGTAAGTATGATTGAACGGACATTCTCGAAGTCACTATTCAATCAAGCAACGAGGAACTTATGCACCAATAAGTTCGTAACATGGTATGAGCCGCAAGCCTACTACTGTTGGTTTTCACATCCCTACACCCCTTTTGCTTAGTCAAAGTCCAATCACAGATGATTGTAGCAGAGTTAAGACCCCCAGGAGATCTCGATATTAGATGGTACCAGTTCCATTCGTTTCCTCCTGGTTGTTCACTCCCCAGGTTTGATTCAAAAAGTACAATCATGGATCCCGTTTTTCTTTTCTCACTTGATCCTCAACTCGAGTTTGATGCTCAGACATCTTAGAACCCTAAACAAACCTAGATGTTCAAACAAAACTACCTAAAAAAACATTAAAACCTCATTGTTCAAAAATCTGAAATGATTTCTTTCATTGTTTTCCTGAAATCACATGAAAACACTAATATTTCAGATCCTAAAATTGCCTCAATTACCCAAATTCTCCATTGCCATAGGCCACCGTTTGGTTGTCCCAGGATGCCACGCGGCACGTGGCCTTCGGGGTGGTGGAACGCACCAAGGGCGCCAAGGGGGTTCTCTTTGCCGAGATGACGGTCGCGTAGCGTGAAAATACCTCGTACCCTCTGGTAAACTAACAGTTTGCTATTGAAAATGGCCATTGAAATAGTGGATTTTCCCATTAAAAATGGTGATTTTCCATAGCTATGTTAGTTTACTAGAGGGTATACTATAGCTGGTTAACCTCCGGTAATCAAACGTGGCAGTGGAAAATCCACCATTTATAGATATTTTTCCCATTCAAATCTCCATTTATAGAGGATTTTCCATTGCCACGTTTCATTGCCAGAGGGTAATATCAGGGATTATGAATTGACCCATCATAGGAATATATGTGCTAAATTCATGGGAAGTTCAGAGGAAATGGTGGTTAAATGGTAGTTTAATGGTGATGAACCTCATTCATCTGGATTTCGTGTGTCTGAAAATGCGGGGTGCTACCCAAGATAGTGATTCGAGAGAAAAAGGATCATCCAATTTGGTGGTACCCTATTTTCAGGCAAGCCCACTTGTTTTAATGGAGAGTCATGGGCTATAACCATGAAACATATGGTTATGATCGGATTAATGGTGGATTCACATAGCCAAAGAAGAAGAGCTAGGGGGAAATTCAATGGATCTAGATACAAAACATAGTGGGATGATATGGGATGTATCTCTTTGAAGGGGCTTTTGACCAACTATTATATGTATGGCATTCAAAATGAAGCATCAACACATATCACAATTGTTGAACCATAAGAAATATAGTAATTCTAAGCAAGAAGTAGCTAGATTGGTCATGTTGAACCAAAATTCAACCAGCAAAAACGGGTGATTGAATGAACAACGATGCTATCTTGAGCAACCGAATTAAACAAAATGATACTTAATAGATGTGAGATGGAGAATTGATCTGAAGTACGTTTCACATCTCAGAACTGGGTTCCAACCATTAAATCTGAAACAGGGGGCTTCTCTGGAGCAAACATGGCTAGTTAAGTTTGCGACTTGTGCGGGGGTTGGAAAATGTCTGATGTTTGTTCCATCACCTGAATCTGAAGCTGTTGGTGTAGGGATTCGATGGGCCAGAGAGATGCTTAAATGGGACAGCTCACCATCCTGTCATAGTAAATTCTTATCTTGCAGGAGCTCAGCAAGCATCAAAGCATCTCAACTTCCCACAAAGCGTTGCCCCCTTATTCAACAAAAACATCTAGCTATACAAACCCAACAAACCCAACACTTTCTGTAGCCCAGTTCATTCATCAACCTTTGCTATCCTTCGGGTGCCAGGAAAGTATGGATGTGTTGAACAATGTGGCGACCGTCTTGGAGGTGCTGGGAAAACGCACTCGGGACTTAGAAGCGCAACAACGGCAGATTCTGAGACATTGAGACGGTGAGATTGTGAAGCCAGCAGCAATTCACAGGATTGAACTGATTGAAAGATTTGGAAGTCTTGGCATTGAACAAAAAGATGGTTTGAGCCAACAAAAAGAATCTAGAGTAATTGAATAAGTCAGTTTGACAATTTGGATTAATTGCAAGACTTTGAAAGATGTGATTTGCGCGGAAATGCTCTATTGGTAGAATCAAAATACCCCATTGGTAGGTGATGAACTGTGAATTTTATGGGTTCAACCATTTAACCGTCCAACCCCTCGTTTACCTGATCATCTAAGTAAAGCGAATTTCAACCAGATCATTTGTCATTCTGACAACCTTGTAGTGGCCAAACTATACAATCAAAGCACCAGGCAAATGCATACCATTTTGGAATGTACTGATTGCTGTTTTGAGAGGGTGTTGCAATGTAAAATGGCATAATTGAGGATGATTTCAAACTCTGTATGTTCTATTTCAATGAGTTGAGAAAAGAATTATAAAGAATCTGCAGTAGCCATTGAAGGTCGGGATATTTACAATTCTGGTCGGCCAATGTGTCCCCAAAATCGCTGAAAAACAAGGCGATGAGTTTCACTGTGCTTGAAAACATAGCACTACATGACATGTTTGTTCAGCATGTTTTTTTTGCTGCCTCTGTAGCAATAAATGGCAGCACACTGGCACGGAGCATGCATCATGCCTGATATCTGCGAGATTCTGTTGGAAAACTCTTCCAGACAGACATGCTCCTTGGGGTTTTAAAGCAGGGGAATGTATGTGCACTGATCAAGCGTCCTGTTGACATCAGTCAATCAGAAACCACAAAGACTTTTGACAATTGTGGGTGTGTTACCGCTTTGTTTTTGGGTACTTATGTGGAGAGGTCTACACAGGCATGCTCCAGCAGTTACTACATGCACAGTTTCACACAGCCTGCTCGGCTCTGCATGTTGTAGGAGAACCGGACTTGACTGCCTCAAATCTCGGAAATCTCGGGGGCTTTAATTTAGGGGTCACTCTGGATTTCCTTTGAATCATAGCCACATCAACATGTTCGCGTTGCCACACCGGCTGGTGCAAAGCAATAGTCTACATACAGTCTTTATAAGTATCTGGTGTAGTCTCGAATCCTCAGAACCAGCAATCAGTTCATCATAGAAACACATCAAAAAATGTTCCGATCATGGAAATTGAGAAGTACCAGTAGTGCTTAAAAGTGTCAATTGTTGGCCGTTGCACGGCCAGACTAATGTGATGAACACTCCTGAGCCTCACCTGCGATGACCAGTTCAAGTTGCAATGCTGTTGAGATTCATGAGCGAAACTGGGAATATGATCACCAGTAGTTGAATTTCTGCATGGAAATCCAGGGTTCCAACCCTTCAATTCGGTCAAGATCCGAAGGTGTGTGCGAACCAAATGGCCACCAAACAGAAATCGAGACGGGCTGGGATCCCGTGGAGGGACTTCACCTGGGCAGCAGCTATCGGAATCTTTACTACGCTCTATTCATCAGATTTCATCAGTTAAAGCCCCGATCCCTGTACAGGAATCAACCTAAAAAATACAAAGCTCTAAGCTCTACTTGAGAACCCTCCTCTGTACTACCAGGTTTTTTCCTGGGGGTTCACTACCGTTATTAATATACACTATTTACTAAAAATCGGGCAGACAGTGCGTGACGGTCCGGGGCATGGTATGGCGCCAGGAANCTGGGGGTTCACTACCGTTATTAATATACACTATTTACTAAAAATCGGGCAGACAGTGCGTGACGGTCCGGGGCATGGTATGGCGCCAGGAAAAAAAAAAACATACCAAAAAATGCCCAGGATCTTTTTCCTTAGAGCTTCCTGGCGTACAGTGACAGGAAATCAATTTCTGTCTGTTATGATTGAGGGGGGGTTGATCTATCAGTCTGTGTATGTAAGGCATCAGGAAATCAATCATGAATCACTTTGATTAGAGGGGAAGTTTTGTAGAATTCCCAAGGTTAGTAGCCAGGAATTTAAGCCACAAAATGGTGGGACCGTTCAATTTTAAAGACATGTTGCGCTTCCATTTTGGGACCGTTCAATTTCTAAGACATGTTGCGCTTCATATATCTTACATTACAGAATCAAAAATGATTTCCTGGGTCCATACCCTTTGACCCATCAACCTTCAACCCTCTTGTTGTGGGATCCCATTTGGTGAGATCAAAAAACNACATTACAGAATCAAAAATGATTTCCTGGGTCCATACCCTTTGACCCATCAACCTTCAACCCTCTTGTTGTGGGATCCCATTTGGTGAGATCAAAAAACTAAAAATAATTTCCTGGGTCCATACCCTTTGACCCATCAACCTTCAACCCTCTTGTTGTGGGATGCCCTTGGTGGGATCAAAANACCCTTTGACCCATCAACCTTCAACCCTCTTGTTGTGGGATGCCCTTGGTGGGATCAAAAATGATCATTCTTTATATCCCCGTAGTAAGAGATTTGATCTATTCTGTGGACCTCTGCAGGTGAGCATTTTGATCAAACCCAATATGTTGAAACCCATTTGCCTGAAAAACTGCGAGACGTCAGCCGGGATGTCAGGTGCCAGGAATTCATCTTTTTCAGTATCAGATTGAGGGGGGGAAGATATGGCATGTTCCCCCAGGATTTTTTCAGAAAACGGGTCACCCGCAGTGGCTCAGAGCGCGGCTCTCTTCTCCCGTCCTGCTCAGCATGGAGCTGATGGACAAGGCGCTGGCTGAGTCGAGTCGTTCGGAAAGATGGGATGATGATGTGCTGGTTGTAGATTCATCTGGAGGTTTCCTAAAATAGGGTACCCCCAAATCATCCATTTATAGATTGGGATTTTCCATTATAAACCATCCATTTTTGGGTACCCCCAGCCATTAGGAAACCCCCATCTGGGTGAATTGAGATGACCTCACTGTTCTTCCTCGATGGTTAGTAAGGGGAATTGTCCCAATCTCTCCTTATTTCAGTCTAGTGAACTATTATGATTTACCCAGATTCATGTACACTGCAGTAAAGCAACATAGCCATGGAAGAATTTGAGGTTTAATAGGTAAACAAATTTGAACAATCTACAAATAGTGGTTTTTTCTTATCTATGATAGGATGGTAAATGGTGGGTAAATGGGGCCGGTATGATTATTGTAACTGTAAATGGGGGATTTCACCAACTCAGATTATCTAGAGTTGGGGATCCATATGAATGGGGGAATGAACATCCGGCCATACCAGCTACGCTGATATGAAACCCAGGGTACCTGGCTTTTGATCAGCCACATAGATTAATGTTGGTTGATTGCATGAAAATGCGAAATGTCACGATGCTTGTATGATTGTAGATTGATGAAATTTACTTCCTGCTGTATATTGTATATTTTTCTTGAATTGTCTCATAGTTCCAGAGTCAATCCGATGTATCCTAAGCTGCATACAATGCTACTACAAGATGGTGCCCCACAGTTATCTTTGTTGCTTTAGTTTCATCACAGACCCTCGGGGATTTGTTAGTGAAATGAACCAACTTAGCTAGCTAAATCCCATGAAGTCCTGTTAGATCACCACACGCCGCACGCTGCTACGAGGTCTGGGGGTTAGATCTGATTGGAACATGGCAGCCACAGGAAGTGGCTCGGTTTTTTGCCGCGCGGGAAAATTCGGTGGGAATCGGATCTTGGAGAATGTGGTTTTTACCCAATGTCATGGGCACCATCCGGTAGCTGCTCGGGAAAGTTGGGATGATATTCCAATGGGATATATGATATAATGTGGGTAAAACAATAATAAACCACCCATTTTGGAATGGTTTATACCACCTATTTATGGTGATTTGGGGGATGGTTTATTATTGTTTTACCCAGATTAGTAGGATATTCATGGGATAATATGGATTGATGGCATCTAAAGTCCTGATGGGACATTGACCAACCATGGGGATCACACCATGCATCCTCCCAGTCATGATTTGGGTTTGCCATGTCTGGTTGGTGGGATCAAAACTTGGGGGACTTAATGAGGATTGAATGGTGATACTTCTATGATGGCTAAGAAATGATGCCCTGGTGGTATCAAACATGAGACCAAATGGGGATTTAAATGGAGTTAACATGATATTCGACCATGTAAAATGGAGATTCAAATGGGATATGATTGCTATGCAACAAATGATGTTCCTAGTTGGTGGTTTCAATCAAGCCTATCAAAGGGAGGATAATCCGCAGCTGAGCGTATTCAGAGGGGGCTCGACCACCAAAATTGTGCCAAGTCTTGCAATGCAACATTGCAATGTTGCAAAGAAGCCCAAGATCAGCTCCCTGGTTCGAGACAAAGTTGGACAATGGTAATTCTGGTAATTGTCTTTGAATGATTTTATTTGGCTTCTGATTGTCTCAGACATTGGAGCAAAGAATCTGACCACTTGCATCGACTCGTGTTTCCTGTGTGAAGCACTTGGGAAACATGCCAGCACCTACAGCGCCATTTGGGATGGCTGTGGCTGTGAACACCAACAGACCTATCGTGGCTGCTCTGGACAACAAGTCACGACTATGTCTGATGAACTTGTAAATCTCATCGTGTCAAAATTGTCTCTTTCTGAAGCGGTGGTGAACGGATACTGAAAGCCATGGATTGATTTAGGATTCTAAGCCATGTTCAGTGCTGACCGAAAATTCTCATTCCCAAAGCTGTATCCAGGTTTGGGAAATCCGAGAAATCTTTTGTGGATACAGCAAAAATAAGACATCACAGATTTCTCAGTTTGGCTTGGGAGTAATTCATAACCCAGATATATCAGCAGTTTTATTCCATGAAATCCCGTCAAACCCTCATTCCAACAAGGTGAGGCCCTAAAAAACATGTGTTTGCTGCTTAGTTTCACCCCATGAGCTATATCGTCATATCATGTCATATCCCCCATAAACCCAAATGTCAACCCAGTTCTGCTAGCTGCTTCAATTTCCATCAATTTCGTTTCTCACTAGGGACACCTCCCAATGAATTCCCATAAGACCCCTCACTGGAATATATGGTTAGTATAGGGAATCATCCCCAAATGGCCTTAGTTCAAATCAGTGAATTATTCTAATTTACCCAGAATCAATCCCCATCCATTTCCCATTGGGTTCCTACTGTCTTGGCTTTCGGCCAGCGACTCGGCTCGCGACGAGGCCACCGCTGTGCTGAAGAAACTCGCCCGATCTGGAGATTGGACAGTGGCGCTGGAGGCAGCCGTTTCCGTGGGAATTGAACCATATGGATTCAACATGATTCGACGCAATGGGAGTGAACCATATAATCCATGGGGATTCAATCGGAGTTTAATAATTGAGATATTTAAGATTATTTAAGCATCTGAAATTCGTTTTTTGTGGGATCTTTATGGGTATTTAACCATTTGGAATGGGGATATGCATGGGTACATATATATATATATATGTAACAACTGAGTCTCCTGATTGGTGGTTTCAGGCCTGTCTGAATGTTCAAACCTATCAAGGATGATCCCAACTGACATTGTTGCTGAATAAGTACAGATAGAGACATGATAGCCAACAGTTGGGTGCAGTACTAAATTCATCTTTGGGGCACCTTTCTTCATGTGGTGTGTTCAAATTCTAGGGATGTAGTTCGAAATGGTGAGTTTTGAGGGGATGTGAATCTCTTTGTTTGAAAATTGGAACCCCCATTCCATCGCCAAAAAAGAACATGTTGCCATTACTTGCCATTAAGCTGATCATTTTTCGTGGTTTTTTAGACTGGAAACTGGCAGATCTATATAGCTATGGTCCATGTTTTGGCAGTGCTGAAATGATCCGAAATCGGGTCCTGGAAGGATTTGAGGACTTGCAACCCTATGACCATTGCGAGAGGACTACACCTTAGAACTTCGTGGTAAACCCAACAATGATAATCCCATTGACCAAGCATGACTGGGGGTCATTTTATATTCTGTTTAAAGAGGTATGGCCAATTTCATAAACTCCAATTGGGCAAGGTTTATGACCCTTGGTTTAACAAAGTAGTTGCTTACCAATTTGCTGAAAGTTCTAAAAGTAAATGCCAGACGTCGGGGCAATTCCCAGAGTTGGGAGGGGGAGGTATGGTCCGTTCACCTCAGGACTAGCTCAGACTTGGGTTGCAAGATGTAAGGTTTTGGACGTGGAGCAAAAAGTAGGATGCGCATTTCATGAAGTTAGATTATGCGTTATAAGATGATATAAGATAGTTGAAGATGTTATTAGTCTGATTTCTGAAAAAACTTGTACTCCAGTGGCACATGGGGGTCAACATCTAAGCGCTGGAACCACTACCTTTGGTGATGTTTGGTAAGATCCCATGGCCGGCCTCAGTTTTAGTTGGTGGTGGCCCCATGTGGCCAGGTCATAAGGCTGATGATGCATGGCTCAAACTGGGAAGGGCTGGTTTGGTTCAGAAGTCTGAGTAGTCCAAAAATGTTGGGGGGAAAGATATGAAGAAAAGGAACTCCTAGGGTCCTCGGGTTGGGGGAAATCATTATCCCAAGTTGGAAGAAACGAAAATCCGATGTTTTTGGAGAATCATTATCCAAATGATCCACATACTTATGATTAACCCATGGCATGTTTTGGGTGAGAGTGACATTGGCAAAGCCTCTAGCCCAGTTCGCCGTAGCCAGGGAATAGGAATGGATGGATTACCCTCTGGTAATATAAGTCTTTGCGAACTGGAAACTCACCATGTTTTTTTTATCATGTATTTCATAACATTTCATGGTATTTCATGGCATTTCATGGTATTTCATCAAACAAAATGGGCCATGGCTTCCATTGCTATGTTAGCTTACCAGAGGATAATCCAACTTGTGGGAAACTGTGTAAACCAACAATCTGGATGAATTACAAACAACCTCACGAGGCCATGTCACTACAATGATAGGCCGGATTGGGCAACCATCATCAACCATCCAAGTACGGCCTTATTTGCAGCTTAGTTAATGATTACATATCATATATTATTACAATTGAAAACCTTGTTTGACTTCCGATTCAAAAAGTGTGAGGTTTCAACCATTTGATCATGAGGGACGGGTATGCTATGGTATGCTGTTTAAGTTCTCCACTTAGAGTGGATCACAATCCTAACTGGCTGATTGGTGGTTTTGAAGAATCTAGTGGCTGTTATCGAGATGATTCCGTTGAAACACACCCAGCGAATCGGCATGTGCAAGCTTTCGGAGTAAGCAAATGGATGTGCGTCTTGAGTTCATACCAAGAGCGTCCTAATCGGCAGACCATGTGGGTTTGAATGGATTTGACCCCCCCGACCATGGGTCTGAAATTTTGGCCTACTGTCATTTTTTGAGTCATGCCCAAAAAGCTTGAGGACTGGCTGATGTTTGTCCGCAAGATTTGCAAACACTCTCAGCATTTGAGCTTGCGAAGTCAATTTCAAAGGAAATCATTGGATTACATGGGATTGGTTAAGTTTTTTTCAACGATACCCTCATACTCCACATATCGAGAAAAACCATGGTTTCTTTCTTTGGAGCGTACCTTGCGACGGCACTGAGGCGCCAGGTGCAAGCAGAAGTGAACACCATCCACATCAACACTGCCATCTCAGCCTGTCGCAGGGACCGAAACTGGGAAGTGGCCCTGACCCTTTTCGATCAGACACTTGAATCACTTGGGGGCCGCTCCGTCGCCCCAGATCTTTGTGTTTCTTTCTGTGTTTTTTTTCACTCATCCAACTGAGTAGATGATGTGTATATATATATATTATAGATGATGTATCCATGAAAGTTCTAACTCAAGCCTAGGTTTTTTGCATAGCCATGAACCGACTTGTCGTTTCGGGGGAGCTTGCTACAGGCGGCGCCTTGTGCCTGTTGTGCAGTGAGTCATCGGACATCCCAGGCAGTTGGATAGTAAGGGGTTTGGAGGGGTCAGGTTAAACATTAGTAAAGCCATGTTAAACCATGGTAAAGCCATTTAAAGCCATGGTATAGCCATGTTAGACCATGGTAAACCATAGTTTGATATTCCAACAGTCCAATCTATTTCCCAACTAGATTCCGATTTTATACATATTGTCCGAGTTTCAGGTCCTGATCATTCAAAAGGGATGTGATGAATCCCTCCAGTTGTTTTGTTCATTTGTTTTCGTGAGTTACGATTACTCATTATTAATCCAACTGACCCAAGACCCAAATGAGGATATGCCATCATATTCCCATTAGATGTTCCAATCAGAGATCCAATATGTTAGGCACGTGCAATTATATCTTCTTTACAGCCTATTCTTCTATTTCTTATCCCTCAGGTTCATAGAAAGGCATTAATCATGATTCGTCCAAATGACCACACCAATTGGAAATCAAATAGAAGTCAAAATTGGGGATATAAACAGAATCAAGCTATCAAGCTAGCTAGGACTTCTTCCCAAATAAATGATATATAAGTAACCGTTAGTTAGGGGGTTAAGTTACATCTCAATTTCCTCCATGTTTCATGCTTAAACTTAAACCATCATTGGATTGGTTTCAATGGACAGGAAATACCTCTATATCTGATGAGAAAAACCATGGTTTCCTGTAGATATTCCCATTAAACTTCAATTTTTCATGTCTAAACAAACCTTCATTTTTCATGGTGAAACCTCCATTTTTTTCATGGCTAAATCATGCCAAATCCTCATTGTTCATGGTTGAATCACTATTGTTCATGCTTAAATCAGCCATTTTTGCTGGTGGAGGTTCAACCAGTGATATCCCCCAGTAGATCCCCATCAAAGCTCCATTGTTCATTGGTGAAACCCCCGAGGATGGAGAACTGGACTCTTCTTCCCAGCCCCGTGACCTTCAACGGGCTCATGAGTTGCGTCACTCGCTGGCTTCGTTCGCTGCAGCTACTGGAGCTGATGGGTCAGAGAAACCTGGCGCCCACGGCGCCGCGGCGTGTTTTTCCTTTGTGGCGCTAACAGATGGCGAGAGAATGGTGGAGATGGAGATATTTGAATAAAAAGTAATGAGAAGTACATGAAGATGGAGTGAACATTGAAGAAATCCTAGATAAAATCCATGAGAATGGCTAAACAATAGTAAAATGGCATGAAATCCATACTTGGTGGTTCACCCCAGGAATCGTCAAGAGGGTTCACCCCACTTAAAACTGGACTAAAGCTGGGATTAGTTGGTGTAGTACACTAAGCCGGGCTGAAGCACTGTAGCCTCCAAGGTGGTTTCGTACAACACGGCCATGGCACTCTGCGCTGTCGATGGAGCCTGGCAGATGGCGCTGGAACTCTTCGCCTCGCAATGTGGTGGTGCCGATCAGATCGGATACAGCTCGGCCATCAAGGCATGTGAAGCTGGAAATCTATGGCAAGGACTGAGACCTGACAGGGGTTTCACTACTTTGGTTGTGGTGGATGATGATATTTTTGGTAAAAACCTGACAGGGTTTCACTACTTTTTTGTTGGTGTGGGATGATATTTTTGGTAAAAGGAATTATTAAGTGCAATTTGTTCAGTGGAGAAGGGCACATGTCACCTGGAAACCACTGTTTTCCCATCAATTTGTGGGGGTTCCCGCAAACCAGTCCAATGATTGATTATTGATGTTCAAAAGAAAGAGTACAATCTGTGACCCTGCGATTTTATCAAACACTCCCAATTGGTTTAGTATTGGATCAATTTACTACGTTACTTTTGAGGGCCAAGTCGGTGTTTGTTTTTGTCGATGAGATTGACCCCGAAAACCGACCGAAACGATGGACATGCAAAGTACCATGTCTGACGCACACATATATGTATAAGCAAACCTTTTTTCTTGGATGATCTCATGCATTATATGTTTTTTTTTTTCAATTGAAATTTTCTTTGAATGCAAGACTCAAGAAGGTGCAATCACATAAACCTTGGTTGGATGAGTGTGTGAATTGTTAGGTGATGAACCATCAGAAGCAACAATCATTGGGTTCCTTACCATATGTACTGTACACACATATATATATATATACACATTTATATGCAAGCAATATAATATGTATATATTATATATATATATATATTATACATACATTTATTGCGCTATGTCTAAATGGTAAGTTATTTTACATATTGCATTTTATAGCCATTTTGGGCGGTCTCCAAGTCTCCAAGATAAGTTTAAAGTTATCCCGATTTCTTTTGTAAAGACAGGAGTGATCAACTTGCTGGAGCTCATGAGTCAGCAGCATCTGACCCCAGATGTCATCACCTTCAGTGCAGCAATCAGTGCTTTGGGATCTCAATCCGAGTGGCACATGGCACTTCATGTGCTCCAAGACATGTCTGGCAAACAAGTGATGCCTAACACCATTTCCTTTGGAGCGGCCATGAGTGCGTGCGAGAAACTTGGTTGAAGGGAATGCTGCTCAGGGTTGCTCCAGGATCATAAATTCTGCATGTGCATATATATAATTATATATATATATATGTATACATACATATAGTGTATCTATATACATATAATATATGTACGTATGTAATTTATGCATATACATATATATATATATAATTGTATGCAAAAGTGATTCTGAGAGGAGGTAAATTGGTGATCGTATACCGAATTTCATTCGCTGGTATCTTGATTGTTCGGAACAACCCTGGATCTTGGGATATCGTACGTAGAGCACAAACACAGAGAAGTGGATCATGCTTGGTGAATATGTGGAACTAGGGCCAGGAAAACCCATGGATTTCCATAGCTACTGGAGGGTATCAACAGCAGCAGGGTTCAAAATCATTCCGCATCTAGACACTGTGAGTTTCCAAGCTATCCTGAGAAAGGCTCATTTTCCAGCCATTGTTGGGTGCACATAGAATCCGACTTGTTTGTGGCCAACATACCCATGGCATTCATACACAGGTTTGTTTGAAAATACTCTATCCCTAAATCCATTGGTTAATGATCATTATCCCTATCAATTAAATGGCTATAATTGGGGGTATACCCTATTGTCAGACAAACCCACCCATGTCTTTCCGGTTGGCCCCTCTTTTTCTGGTTGTGGGATCTTGTGGCGCACCAGCCATCCAGCAATCTATGCTTGCTCGATGCTGAGGAATGGTCGACAATGGCGACTTGCTCTCGCTTTGCTGCTTAAGATGTTCGAGCAGAATCTCAGATTACTTTGAAACAGCTGACCTGACTGAAGATGATGAGATGATGATCTTGTAGTTTAACGTTTCATCTACCATTGTCTTGTATATTTGTTGATATCCATTTGGACTGTTCATGATTATTCCATATTTCATGCTGGCTTCAGCAGATCTGAGGCCAAAGATCAGGAGCTGAGCGAGTCACGTTGATGTTTAAAAGAATACCAATCCAAGTTTCAACTGTTTGATGGTTTGAATATGTTTGAATATCTCCATATATCTCCAGATATTTCCCATGTCCAATGTGTTTCCAAAAGGGAATGATGATTTTTAAGCGTTTTTGTCAAGGGTTCCCGAGCACACCGACCTGATAAGCCTGAAAAAAGCATGGCAATCTCAGCTGTGAGCCCCCCCAAGTGATGTTTGTTGGTTCATAGACCCCATTAACTATGATAGTTGGAAGTATCAGAACCAATAGGTCTTCGAGTTATAAACCAACTCAGCTACCTAGGGGGACCCACTTTGTATGTCTGATTTTGATGGCGGGGGAAGGGACTGGATGCTCCTTCGTCGTTGGTTTGCTAAAGATTGAGTGGAGAGGAACGTTAGTAACGGTACCAGATACCAAACCGACTCTTTTAGTTGTTTAAAGAACATCATTTGTATTTTCTAATTGTAGAGACGTGATGTAGCTCTTTATTATAGCGGCTCGTGTAATTAAACTCGACACTATAAGTGGTTTCCCGTAGGTTTCAAAACCACTTGGAATTGAAGCTTTCATGTCTTTAGGGGGTCGAAATTGACGATACCATTTTGACATCCCCCTGGTTACACCGAAAAGCAGCGCAAAAAGCAGCAGCCATCCTGGAAGGAAAGTGTTGCCGAATGAGCTTTGCTACGGTGCCTGGCTGATGATGGCACGGCTTGTAGGGTCGACCGGGCACATATAGATTCACAAGATTGGCCATACTTATACATATATAGATATATATATATATATAGATATGTTATCATATATAGACTAATATAGATATATACAGGTTTCGATATGTTACATGTTCTGATAATGTCTAGATATGTTTTGATACCCATTATGTGTCAGAAACTTGAACAATACCTCCTCAAGGCTCCTCGAGCAGTCCCGGCCATACCCCTTTTTTTCTTTGACTGGCTGCTGAATGGCTGTCACATGAGGAAATTCCCTTTGACATGTGATATTTTCCCGAAGCTTCTGTTCCAAAACAGCAAACTTGAGTCTGGGTTTGATCATGTTTGATCTAACCGATTTGCATACAATGGTTCGGATAGACCGGCATAATGATTGCTTCAATCTAGCTTTGTTGCCAATCACAGACAAAGGGGAAATCTGATGGCCATTTGTGGTCCCAGACTGCAAACCATCTTTAGTTGCCATGCACCAATATGGGTTTGTCTGAAAATAGGATACCCCTAAATCCACAGGTTTATCATATCTGTCCTCCTTCATCTGTGTCAATTTGCCATACCTTGGGGTATACCCCATCTTCAGAGAAAACTCTATAGTTGGTTGCTATCAAAGTCAATATCCTCTTATGTTGATGATATCTTCACCACAGGTGAGTTCGAAGTCATATGTTTTGGTTGGATCCCAATGCTTAGGGATTACAGACCCATATCTGTTGGATCTGCCCCCGCTCTGTCAGCGTGTTGATGCCTTCGAGGCCTGGTGTTGTTGCTTTGATGCTAACTCGAAGTGGGTAAATCCACGTGTTTTCGCTTGATATCTGTATTGCTGTGATTATTTCTCCCAGTTAATGGATTGTTCTGGAGCCGTGTTTGTTACTCTGATTTCCATTTGTTGTTCTATCTCACGTTCCTTCTTCAATCCCAGAAGTTGGTTCAACCAATCTGTTTCTCATTCTCAGTCTTGTATTGTCCCACAAAAACCACAAGTGTTGTCATTTTGACAGGTTCTGTGATCAGCGCCTGCGAAAAATCCAACTGCTGGCAAAGAGCTTTGGATTTGATGTTGTCTATGCCAGTGATGCGATTGCACATAGACGCCCCCAGCTCCTAAGTGGCAAAGGGTTGCTGATCTTGGATGAAGTAGCTTCCCAAAGAATCCTACAAGGTGGTGCCCCCTAGATAGCTAAGTTGGTTTATAACTAGGTTAACTATGGTTTATAGTAGATATATCCATAGTTAATGGGGGTTATAAACCAAAGTTTCCTTGTGAATCACCTCCAGGAGTTCTGAAACATTTCCAGTGGATTTGCACACTTTGGCTGTTACAGGCACATCACGTCCTGTGCCAATCCAACAGGGCTGAAACATCCTCCATTTAATTCGATGAGTGCATTTCCCAGCAAGCCACATTTGATGACCGGAGAGTAGCTGTTTTTTCTTCCAAAGTTGGGATCTTGCAGTTCTTGTGATGTTCGTTCGAAAAAAACTTGGTGAATCATCCGCCTAGCCTGGTATGACCAACATCTTTCTAGTGGTTTCTCTTCTAGGTGAATCTTGGTGAATCTATCTTGCTTATATCAATCTTAAGTCACATCAAGTATGATCTCACGATTTGGGGATGCGTTTGGGTACTTTTTGGATTGATAAATGGAAAGACTAGATAAGACAAGACAAAATTTGACTAGACTAGAGTAGATAGATAGAGATGGATAGATAGGTAGGTATATAGGTAGGTATATTGGCAGCTAATTACAAAGATAAATGAAGCTTGCTGGCCTGACAGATGGATAGCCATTGGCCCATGCGCCATCATGCGCCTGTCGCCAAGGTTACAATCCCGTGATGGCCGCTGCAGCAGGCTGTTCTCAATGGCAAGTGGCCATGCAATTGTTCAGCGAAATGCCAGAGGCATCATGCTCCAACGCAATGGGAAGTGGTCAGTGTACCCTCTGGTCATTTAACATAGCCATGGAAAATTGCCCAGTTATAGATGATTTGTGGTGATTTCCCTATTAAAGATGGTGATTTTCCATGGCTATGTTAAATAACCAGAGGGTATATTATATGGTGTTTAAATGATGTTTATTGTGGTTTATACATTGTGATTCATGTATGGCTATCGGCTATTGATATTGATATTGACTAACAATATGGGTGTGTCTGAAAATGGTGTATATCATGTATATCCCTAAAAACGGCAGTTTGAATAGGGACAAGTATGACAATCCATGGGACTCTGGGGTACCCTGTTTTCCGACAAACCCATTTGATTAGTATTGTGGTCAATATGGATGCTGTAATTCACATGCTTGATGCTTGATATATGGTCGATACATTATGATTTATAATTACATGGTTATAAGCCAATTTCTTCTTCAGTAATCCGACTATAACTCCATTACTTCATTTGTGGGATATACCCCCATGTATTCATGTGTGAGTAATCATCTACCAACCGCGAGGCACAACGAAGAATGCCAGAGTCACAACCCAACCGTGGTACATTTCCGGAGTGAAAAAGCATAGGATATTCCCAGTTGTATGTAGGCATGTTTGAAAACGAGAATAGCAATCCGTTATTTTGTGGAGAAAATGATGATCAAGTCTTGGATTGCATGAGTACCCCATTTTCAGACAAATCTATATATAGAATATTATAGAATATCCAAATTGTTCCCAATTCTGGTCATCACTATGCCTGGTTGGAATTAGAGTACTGTAATTATAGAAAGGTATAGAAAGGTATCAATGTTGTTCCAAAGCAATCCGGAATTTGTTTAATGAATCAATCCTATTACATCTATTACCCGCTGATAATCAAATATGGAAAATCCTCCCTTGATGGCAAATTGTCCCAAAAGCTCCATAATGGGACAATTTAAACCGGAAACCCCTATATTTCATGGGAAAATCCATGGTTTCCTTTAAATTTTCCCTTGAACCAATCCAATGAATTTAGTTCGGGGATTTTCCCAACCTGCCATGTTGGCGGACACCGAAGGATATATACAGGATGATTATTGACCCATGTTCTTCGGCGCACAGGTCCATCCCATAGGCTGTGTACCCATTTGATAGGGGGCATATGTTCATAATTGCGATTTCTTTAGTCAGTGTCGATCATGTGAAAATATCTGAATATCCAAAACTTATCTAAGTGCAGTCGTTGTTGGAAGATATATGAAATACTGCCGTTTAGATGTCCTTTCTTTCATTCCAAAAAACGGTTTACAATAGGATTCCCCACTATTTAGGGGTAGAAACCATGGCATCCCCCTCTCTCCAGGCATGGATTGATCCATCAACTATCCCTGCAGGCATCCTTGACAGCAGATTGCTTCAGCTACACTGCAGTCACCACGGCCTGTGCGCGCAGCAGTCAGTGGCAGACGGCATTGGCACTTTGGACACAAACCTTTGAGACGCTTGGAGAAAATGTTGGAAGGTGAAAACCATGTGCTTCGTACTTAATTGGACTTTAAACGAAATCATGAATAGTTAGTTGAAGGGTTCATATGTGCTATATATACACATGCCGGCATACACTGCATGCACAGTCACAACCATACACAGTCCATCATGTCTTTATGTGGCCATTTGGATGCTTCAGATTCCAGGCTTGCCAGATGATCCTCCACAGCTTGGTGTTTCATCTTAGCATCCACTATTTTTTTGTGGTCACCTTTGGGTCCATGAATTCTGGTCATATTATGGTATGTTTGGTATGTTCACCAGGGTGAGATATGGTGAAGTGACAAGGTGTTGCCGATTCAGAAGGGCATTTCACCAGGGCGAAACTCTCTGTGGTTCCACACTGCGCGATGCCACCAAGTTCTAGTCGTCAGTGGTGACCATCACACAACCCGAAAATAGAAAAGTTGGATTCCTGGAAAGTACGTGGAAAACCACAGTTGAATCAACATCCTGGAAACACTCTTCAGCATCTTTTGGAGACTCCTCGAATTAGAAATGATAGTCAATGGTATACGAGTGGTGAATGGGTTCTAAAATCCAGTGGTGCATCATCATTGTCCCGTATCCCCATTGAATTTGCAATCAGTTGGTGGCATTCCCCTTTTTGGGCACATCCAAATGACAACAAAATGTGTGGTGTACCAGTCACTGGCCCAGCGTGTTTCCGCACAAGGACCTCGGTGGAAGTGAGCGAGATCACCTGGAATTCAGTCATCAACGCCTGTGAGAAGGGTGGTCACTTCTTGACAATGGATAGACTGGGGAGGCGGAACTCTGTACTTAAAATTAGCCATATATATATATATATACATATATATATACATATAATTAAATTTATTTATATATATATATGTATATCGTATGATATATACTGGTAATATTAATCCGATATATGATTTTATGGTAGTGTATATTATATATACAGTACGTGTTATCTAGATAACTATTACATATACTACTTATATTTATTGCATAGCTTTTTGGTAATCAGCTACATGGCAAGCTGGAAAACTGGTGGATTTTCCAGGCCATGTTTGATTGCCAGAGGTTCTTAGATATGTATGCACAACTATTTCTAGGAATCCAAACTGTTGCTTCAATATCAGTTCTTGTGGTTCTGTCTCAAAATATTGGATACTTACCCCAAAGTGCTTGGAGAAAGGTTTTCAGACAGGTTAGTGTTTGCACATCAACTATGCATGCGTACGTATTTGTATGTGTATCTTTTGGCAATTAATATTTGAATGATATTAGACCCGTCACTGAAAAAAACTTGTCAATTCCGAGCACAACAGAAAATGTGTTGAAAGCAAGACAACACTGCAGTATAAGTCTAACAAACCAAAAGACGCTCTTTTTTTTGCAATCAGTAATTGAAGCTAAGAAATTGTCTTCCGAGCCTTTGCTCTTTTCTTCCATGGCGAGAAGTGCATACTCGGTAGAAGCTTCGAGATGGGGATGCAGACTGCCCAAATCCGATTCAGATAGCAATTCAATATGGGCGTCTCAATCTCGCACAAACTTTTGAGATACCCTTTGGTAAACTAACATAACTATGGAACATCACCATTTTTAATGGGAAACTCAACTATAAATTACTACAAATGGCAATTTTCAATAGCTACGTTCAATTGCCAGAGGGTAGATAAGAGTATTACCCGTGTCTTTTAACGACCTTGCCATGGGAGCTTTATTTTGCAGAGTATGTCCGTCTGAAGAATGACTTTTGTCAGGCGGCTCTCATGCACTACCGAAATGGCACTCCTGACACAGGGAGAGCAGATATGTGTATATATGTATGTCTGTATGTATGAAGGAATGCATGCTATGTAGTATACATGTGTGATACAATATAATTTGTCCGATCGCTTTGATCAAAGTGCAAATGGTGGGTTTGGGTCATATTAGTGGCAAAATATTGACAAAGAATATCACATGTTCCTTTCTTACATTTGTTTTGTTGTTTCTTTTCCAAACCATTTTCCGAAAGTGCGATGCTGGTCCTTTTGTTTTTACATTTGTCCTGCGGTGAATCAACCTCTGAAAAACCTACCAGTCTTGAATAATTGTCCTGGGACCACCCAGGATTTGTTTGTATTCAATGGATTGGTTAATGGGAAAATTTACAGGAAACCATGGATTTTCCCATTAAATATAGAGGTTTCCTGTAAATTTTCCCTTAAACCAATCTAGTGATCTCGTGACAAATTCCCGCTCATCTCGGTGAAATCCGGTGGAGTATCATGACAAACGCCCAAAAAATCCTGGGGTGGTCCCCTGAGGGTTGGTTGAATCCCCATACCCTCTGGTAAACTAACAGTTTGCTATTGAAAATGGTCATAGAAATAGTGGATTTTCCCATTTAAAAAGGTGATTTTCCATAGTTATGTAACAGTTTACCAGATGGTAGTTCAAGGTCAATGGGAGTTGGCCCTCTTCCTCTTCTCCACCGACCTGATCCCTGGCGAAAGCACCTTCGGCGCAGCCATCAGCGCGTGCGCACGCGCGGCCAAGTGGAGCGCGGCAGTGGCGTTGCTGCGGCAGTGCAGCGCCTTGGAGCGGTGATCTCTGCTGATCCCTTGGGATTGTGGGGATGGATGTATCATTTGGATCAATGAATACAGGGGCGTATTGGATCAAGAACTATCAAGACAAGAACTAATTTGAAGGTAATCCATGGCAATCCAATAGTTTGGTGGGTCAACAAAAATGATGGCCCATCGACCTCACAAAAGACTGGTCACATTTTTTGAATCTGAAACTCTGATGGCCCATCCTGCTATTGGGAGGCCAAGAGTTATGACCCATACCCAGCTGATCCCTGGTGGTCATTGGTCAGCACTTTGACTGACTGGACAGAATGACAAATGGAATTATGGGGTCCACTGTGGTTCCATTCTCATCCTATGTTTTTAAAAGAAAGACTGTGACTGAAGCACTGAAACAGTTTCAGCAATGTTGTGCAAATTAGGACCATGGGATTTGTCCCATCCCTAGTTTCCTTTGTTTTTTCTTAAGCATTTTTTGTTTGTTTGGAATTGTCATCTTTATCAGGTATGGCTGGCTTTCAGCCCAGCGTCATCAGTTTTTCCAGCGCCATCAGTGCTTGCGAAGATGCTGCAGCGTGGCGAGAAGCTCTGGATCTGTTGAGATGGATGCAGATGGATCATGTGAGGCCTAACCTTATGACGCTGGGACATTTGGAGGTGTCCTAAAGTGGGGGTACCACAAATCATCCAAACATATCCAAAATAAAATCATTTTTTTGGTTGAGACCGATGGTTTTGGGGATCCCCCATTTTAAGAAACCCCGGGTCAAAACATTTGTTACACTGTAAAAAACATCATATTTTGTGGGAATGAACATCCAGAAACCCCAGCTATTGCGCGGTTCACCAGGCTATATCCAAATTCTTGGACAACCGCAGAGCAGGTATTCGGTGGTGTGATATATGCAAATATATGCAAGTGGTGTTCCATTTGTTGAGTATTTTTGCAGTAATGTCAACCCCGGATTAATACAACTCTGGGCTGTTGATCATTGGGTGTGCACCTCTGTAATTGCTGTAATACATCTCTGTTTGGGGGCGATTTTCATCGATTTTCATCAACCAGGGTTGTCTAATCCTAGGTTGAGATGATCCTTTTGATCTTATCTATGATCTTTTCTTTGATCACGTCACCAAGTACCGGAAATGTCTCAGCCGGTAAGGACCTACAGCTCAGTGGTCAGTGCTTGTGCCAAGGGTTTCCAGTGGGAATCTCGGTCGAAAAAAAACAGAAAACAAAGTCAGGCGACACAGATGGTGCCCGTGGAGTTATTGGGATGATGCTCTTCAAGACCCAGCAGATTCTGTTGGAACAAAAATCTCCAGTTTTTGTTAACAAAGCCAAGTTTTGTTGGATTTAGATCCCCACTTTCTTGATTTCTTGATGTTGTCCCCAAAATCAGTTGAGTTTTCCAATCAAAGAGCAGATGGCTATTCACATATCCCCACTTGCTTCCAGGATTGGGACAATTCAATTCCATTTTCCCGTCACAAATCAGCCGTTTACGAGTAAACATACTTTGTTGATTTTGTCCATTTTAGGTGATGTTAGTTCAATCCTTCCATCAAAAATCATTCGCTATTCACCCTAATCCCCATTTATAGTGGACTTGGTTGTTTTAATTCCATTTTCCAACCTCAAATCAGCCATTCACAAAACTCCCCACTATTCCCAGGACTTGTAGCCAGGGTGTAGTAGGTGATGTTTTCAAAATCATTTCCAGTTTTCCAACTTTTTGGCATCTATGACTGGAGGGTTGGAAAAAAAAGACTTCTTGGCTTTCTTGGTTGTGTTCCATTATGTTCCATTAGGTGCTTTGATAGTTTATAGCATTTTATAGCTATATATTCACAAAATATCCACATGAATAAGAAAGCTGTTGGATTTACCAACTGATATGGGGTTCCTGCTTAAGTCCATGTTCTTAGTAAAATCATGTAAAATCCCTATGATTTTCCAAGCGATCAACGTCCTTTCAGTTCGGTGATTTCCCACTTGTTGTATTCACCAGATGATCTAGGGCCCCTACTCCAGCAAGTCCAAGTTCTTGGTAAAATCTTAACTTATCGTTGATTTTCCCAACAACGTCCATTTCGTTCCGGAGTTTCCCAGGACTTGGCCCTCTCCATCTTCCACACCCTGCAGCTTTCGCATCTCCTCCCGGACGCCGTTTCTTGCAGCAGCGCCGTGGGCGCCTGCGAGCGCGGTCGCCGCTGGCACCTGGCGGTGGCTCTGCTGGCGCAGCTGGCGACCACCACCGGTGCTGCGGAGGAGGGGCGGAGGGCGGTGATCCAAGCGTGCGAACGGGGAGGCCCGGAGGATCTGGGAGGATCCGGGAGGATCCGGGGATGGGGTTGAGGATTTTGATCTACAACATGTCTGGAAAAATGGGTGTTTTGTTATGTAACATATGTAACTAGATGTTTTACTGAGGTTATACAGTACTGATTCGGTTGATAGAAATGGACCGAAATGGATGTGTTTTTACTAGACAGGTGTGTGGCAGGAACCGTACGATGGGATGAAAACATGGTGGTGGATGTTTTCTTGCAGAGACTGCTTCATGCCGACAAGATGATGTGCGGGACCCTGTTGGTATGTGGTTCATAAATATGGTATAAGTTGGTTGAATGGGATGTTTACCACAATTCCAAGTAAACCGGAGGGTGGTAGGACGGTGGTAGATTGTTTAACTAATGAAAGTGGTGATGAACACAGACAGAAAAGTGGATGTTTGTAGAGTGTTCAAGTGAAGGAAACCGGCATATTTACCACTAGGATGTGTTTCTTAGTTGACGGAAATTTGAACTTCCATTTGCAGAAATCGTACTGTTAAGATTTATTGAGATGAACATATGATGAACAGTTTATCTTTTACAAATGAATGTTTTGTTTACCGACAATGAGGAGTTCACCAATGAAAAATGAGGAGTGACTTCTGTTTCCTTTCTGATCCTGAGCTGAAGAGAATTGAGATGGGATGGATCAAAAGCTGTTCTATCCCATCTCATGTGTTGATTCACATCCAGAAATCCCAGCTATGACTAGGTGATTTCACAGAAGGGCAGGGATTTGAGCCATGGATCCCAACTTCAGATCATACCCCTTTGGTGGGTTTGGTCGTTGGATGTCGCAGTGATTCAGTGTTGAGATATGTCGAGAAGATGAGACAAAGATGTAGTGATTTGAGCAGCCAAATGTGCACATTTTAGGATATTTAGGATTGAATGCAGCAAAAATTGGTTCATGAACCAAAATCGTTTTGTTGATGATTTTATTTGCAGAATTAGGCATTGGATACAGATCAAAATATCCTAGAGAGGAAGATGCCCCTTCAGTAAACAAACATGGCAATGGATACTCCAGGGTATGTACATTCTGGTAAACTAACCTAGCTATGGAAAATCACTATTTTTATAGTTAGGGTCTATAATCTATAAATGGTTCATCTTCAATAGCTACGTTAGTTTACTGGAGCAAAGAGGTGCTGTTCCTTTCCGAGAACAAACAGTTCTTATGACCTACTTCACTGGCCAATTCTATGGATGTGGGGACACATTGAACAGAACATCAACATATTATGAATTAATATAAATGATGTATACAGTCACCCACGAAAAGATAGAAAAATACATTTACCATTCCTTTAGTAGGATTTTACATGATTTTACTTCTATTTTTTTGTCGAGGTTGCTATACGTAACTTACTAATATAAGATTGTTGTTGTTTGTATGTATTTCATATTATAAGTTTATCTGCACGGCACTATTCCTCTCGAACATCTCGGACATCCCCCCCAACAAAGGTTACTGGCACTCGGGTCGACCTGGACACCCTGAGACATCGCAGGTCAATGGCAGATGGTCACGGCTTTCCTTCGCGAGTCCTCTTCGCCGGCTGGCCAAGTGGTGAATCTCCTCAGCGACCAGGTGCAACGGCGGCGGTGAATGGCTGGAGGAAGCCATGAAACTTCCCCGGCCAGCTGCGTTTACAAATATTTGGGGACTTATACGACAAAAAATGGGGATTTAATGAGGATTTCATTGGGATTTGATAGGTGTATATACTAGAATGATGATTGGTGGTTTCAATCATGTGTTGTTTTCAACCCTAGGATGATGATCAAAATTGATGGTCTCATATTTTTCAGATTGAAATCCACGAACCACACACATTTCTACATGTTTGATTCGAAAAAAACATGATTAGCCAGTGCGAAATTCGCGTATCTTTCCGAACATTCTCAGACACCGCCAGGTGAGCCACAGGGAGGAGTTGATGAATCCGTTCTCGTTCAGATCGTTGAGTTTCACAGAACTGCGCCTGGGTTGGAAGGGAAGGACTATGGCATGGCTGTGATGGATCCCCACAAGACGATCCCCCGAAACATATGAGTCTTGATAACGGAATCCTGGTATTCCAAACCACTGGGCGCCAAACCGCCAGGTATAATCAAGTCTATAATAGTTGGTTGAGAAGATGACCAAACATTTTTTTTGAGTGTGATAAGCCATATGTTTTTTGAGCCATAGTCGGAGCATTCTCTGTTTTTGTGGTAGCAAAAGGACGGGCTGCTCTGTTCGCAACAACGCTGAGGTCCGATGTCACCTGGCGTTTGGCCCGGTTAAGCCGGACGGATCTCCCTGGCGTCCGCTGGATGTCAGAGGTGACGAAAGTGTCTGAAGCCGCCCTGGCTTCCTGGCTGGGAGGGGCGCTTTGAACCGGATGAGGATATGGAACAATTGAAAAATGGTACCTATAACCACCGATATTGATATATATATATATATATATATTGATATAACCTATTTGGAACAATTGTCTATCTATATTGATATAACCACCGACAGTGCAATGATTGGGCTGTAAAATCAACTATAACTGGGATATAGTAGGGATAATATGTTTTTTTCTATTAACAGTTTGATCTTCCAAAGCAAGCTGACTTGAAGTATGTGAATGTTCCTTCAAGAATGATGTGTTTCTTTGCATTGAACATCTTTCAACTAAAGGGATGTTGAAAAGTAACGCCCTGTTCTATTTTTGCGGGATGTCTTAACGTTTGCACATTCCACTGAGAACCAACACACGATTTACTGTTGGATTCAACAGCAATGTGTGTGTCTTTTGAAGCTGTAAGGACTGACATGTTTGGGACGAGCGCAACCCACCAGCGAGATTGTATCCTTTATCACGATGTAAAAGTATGTGTATTCATGTTTGCTGGTTGCTCTCCCCATGATTTCCAAAAAACATGTTTTGGAATTACAGTACATTGGACTGAACTGACTGAACCATCACTGCTTGGTGTAAACGAGTTCTCTTGTCGTGGCCAAACCACATTTTTATTGTGTGTTTAACTGATTATTTTCAGGCTGAATTCCCCAGATTCTTGTGGGTGATTCTTGTTGTCAGACTTTCCGGCTGGTGAACCACCATGTGAAAACAGTTGGCCACGCCAAACATATTTGGTCCCTGGAACTGGCTGTTTTTTGTTTAATCTTGCATCTTTAGTGAACACCTGACATGAACAGAAAGTAAAGATTTAAATGCTAGCTTTTGGGATATTTCACATGGGATCCAGCAAAGAAAATGTACTTTCAGTTGTCATTGTTTGCCTTGTCTTGGGACCCTGACCCGTTGCCTTGTTAAACGAACCCATATGCTCCATGTATGAAACACTTACCAACATCTACCAACACATATCTCTTGAAAAAAGAAACGCAGTCAATGTAGATACACATTAGAACATTTGGAACATTTGGGCACCTTTTTTTGGCTGAAAGCTGAAAGCAGTAGCTCCAAGGAACAGATGGCAGATGACGCTTCCAGTGCTTCGATCTCAGAGATCACAGCGGTGTTGTGGTCGATGGCATCGCTATCTGTGGAGGTGGAGCGCTTGCGGTTGCGGTTTGGAGCGGTTTGGGTATCCATATTCCCTCGTAGCCTTGGGGAACCACGCTACACATTGAGTTGTCAAACATTGGGATTTACCCATCAAGAATGGAGTTCTGACCATCACCAAGGCGCGGGAAATAGCGAAAGCGGCTTCCCATCGTTCCCCATGCCTGGTGAAGTTCAAACGGTGGATTTTTTCTGGATTAAGCTGTTATATTCCATTATATTCCCATTATTCAAATTACCGGTCGCTGTAATGATTGTTTACTGACATATAATTGTTTACAATACATTTATGTCCAATACTGTTTATGATCCCCAGTGTTGAAAAAAGTGTCTACGTTTCAGTCAACAGCTCATGCATTCGTGGATTACATCCTCATTGTCGCTAGATCCATATGATTGCTACTGACTGTATGATGAAATTGTCACGCCTGTGTCTGTTGGTGCAACTCATCATTTCTGAGTTAGATCCCCAATTTTGCCGCCTGCCCCATATTTAGTGGTTGATATCCCCTCATTCTACTTGGATGTGCTGAAGATGATTTTCATATTTTCCGAATGGGAAATCTTGTTCTTTGGGACCCCTTCAGCAAATCCAAGTGTTAAAGTTCTCCACTGGTTGCCCCGTTAGGTGGACCTGACCCGCTTCACATCGATTTCCACGCGCTTGGCCACATCAAGTCTCACTGGATTGGCCAATTTGGCATGGGTAGCTGGGTGACAAGGTCCAAGGCGAACGAAATCACTAAGTTGAGGCACATAAATTTGGTGAATTCGTTTGGGTTTATGGGGGGTATATGTCAACCCTGAATTAGTAAACCCCAAACGGATCCAAACGGCTGTTTAATGGGGGGGGGGGTACCATTTAATTACTAGATTATGACTATTGGGGGATTATCCTCCGAATCAATCAACCATGGTTTGTTTATCCGGGGTTGACATTATAACCTCAATTACCGTCTGGTTATTTAACATAGCCATGGCAAAGCAAATCTTTAATAGGAAAAATCACCATAAATCATCTATAGATGGGCCATTTTCCATGGCTATGTTAAAGAACCAGAGGGTAATGGATGTTCATGAAGGTTATAAACCAACTGACAACTGGCTCGCCTTGGGCTGGTTGGTGGGGGGTTGAGACCACCAACCAGGCTGTGTCAAGTAAAGCGGGCTGCATGGCCGACTTCACCATGTTTGTGATGGTTGGGATTGAGAGAAGTCATCAAAAAACATGCGGTCAATGGCTAGCGATGTCACTTACCAAATTCGCCGGAAAGCTCGTTTTCACTTGGGAGGTCAACTGGTGAAGCACGTTGTGGGGCAGTGGCAACCCCAAGCTCATTGGTGTTTGATTCATGGAAATTTTGAATGAAACCACAGGGTTTTCTGATGGTTCGAAGTTCCGGATGTTCGGCATAATTCCTGAAGAAAAAGCCTCACTGCACAAGTCACTGACTCTTGGAAATCAAATGCCATTCCATGGCTGGTTGGTGCCTTTAATCTTTAGATATGTTCTTTGTTCCCCTCACATGTGGCAGCTTAAGCCCAGAGACAGAGTCTGATTTCGGGTTGAACGTGCCGACCTGATGGCCATGGATTTTCCTTCCAGTGTTGCAGTTTATCAATCTTGCTATTTGTGTCAAGCTGATCCTTATCCAATATCATGTTTCCACCTACAAAGATGGTTTTCAGTCCCACCAACCACGTGTGTTGAATTAATGACTTGAGAGGTTTATGGGAAATTGTTTGCCATTTTGGAATATTTCAGAGGTTAGAAATCTTAGTCACCAGTTCCTTCTCACAATAATCTCCCCGCCAAGAAACACGGTGGTATGTTTTTGAGAGGTTGTTAGTAAGGGAATGGGATTCATTGATGTATCCCAACACAATGATACACCTGTTCCCTGGTTGTATCACTTTGAAAGGGTCCTCAAAAAGATCGACAAGCTTTTCCAGGGTGTGCGGTGTTGGTTCAATGATGTTATCCTTATAAATTCTAGGTTTCCACCTGTTCTATGTGATTTCTTTGAAGAGGGTAACCCCCAAATCCCATGGGTTGTCACTGTTTTCTCATTTAACAAGGCCATAAATTGAGGTATCCGCATTTCCAGACAAACCTACTGTACGCTGGGGGGTGCAGAACCTAGAGATCTAGAAATTATGGGGACATTCGATGACTTCTCAGGCTGTAGCCACGTTGGGCTGTGATCAACCAGCAGAAGACTTGCTTTTGGCCCTTCAAGAAGAGCTTTTGAGGAGTGCCAGGGTTGGAGATGGATAGACGAGGGGCTCCTGGCCCCTGGATGGTCATCTCAAAGCATCCCATGTTTTCCGCCACCTGAAAAAAAATGGAAACTACATATCATGTATACAGTATATATATATATACTTATATGGAACGTAGTGAGGTAAGTGAATTATCTTTAACATTCCAGGTTTGAAACAACAGCTATTCAATCGACTTTTCTTCTTGGGCTCCACATTCACGGATATGAGAAGGTAACTTCCCTCAGATTGGCCAAACAAGTGGCATAGCCAACCTTAAATGCTGGAGCTTGGGTTCACCCATCGACATCGAGACATGCTCAAATTTGCTGCTGAGTGGCTTAGAGCCATGGACCACCACAGATGATTTGAAGTATGTCTTCATTGGGATGATTATTCCAATACATTTTTGATTGACCTGACCTGAAATTGCTTGACCGCAGCATGTGTTCAGCGGGCCCAAGTCATCAGTTGGCTTTGAAGCCCACCTTGGATCCAGCTGGAAGACCTGTCTAGCCAGGAGATGCAGGTGGAAGATGCAGCTTGGATCTGGTCGCTTGACGAGGTCAAAACGTTTCTGGGGTATTTTGGTCCTGGGTCGAAGGTGTGCTTTCAAAGTGCAACTTGGGGATTCCATCATCGAATTTTGATACCCTCTGGTTATGACTAACATAGCCATGGAAAATCCCCGAAGATCCCCGAACTAAATGGAGGTTTCTAGCTGGGAAAATCATCCAAGATTAGCCATTTTCCATGGCTTTGTTGAATAACCAGATGGTAAATTTTGGGATGTTTGATCCAAATCACTTGGACATGGATGTTTGAATTTGCTGGCAAAGCCAACAACTTCAAACACTCGGCTCGGTTTCATGGTTTTTGGAGATTGGCTTGTCTCAAATTGTGCAAATCCCATGGCTGATCTCATCAACCAACGACCTCGAGTTGCGACGTGACTGGAATGGTGGTCAAAAATAGTGGAATCATCCCCAGTGGGGGCCAGTTACTTTTCAGTTTGGTGAATTATGGTGAGTTATGATGAATTTTATCCAAAACACATGTGGGAACTAACTATAGTTGTGTGTATGTTTCAGAGGTTTTAATGGATTTAACCAACCAAAATCCGCGATTTAGCCAGTGATATCAGGGATTGATTAATCCAGATCATTCCAGATCCATACAGTTTGGCCCTCCCCCAGTTACAAGTAGGGTTTTAAACCCCATGACATGAATACTAGTTCGTTATAAATATCATAGATCGTAATTAGTGACGTTGGAGTTACGTTCACCAAGTTAGCCATCCTTAAAATTAGCTATAAATCCATATGAATCCCATGAAATCCCCATTTTTGCTGGTTAAATCACCATTTTCCTATGGTTTTCCCATCGTGGCCGCGGGGGCCCCACATTCCCAAGGACCTCAAGCGACCGCAGAAGCATTGCTCACCGTGCTTTGGTCGGCCACGTTTGCGGGACTTCTACAGGAGCATCTTGCGCTAACAAAAAAACCGTGTCGAAACGTGGGAAGCCTGCAGGTGCTCATATACAACATGTACAGATCTCATGCAACATAGCCCCTATAGGCTGAGAAAATAGGCGCTGCCCGCTACATGGTAGCGGAGCCTACGGGCTCTGGCTCCTGACCCCCTGTCAGACTCAGTAAGACCCCTTTGGCGTGAGCGTGGGTGGCACCCTGTAAGACCTGTAAGGCATGGGCACGACATAAGTCCCTGCGGGGCGGTACGCAGCGCACATGGCGTTGTCGTCGCCAACTGCAGCTGCAGGTGGAGCAGGAGGCAGCATAGGGCTTATAGATACCAGGGCGATTGGGAAGCTGCGATCATTTTCTGGGAAGGATGATGACTGGCCTGCATGGGCGTTTGTAGCCCGTGGCTACCTGAATCTCCTAGACCCTTCCTATGGAGGCATGATAGAAGCAGCTGAACTTTCAGCAAAACATTCAGACATTCACTTTGCTGAGATGTCCGCCATAGCGCAAGAAAGAGCCGTTGTTCTTTTCAACTTGCTGACACAAAGTGTAGATGGTAGGGCACTCCAGGTGTTGATGAATGTTGAGAATGGAAGTGGTTTTCAGGCATGGAAGGCGTTGTGCGAGACGTACGAACCCAACGTAGGAGGACGTCACACTGCAATGCTCATGGGCATCATAGGTCCAGCTTGGGAGAACACCAAGGAGGCTGATCTTCTTGAGGCTTTAGAGTCCTGGGAGGTCATGGTCAGGAGGTACGAGGTCCAGTCCAACGAGACCATTTCAGATGCTATGAAAGTTGCAGTTCTGATGAGACATGCGCCATCTTCAGTCAGGTCAGGCTTGAGGACTGCCAGCACACAGGTTGGCACTGACTATGAGAGGGCCAAGAAGTTCATCCGAGATTTCCTGCAGAGCGGTCAGTTCTATGGAACCAAAGGGGAAGTCAAGGATGATGGAGGCCCAGCACCCATGGATGTGGGCGCACTCTACAGCCAAGACTCCAAGGGTGGCAAGAGCTCAAAGGGGAAAGACAAAGGCAAGAAGAGCACCAACAAGGGCGGCAAGTTTGACAAAGGGTATGGAAGCAAAGGCAAGGGTCAAGACACCAGCAAGAAGAAGTTCAATGGAGAATGTTCCCATTGCGGCAAGTGGGGACACAAGAAAGCAGATTGCCGCATTTTGGCCAAAGAGAAGGCCAAGCGCGAGAACGAGAAAGGCAAGGGCACCAATGCTGTTGCTGCTGGTCCTTCCTCTCCCTCGGGCACCACGGGCAGCACCAATGCCGTCTACTACTGGGTCGATCCAGATGATGGGCGCAAACCGTGGGCTGATGAAGAGGCTGAGGATGAGTTCAAGGACAGGACATGGGTGATGATGGTTCATGAGGTCAATGGGGTCCACCAAGGGTCAGGGTCTAGTCATGTGAAGTATTTACTCTGGGATTCTGGAAGTGACGAGCATCTGTGTAGAAATGAGTTCGGTGGAGACATGTTCACCGAAGCGTCCAACAAGCAGTTGTTGGGCATCTCTGGGATCAGCTTGGGCAAGTTGGGATTGAAGCGCGTCAGATACAAGATCTTGGGCGAGAGCGGCAAGCACGTCAATGCTGAAACTGTTTTCGCTGTGAGTGACCGAGCTAGCAAGGATGTGCTGAGCGTTGGCAAGATGGCTGAGTCAGGTTTTGCAGCAGACCTGACAAACCCAAAGAGTCCGTTTTTGAGCCACCCCAACTTAGACTTCAAGATCCCTCTCTATCTGCACAACAACTCGTACTATCTCAAGGTCATTGATGATGAGGCTGTCCCTTTGACTTCAACTAGCCCCATTGAAGGTGTTGTGGTTGCTCCTATTTCTTCACAAGGTCCAGGCTATGATTGGGAGTTTGCAGGCATTGATGAGGAGGAAGAGGGCATGGAGCTTGTGCCTCTTCCAGATGCGTTTGCAGAAGACGAAGCGCATGCCAGAGCTGATAGACCCCGTTTGCATGGCTGGAGCAAGGTAGAAGACATGAGGAAGCGACTCAAGGAGCTGGATGAGCCCATCTACGGCGACAAGCACACGCTGTGGACCAGGCTCAAGAAAGCAGAAGCAGCACTCAGAGCAAGACAGGCAGCAGCACAAGATTGGCAAGAGAGGCATGGTGCTAGGCAGCAAGCGCTGAGAGAAGGTCGCGGGGATCAAGTTGAGGCCGTCCCTGCGGCTGCTTTGCCAAGTGAGGAGGAGAGAGCGAGGCATTTCATTACGCATCTGCCACCAGCTCCTTGGTGTGAGTTCTGCGTGCGAGGTCATGGTTTGGATGACCCACATAGGCGCCGAACGTTGGAGCAGAAGTTGGCAGAGAATCATTTTGAGCTGGACTACTCTTTCCTGAAGACAGACACGAGCTTGGCAGAGAAGTTTGAAGAGAGCAGCGACACAGTCCTTTCTGTTGTAGACACTGGGACTGGTATGGCGTTGGCTTTCAGCATTCCTGGCAAGAATCTTGGCATTCCGTACGTTGTGAATGTGATCACTTCCTTCATCGCTCAGTTGGGCTACACCTCAGTTAAGCTCAGGTCAGACAACGAGCCAGTGATCAAGAAGGTATTCAGGCAGATTGCAGAGGCTTTGCGTGCCAAGAAGGCTCCAGGTGCTGAAGGTCTTAGGATCCAGTTCGAGGAGCAGCCTAGGTATTCCTCTCAGTCCATGGGTAGCATTGGAGCGTTTCAGAAGTTGCTCAGAGAAGATGTTTTGACCATGAGGTATGCCGTTGAAGCGGAGTACGGCATCACTTTGCACACATCCCACAATTTGTGGCCGTGGCTTGTGAGGTGGTGTTCTTTTCTGAGGAGCCGATTTGCTGTCAAGGCAAACCAAAGGACAGCATACCAAGATGCTTTTGACACCTCCTACACCTCTCAGATTCTTCCCTTTGCAGAGACCGTTTTGTTCAAAGTGCCCATCAGCAAAGCCAGACGGGCGCACAACCGCGCTGTCATCACTAAGGGGGACACCACGTGGAGACAGGGGATTTTCCTTGGGAGAAGTGTGACCAGTAATGAGTATTTGCTGGGAACTGAGGAAGGCGCCATACCAGCCAGGACATTGAGGAGACTGGCCGATCCCAGCAGGCGTCACAACAAAGACCTGCTGGAGAAGATGATTGGCGTGCCTTGGGACCAAGGTACCACCATTGGTCGCCCCAAGAGAAAGCTGGAAGCCTTGGAGCCTGCTGTGGTTCCCAGGCTGATCCCCGAGGAGAGTGCAGCTGAGGCAGCAGAGACCAGAAGAGCAGCTGTGCCAGATGAGCCCAGCGAAGTTGGTCAAGTAGAGCCAGCTTCTTCAGCTGGGAGTGCTCCCCAGCCAGCACCAGTTGAGATTGAGGATGAGAACATCTTTGATTCGATCCCCGAGGATGCGGAGAGCGTGCCAATGGATGTTAGACTCTCAGCAAGACGAGCATGGTCTGGCGAAGTTGAGGCAAGCCCAGACAAGAGAGCTCGCGTGGGTGGAGTTCATGTTGGAGCTCTTTACAGCCCGGTTGAGGATGTGGTCGTCTATGAGGACGAGGTTGAAGATTTGCATACTCAGGGGGACGATGATGAAGAGCGCAAGCCTTTGACGCCTGCTGAGTTGGAGGCAGGCAAGAGGGAAGAGTTCTTGAAGATGGAGCTCTACAAGACCTATGAGGTTGTGGAGTTCAAGCCAGGCATGAAGATGTTGGATGCTGTCTGGGTGAACAAGAGAAAACCAGACGGCACAGTGCGTTGCAGGTACTGTGTGCGTGAGTTCAAGCGTGGCGATCCCAGGACAGACGTTTTTGCTGTGGCCTCGAGCACTTCTACATCTCGTGTTGTGGACGTGGTGGGTGTCAAGAACGGATATTCTTATTTGACAGGAGATGCCGAGAATGCTTTTTGGCAGGTTCCCATTGAAGAGGAGGCGTACATGTATCCACCACGTGAATGGTTTGAGGAGAAGGTGCATAGAGGTGATTACTCTCTTCATGACCAACTGGCGTGGAAGCTCTTGAAGGAGTGGTATGGGCGTCGCAAAGCAGGTCAGAGCTTTGTTGAGTGGGCTGCTGGCCATCTCAAGGACATTGACTTCCAGAGAAACATTGCGGCACCATGGTTGTTTTTCAACTCTAGCTTAGGCGTTTTGGTGGAGGTGCACATGGATGATTTCTTTGCAACTGGTCCCACCAAGGGGTTGGAGAAGTTTGATGTGGAGATCCGCAAGCGCATCAAGATGAAGACAGTCATTCATCCCATGAGGCCAGGTGAAGAGTTCTCCCATCTCAAGCGCGCAAGGCACATCTTTGAGGATGGCATTTTCATCACTCCAAGGCGCAAGTATGCTGAGGACATGCTCAAGATGCTGGGGCTGGAGGATTGCAATCCAGCGCCTACACCACATGTTCTGGGGGAAGTGAATGAGATCGGTCCCCTCTCTGCATCCAATGTCAAGGTCTTCAGGGCTTGTGTGGGATTGGCGCTCTATCTTTCCTACGACAGGACAGATATCCAGTTCAGCGTGCGAGAGCTCACCAAATATATGAAGAGTCCCACAGAGGGAAGTATGACCAGACTCAGGAGGCTTGCCAGATACCTCCAGGGCACTCAAGACTACGGAGTTTGGCTTCCTCGAAGTGGGGACATGGACAAGTTGGTGGTCCACTCAGACACAGATTGGGTCAACTGCAAGAAGACGAGAAAGTCCTGCGCGTGCGGCATGTTTACAGTTGGTGGATGCTTGCTGTTTTCCTATGCGCGTAGTTTGCAGATGATTTGTCTTTCGTCAGGTGAAGCAGAATTCAACGGTGGAGTAGCGGCATGTTCTGAGGGCTTGTTTTTGAAGGAGATCTTTGGCTTCATAGGCTTTCCTTTGACTATGGAGGTTCTCTTAGATAGCAGTGCTGCACGAGGCATATTTCAGAGGCAAGGAGTGGGTCGTGTACGTCACTTGGAGGTTAAGTCACTCTGGGTTCAGCAGGCCTTGCATCGAAAACTGTTCTCTCTCCATGCCGTTCCAAGCCAACTCAACGTGGCCGACTTTGGCACGAAGGGCCTTAGTTCAGCAAGGTTTCAAGAGTTGCGTGTCAAGTTGAAGATTGGCGACGTAGAGGAGTTCAGTGGTGTTGAGAAGGGTAGGTCAGACGAGGTCAATGCTTTGGTGTCAGGTAGTTGTACCAAGAAGGCGTTGATGGTGGCCTTGCTCACACTCATGCAGAATGCCGAGGGGGCTGCAGCTGAGGGGCCAGCTCCGGTCGGTGACTCAAGTTCATCCCAGTTTTACTTTGAGCTCATGATGGCTTTTGTCGTTTTGCTTGTGATCCAGGCAGTGATGCTAGGGCTCTTTGTAAAGATCTACGGTTTCATCAAGAGGGGCTTGGGCTATGGCATAAAGACAGATGTTGGGGTCCAGGTTGAGATCAATACTAGGGTCGACACTGTGTATCATTTGACTGGGCGAGACGTTTTCCACATCGACACGACATGTCCAGGTCTGGGAAATCGAAGCAGACCGTTTGACACTTTGAGAATTTGCTTGAGGTGTCAGAAGAGTGAACTGGCGTCAGGTGGAATCGATTATGCTGATCAGTTCAGCAGCACAGGCCCACGAGGATGAGCACAGGTGGATTGCCGAGCAAAGTCAGCTCTGCATGCAAGTGGGGTGCAGGTGCTCATATACAACATGTACAGATCTCATGCAACATAGCCCCTATAGGCTGAGAAAATAGGCGCTGCCCGCTACAAAGCCCCAAAAAGATGGCAAAAAATGAAATTCAGATCTACAATAGTGGTAGAAACAATACTGTTCCATTTTTTGGGGGATGCTATACCATGACTCATGATGCTCATGGACTATGACTAGTTTGTATACTCAATACTCTAGATTATGATGATTTAATATGATTTACCTGCAAACACATTTTGCAAAGTTTTCATTAAAAATCATTGAGCGTGATTCTTGTTGGATGCCTATTAGGAAAGAATCGGGTTTGAGATTTGTCAGAAGTCATCTCGAAAGATTGGAACCAGCTCATTGATGGTTTCGATATCTATGTCCCATGATGAACAAATGGGATCATTGATCATTGGCCCTTCCGTTGCTTTTCAGGATTATTTCGGGGGGGTGCGATTGATTGCGGCAGTCAAAGCTGCCAAAGCTTGAAAGTGGACCTGGCGATGGGTTTCTCATGTCATTTCCATCTACAGGGAAATGTGACCTGAATGATTGACGTTTCCGAAAGGCTTGAAAGCACCAACGTCACGGGAGGTTGTTTCTCATGTTGATGAACCCATGATAGCTCGATAACTCGCACGGGCAACAATGGATTGAAGCGCTGATATGTAGTTGATGCCAATGATCCTGTGATTATTTCCAACCAACCCTGAGCATTACTTTGTGTATACAAACCACTTGATTGATCATAAGCCCACTATTGCATGACAAAAAAAAATCACAGATTAAACTTAGTGCATAAAACCATTTACGTTGGTGATATTATCCTCGTGGTTTGCCTTTGCTCTTGAAAGGCAAGATCTAGCCAAGCGTTCATGTTTGATCATTGACTCCATAGGTTTCTTGATACGCAACTGAACCTCATCGGAGGATTCAAGTGAGTGGTCTCAAAAACGGCCAAGATCCACCAGAGTGCAGAACATGGCTACTAGCGAGTCAAAGATGGTCAAACATGATTTAGGATCTGGTTTTTTTAGATATTGACCCACCTAAATTTGGGACACCCATGACCCATTCCCATAGATTTGTGGGGTCGGTGCTGAGTGGCCATCCCTAAGGCGCGTCAAATCTGCTGTGCATCGCTTTCTGCTGCAAGACATCGCGCCACAATTGGACGAGCTGGGCTGCGATCAGCGATATCTTCCAGTGGCGTCAACGTCGCATGCAGAGGATCCCAAGATCAACATGGATTTGGGGGACAGGTTGCTGGGATTTGGCAGAGATTGCTGGGTCTGTTTCTGAAATGCGACGTGACTCCTGCATCTTGAAATCTGATCTGGTTTCTCCCTTTCCGGCTGCCAGAAGCAATGGTTTTCTTGAAATCTGAATGATCCCGGCTATGGACCCATTCGTGGATCCAAAGGTGGATGAACATCCATAAATCCCAGCTGGATGTTATTCCATGTGTTTTCATCTGCTTTCCCCAAGGTTGGTGATCTATAAACCCCCCGGTTGGGAAGTGGACACGACCCCATCGATCTCACCAAGCTCCAGCCGTCTGCTGTCCGCCTTCCTCCGTGATGTGCTGCAGCGACCCCAGCGGCCCCTGGGTGCATCGCATCAGTTTGGATTTCTCCATCGCTTGGATGTGCCCAGCTGCTTGGTGGAACATCGCCCCAAGGTAGACGTAGACTCATCCCATTCCCAAGATCCAAAGAAACACCTCCAAAAAAAAACCAGGTGTTTTGTATTGTTGGGTATTGGATGTGCTGACTGTTTTGGGACAGTGGGAGGATATTTCGTTGGGGGATGGGACTAGTTGGAGGGTATAGCTTTGGCCACACATTGACCTCCTGGGAGCGAATCCAAAAGTAGTCTTGGTCTTTGTCGCTGTCTTTGTGCATAAAAGATCATAAATGGAAGTGGAGGATCCCAATAATTTATCTGCCTCAGCGTGACCAACAAGGTCAACTCAGGTTGGGTGGTAATTGATGTTTCTCCACATATTGAAGGCCCAAAAACCCAAGGCTTCAATTTGAACCATGACAGATGACTGCCAAGGTTCTGGGCTGATCTTGGTGGCCAAGAGCCACCAGGTTTGGGCTGGTTCCTACATGAAAATTGAGGGTGAATCATGATAACTCATGGTAACTCCACATTTTGTAACCCAAGTGTCAGTCACGGTGGTGTTGAGATTGAGGTGGATTTTCCAGGGTGTCCATTTGAAAATCAGGATTCATACGGTGATCGAACTATCAAGAACGAGGATGTAACGAATGAATACCAACTAAACCCGAAAGTGGTGACAAGTTGTGGGTTCAGAAAGAAACTTAAGCCACACTTCAGCATTGTCAGATATTGTCAGTATGCAGAATCTAAATCAAATGGAGTCAGTACCTCGGACTTGTCTCGATACTAGATCAAGGACTATGCTTCACCAGTTCCCATGAATATCAACTACCCTCTGGTAATTTAACATAGCTATTGAAAATGGCCATAGAAATAGTTGATGTTCCATTCAAAATGGTGATTTTTCAGTTCGCTTTTTGTATGTTTACCAGAGGGTAAACCCGTGGTCAGAATTCAGGGAGTGTTTCGGAGTTAGGGCTATCCAGGCTATCCCTCTATCTTTTCATGGCCCCAGTGGCAGGCCTTTTACGATCTTCAGTTGCAGATGTCCACTGGCACTTTGCAACGGGACTACATGGTGTTGTGCCACGGTTGGGTTTCAAAACAACGCCATGAGATTCGAGCAAAAGTGCATTGGTGGAACGTGCTGGGGCTTTCCTCTGATCTTCGGACAGGAAAATGGCCAGGTTGGGGATTTGGTGGGCTTACCCGATAAGGTCATCAAGCATGGCTAGCTGGGAAATTGCCTTTCAATTGGCATTCAAATGTGAAAACCATCGACTTAAATGGGTGATTTTCCAGCAAGCCATGTTTGATTAGCAGAGGGTATCTTGGAAGACGGGTGTAGATGGATTTAGATGGCTTGTCCAGGACAAGTAGATGATGATCCAGAGTTTCAGAGAATGATCCTAGCGACCAACATGGTGAGCTAGTGGGGATGGCATGTTTCAGGAATCTTGTTCGGTTTCTACCTCATTTATTATAAGCATATTTATATAAACCATAAGAGGCAAACCCAATAAGAACCCCTGTTCTAAGTACGGTGCTTATACAAATGCTTGCAGGTGCGAATGATGTCATGATGCACACGACTGCAAGCTGCCCTCACATGTCTCCATATTATATATATATATGTATATATTCGATAATCCGTTGAAACTTGGTACATGTCTTCACACTTGTCTAATCTTATTAATCAATCTTTAGATACTGGGTAGTATATTAGTCCCCATGGCAGCAACATCTCGTTGATTCCCATCATTTTTGACTTCCCATGTGAAGCCCCAAACTTTCGATTGAAGAATATTGGGCAGATGCACAGAGCTTGGTGTGTTGGACCCCAGGCTCCCAGTGCAGTTCTTCCTTCCGGCCGTCCCTCCATCACCTTCCTGAAGCCGGTACAACGCCTGCAGCTCAAGGCCAGCGCTTGCAGCTTGCTGGTGATTCGCATTGGCACAGGTCGGCGGCATCAGATTCGGCTACACATGGCCCATATAGGGCATCCAGTGGTCGCAGATAGCCAATATTCTGCCAAAGAATTGTACAGAATGGACACCAGATGGTGTGCGCGAAATTTTCTGCATCGATTTTCCCTCACTTTTTTTGGGCCAAAGGGCCACAGCACCACGGCCCTAGAGGCTTTACCTGCGGATTTACGGCAGGTCCTAGGTATGATGACTTGGACAGATGTGGAGCTGGAACTGGAAAGTCCCAAGGCTTGGGATGAATGGTTTGAGCCAGAAAAAGGGCATGGTGGGATTTGGTGCATCTTCATTTCCAACACATGTTCATCATCTCCTTCTCTTCTACTAGATTCTGTTTTTGTGGAACATCAAAAATTCTCAACTAAATACATCCACAAAAACAACATCTTAAACTCCTAAACCTCACAATTTGAATCCAATCACTTTGTTTTTGTCCCATTTTTTCCAACAAAAATGGACCCATCTCAACATCTCACCGTGGTTTCACCGTCCCAGGTGCAGAAGAATGGTCGCACCTTCATGCAGGTCATCAAGCGTACTCGTACCCCCGATGGTCGCGTCAGAGAGGTCTGGTGAAACGACCGTGGTGGAGCGGTGAAGGGAGATAATGGAGATAATGGTGGAGCGGTCTAGATTCCCTCTGGTAGACTAACATATGGAAATCACCATTTTTAATAGGTAAATGAACTATAAATGGGCCATTTTCACTAGCTATGTTAGTTTACCAGAGGGTAAATAGATCTAAATATATAAATGGGGAGCCAGTTGGAGCTACAAGTTGAGTTTTCCAACCACATGATAGCAAGAAAAAGATAGGGGAAATGAGGCAACACAACACTTGGATAATCGCAATAGCAAGTGCAACATGGGGACATAATTGCATAATCATTCCAGAAGCATACATAATATGTTGGTAAGTAAGGATAAATAAGGTAAATACCATAATATTTATTTGCCAAGTAAGAACTGCAGATATTCTTGTGTCTTAACTTCTTGGCCCATAGCCAGCTGATTTTTTTCGCAGCTGTCCAGTGGGCCAATGGCCCATGCTGGTGAAGTTCGTCAGCAAGAATATTGCCTGTTAGTTGATGATTAGTTGGGGCTTATACTACCCTTTATGTTTTGGGGATTTGAATGACCAGGGGCATTCCAATAAACCAACCAGGATTCAATGGAATGCGGGGTCTCTTGGTTGTCTTAGTTTAGTTTAGCTATATGCGGCTAATATGTGGTTCAGCACAACCGTATCCAGTAAACTTTGGACTCAGATGCGGTCAGAAACCCAGAGAGAGAATCAGACATAAGTAGCATTGTCCTTCTGGAGTGATCCCAAGAAGACACCCACTGAAAGTTGGATACGGTGAATTCACTGGTTCGCAAGAATTTAACCCCCGTCGAACGCAACTTTCTCCAGTTCAGTGTTCATCGCGTTGAGGTTGGCGAAATATGACCGACTAAGGGTCTCTCACTTCAACGACCATCATTATCTGCCAGAGGTTGTCTACCTTTTTGAGTTGCAAGACTCGACCTGAGACTTGCACCAAAAATGTTGACTCCGTTTGAGACATCTATCACCTCAGATTCTTGTCGGCTAGTTCCATCATGATCATCCGTTCTTGTGGTTGTGCCTAGACCTTTCATTGCGAGCGGTATTTACTAAAGATTTCTCTCGGGGACCTCAAAGGGTAGGTCAGCATCAGACGGTTGGACGTACTTCTTGTTTGGACCACCTTTCCACTGCAGGACGGCGGGATAAGAATTGATTGCAGGAACAACTGATATGGTCAAAAATGGGATATACCAAAATTGGGAGATGGTCAGATGGTCATCAAATCAATTTCAAGGGATTGTTATACCATGTTACACCCATTACTTCAGGATTCCCAACGTGGGATGGAAGACCATGGTTCCAATGTCCCATGTATCTTGAGCGCAGCAACTGTCCTTTTCCCGCGTTTGATGGTTTTGGGTCTACCCAGCTGGGCAGGAAACAAGCGAATTTGAGATGCGATGAAGAGAGCAAAACAGACCTTTGATGTACAGCAGCAGACAAGCTGGACAAAAATAAAGAATATCAATTAAAAAATCTGTATTTGGGCTTTTAGGCACACCTTACCTAATATCAATTCCAGATTCATAAATTCATGAAAAAAAGAAGATATATTATATTGCATTATGAAATATACTATATATATATATCATTAAAAAATATATATATATATATATAATTTATTTTACTACAATATATTAATTATATTTGATAATTTTATAATCCTGGGGGAAGCTGCAAAAATGATGATGTTTTGGACGTTTCAAATGTGTCGAAACGTGGTTTGTGTGGTAGGTGTGGCATTTTGTGACATTTTAAGTTAGGAGTGTTTCCCATGGCTGTTTCCCAAGAGTGTCTTTCCAAGGGAATTTCCAAGAGTGTCTTCTCAAGAATGCTCCTAAGAGTGTCTTCTCAAGAATATCTCCCAGGAGTGTCTTTCCAAGAGTGTCATGCCAAGAGTTTCTTCTTAAGAGTGTTTCCCATGCCAAGAGTGTTTCCCAAGATTGTCTCCTAGGAATGCTTTCCCAAGAGTGTTATGCCAAGAGTGTCATATCAAGAATGTCGTTTCAAGAGTGCTTCCTAAGAATGTCATGCCAAGAGTGTCATGCAAAGAGTGTCCAGGAAAAATGTCTTCCTAAGAGTCTCATGCCAAGAGTGTCTCCCAAGATTATCTCCTAGGAGTGTTTTCCGAAGAATGTTATGTTAAGAGTGTTATGCCAAGAGTATCTCCGAAAAGTGTTTCCTAAATATATGATGCTAAGGGTGTCTTCTAAGATTGTCATACTAAGAGTGTCTCGGAAGAATTTTCCCAAATGTATTATGCCAAGGGTGTTTTCTAAGATTGTTATGGCAAGAATGTCTCCGAAGAGTGGTTCCTAAGTGTATTATGCTAAGGATGTCTTCTAAGAGTGTTATGCTAAGAATGTCTTTTAAGAATGTTTTATAGGAATATTTTCTAAAAATATTATGTTAGGAGTGTACAGAAGCTTTATGAATTATATTTGATTTTTAAAGATGAAAAAAAAAATATAGAATTAACATTTTAATAATTATATTATTGTTTTAAAAAATATTGGGATAAATATATTTTTTTTTAAATTATTACTACTAATATTACGATTTGGGTAGCCAAGAGCTGCCGCGCGCAAATCGCGAGGGTCCGAAATCCCCAAATTCCGCCACTTTTTGGGGAATT
>BGPT01000330.1:126196-171403 GCA_003297045.1 Symbiodinium sp. clade C Y103 | reverse complement strand
TGGGTTGGTGGGTTGGTGGGTTGGTGGGTTGGTGGGTTGGTGGGTTGGTGGGTTGGTGGGTTGGTGGGTTGGGTTTAATTTCTAAAAGGGTTCCGAAGGGAATAATTTTTAATACTTTTGACTTCCATAACGCCGTGTATTTTTTCCACATTTTTACTTCTAAAAGTGGTCCTAACATGAGGTATTTTAATATTTTTTATTTCTAAATTCGTCATAGCGGCGTGTAAATTTTCATGTTTTATTTACAAAGATGTCTCCGCACCCGCTACTTTAGCGAACCTATTTTTTGACCCTCCGGAATCGTAAAACATTGGAAAAAGGCAATATTTCGTGATTTTCCTATCTTTTGGGGTACCTGCATCTATTCTCTTCTGATTTTCTTCCTATCTGATCTTCTCTCTTCTGATTTTCTTCATCTTTTTACTTTCTTTATGGTTGTGCGTTTTCCATTTATCCATATTGGCGGAAGGTTTAGCTTGTAAATTTCCTTCGAATAAAAATAAAAACAATTTTTTTATCTACAAGCGATTAACCGAAAGCCCACGCTGTTGAAAACAGCGGGCCAACCCTAATATTATATAATTTATAAATATAACAAATAATATTAAATTAAATTAAATAATTATTGCGATGAATGTGATCTAGATTTTGTTATTCTTTTTGGAAAAAAAAAAACTGACAGGAAAGAGGAGGAAAACATAATTTTGATTAAATCTAGAAACCTTCGGTTTCTAGATTTTATTAGAATTATTCTTTTTCCTCTTCCTCTTGGTAGTTTATCTGATATTTTTTCTGACACAGGCTCTGCTATTCTATTTAACATATATTCTGGCATTCTTTTTTTCTAATATTTTTTTAAGCATTCTATTTGATATTCTTTTTGTCATTTTATTAAATATTTTCTGGTATTTTATTTGATATTTTTTTTGGCATTCTATTTGGCATTTTATTTGGTATTCTATCTGGCATTCCATTTAATTTTCTTTCTGATATTCTATTTGATATTTTTTCTGGCATTCTATCTGGCATTTTATTTGGCATTCTATTTGGCACTTATTTGGCATTTTTTTTGGCATTTTATCTGGTAATTAAGGTCCGGCAGTGCCCACTGCGATCTGGAGCTGGCAGATGGCAAATGATATCCGGCAATGCCTCCTGTAATCTGGATCTGACGAGGAGACGGGAGGAAGAGGAGGACAAGGAGGAGGAGGAGAAACATCCCCCCAAATTGCGATAAAATCCTCACCTAGCAAATGGAAAAATAAAATAAAAATTAAATTATAAAATATAATATATTATATATTAACATCAATTATTATTTATTTTTTTTTCAAGAATATTATTTTTTATTCAAAGAAATATTTTTTAATATCTAATTTTAATCAAATATCGATATTCCTTTATTTAAAAAAATATTATAACCTAGGAAATAGCTAAATTTTATTTTAACCATCTTGCATATTTCCATATATTTTATTTTACAAAAATATTATTGGGTTCCTAGAAAAATATATAAATAGATATATTTATTTATGATAATATATAAATCTCCCCACAATTCCCATGGAATATCGAAGGCAATAATTTCATTCTAAAAGAATAATTTTCAGCCCAATATAATGGAACACCGCATTATAATATTATTAAAATAATTTCTTTTCATATTCAAATCTAGAATTCTAGTTATATTTCGTATATCGAAATTATGCCCAAATCTACGCAAAAAATAGTGTCAAATTTAATTTATATATTAAAATTTCGCTAACGCGCGCTTAAAAAGTTCACAAATAATCTCAATATAGGTCTCTAATTCTGCATATATTTTCCAAATTATTGTTAGACATACCATGCATTAATTCGTAATAATTTTCAATGGATCACCGTATTATACCCGAAGGAAAATCCCACCACAATAATATAGCATACCGCATCCGAACAATAAAGATACATTTTCGTATTCCTTTTAAATTCTACGATTCTGGTTACGGCCCACATCTTGGAATTGGAATTTAAATAAATGATAATTATAAGGTCAAATTTAAAGTTTATATTAGCACTCCGTTATAAAATGCTTAGAATCTACCAGCATCGTTTGCGCTACATTACAACATCCTCAATCTATTTGTGTTCTGAAGGGGGAATTAGAACGAGGCTTGGAAGCCTATAATATCTCCAATTGTATTAACACACCACTCTCTTAGGTACCCAGAGACTACACGACACCGCATTATAACGCTATCAAAACCAATGCCTTTGTATACGACCCTTGTTCGGATCAGTGCTTCTCATGCGGGCCAGGTGCAATCGAAATCCAAACGAGATGCAAACGATATCCGGACCTGCTAGACGTCATTCATCGAATCTTTCAGATGCCACCACAAAGTAACTTAAAATTTCGTATTTCATTAGAGACTGGCTTGCCCATTGAGCAAACCGGCAAGCCAGCCAGCCAACCTGCCAACCAGCAAGCCAGCAAGCCTGCAAGATCAGCAAGATCAACAAGTCAAGCAAACAAGCAAGCCGGCAAGTCAGCAAGCCGGCAACCCAGCCTGCAAGCCAGCAAGATCAGCAAAATCAGCCAGCAAAGAAGAAAACCAGCAAACCAGCCAGCCAACCTGCAAGCCAGCCAGCAAGCCAGTAAGCGAGCCAGGCAGGAAGCGAGCAAGATCAGCAAAAAAAGCAAAACCAGCAAAATAAGCAAGATCAGCGACCAGCCAGCCAGCTAGCCAGCTAGCCAGTCAGCCAGCTGGCCGACTAGCCAATCAGTAAGCTGACAAGCCTGCAAGCCAGTAAAAGAATAAGCCATAAGAAAGTGAAGGACACTGCATCATATCCCATTAAGTTGGCAAACCACTGTGCCATGCAGAGTTGATGTGTGCAGGCGTGTGAATTTAACAAAACAGCGTTCCATGCTGAAACCATATATTTTTTGGACATAAGCAACACATTAAATTGAAGCCTTGCGAAGGGATTGAGCTACCCTTGCACCAGCGGGATACTGGGCCCCTACTTGTCTACATATGATGCTTGGGGATACAAACAAAACCGGTGTTCCCCGCAGTTTGAGGAAGTTCTTGAAGATTACCAAGCTCTACCCATAATAAGTCAGAACAAGTTTTGGGAAGCACTTCCCAACGGAACACCGGTTTTGCGACGAGAAGTGCCCATCGCGACGAGTAGACCCAACTACCCAGTAATATATATTTCGAACACCTTCAACCTTTTTCAATAAATTACAAAAACCTGAAGGTAAACCTGTCAAAATAATTGATTTGGTAAAAATATAATATTATATAACTATATTTATATTGAAATATTATATTAAATTAATTACTATTAAAGATATATAGATTTCAATTTTGACCGGTTACGCCATGCTCAACCGATAGGGTGGTGTTTGCTTCTATATTGCATGTCTTTAGCTAAATGAAAGGAATCCCCCATTTTTTCTAATATATATATATGGAAGAAATGACACACTCTTTCAGGGTTATATTTCAAAATCATGATAGATTTTCTCATCTCAGAGGAATATGGTCCCTTTAGAAGGAGAATCTTGCATGCAGGTATGCCACAATTTCCTCAAGGAATGCCACAGGGCATCCTGCTTTTAAAGGGTCTATTATTTCAATAAGTATTGCGCTCCTTGCAATGAAAGGTTTTTTCATGTTGAAGGGGATATTCCACAACATATACCACACATTCATACAGGGACACTATACTCTTTCAAAAGGAGTACTGCATACATACTAAGATTCTGTTTTGGATCAAAGTTGTCTGACTGCAACATGCCCCTCCATGGTGGCCCCAAAGCATTGCGCACCCATATATGTATATATATATATAGTGTATATTTTCATATGAATATGAACTGTATTATTGTTGTTATTTTATGTATTTTTATGTTATTTTCATGTCTTGTTTGTCTTTTTCTCAACGCAGTTTCAAGCAGGGCTTGCTCCATTTTCACTCACTTCTGTCACCTGCCATAACCACTCCGCGTCATCACAGGGTTGCAACAAAAGACATGAGCATCTGATCAAAGGGGAAAGAATCACAGCTGCCATCCAAAGCTTCAATCTTACAGGTTTAGGACTTTAGGACTATACTTTTGGAAAGTTCTCATGGCAAATTGCGTCGGGCACAACAAAGAATAGACAGGAAATTTTTACGCTTGGTTGGAAAAGACATAGTGTCTGGTAACTTTTCCTTTAGACGAAGCCAGATGGAACAGATCTCCGAAAAATCAGCCCCCAACGCCTAAGGCGAAAAGGCCTCAAGTCCAGCGACGGTGGGAAGCAGCTTATCATTCCCGGGGATGGGATGACGATAGCCACTTAGGGCCGATAAGTTCGCTTACCCACAGAAAAATCACAGTTTTTGGGATAGATAAATCATCCGTAAATCGAAGATTTTCCATAACAAACTGTTATTTTACTGGAGGGTAACTGGGTATGGGATGATGGCTATAATGATCCCCCCAAGTGGTTGGATTCGATACAAGGATTGCTTACTAATGGGTTTACCACACTAAACAAAGAAACTACTAAGAGCATGGCGGAGGGATTTCATGGTGCTTCTTTGGTTGGCTTATGTTTTGAAGCCTAGTACAGCTTTGCTCATGTGGGATCTGCGCGCAGTCTGATGTGCTATACCCGCGCCAACATCGTAATGCGTTCCAAACAATGTGAAAAATCTAGACAACTAAAAAACAAGTGTCCAAAGGAACAGATAGGGACCTTGACTACCTTCAGATCCAGAAACACGCGGCCTGTGCGGCCTGCGCGGGACTATCTCTTTCGAGCCCCCAATTCCAACAATGACCCTTTTAAGAACCACCATAATAATCTTGAGAATATTCAGTATTCTAATAGGACATATTCGTAAGTGCGTTCTGATTGCAAAACAAAGACAATAGCAACTATCACACGAAAAACAAGAACATGGACATCTCCACAATTGTGGTATACAGCATTATACAACCATGGATTTCCCCTCAATTGGAGTAGAAATTTCTGGCTAAGCGCCGTGCCCAACTTGAAGCTGTCATTGACAATGATTGAGTCAGACCTCAGGTTGAGTGGTGATGGATGGGTTTAGAGACTCAATGTCACTGAGGATATCTGAGGATGGATTCCATTTCAAATGTGCTACCTGCTGGCTTACCTGAAAGAGATCTTCAGGCTAACTCCGATAGAAGCGGATCCGATCTCACCGAAAATCCACTCCACAGTCATCAGGGATGCACGGGGTGGATCAATGATTCGATGGTACCGCAGAAGTGTGTATTTGTCGTAAAATAGATGGCTAGTTGATGAGCCGCGATCATCATTACTTTATCTTATTGTTACAGATTAATTAAGATGAATTATCATCCAAACATTGTCAGTCATAATCTTGGAGCATTATGGCTCCTCATTATCTTCTACCATTAGTGGCAACAAAAATACAGTATCAAGATAGCCGTCCAAGCATTCCCCAGAAAACATCCCCCCAAATATAGCTGGTTGTATTATTCATTAATAATCCTCCATTTCTAGTGGATTGAATCAATATTAACCCAATGTACCCATTGGATTATACCAAGAGGCAACGAACATATGCAACCTATATTGAACAAAGATTCGGCCAATATTAAAGACATATTGAACTAATGTATACTAATGTTAACAACTATCTGGCGGAATTGTAGTAATTCACCAACGTGAGAATAGGTGAAACTTGCGTGCATTTGGGGATGATTCCCCTTCCTCATAATCATCCCCGTGACGTCATAGTGGGTTCATAACACAATTCGTCCAGAACTATATCCTTACTAACCATCATTATATAGTAGGGTACCCCTGGCTCTAAACCACTCCCTCCAAACCACTGGATAGGTTAACAACTATACCGATCTATACCCTCTGGTTCTTCATATAACATAGCTATGGACGCCATGGCCGCCAGTCATGACCAGAGGCTAGTAATCTTTGATAGTAAACCACAACTCATAAGGACCCCATAAAGCATATGATTATTAAAAAAAAATGATATCCCATAAGAATGCCTTGGGATCCCATATAAAATCATATTAATTTTCCTGAGAAGGGTACCAGAAACCAGAATGGGCGACAATATCCTCATAAGGATCCCGATTGAAATTACGGGGGTGGGGTTGGGCAACCCAAAATAAAAGTACAGAACGGTGGGACTTGCAAATCCTTTATAGAATAGAATGGGGGGGTTTCCTCGAGTTTGGGCCCTTACAAAATGCATTGGGCAACAGCCCCATCTTCCAACTCAAAATTCTGATCATTTTATAAGGTGACACTTTTTCACAAAAAATGGAGTTGCAAGTTGAGTGGTGGCCTTTTTATAAGACAAATTAAGAAGTCGAGAGTTCTGATGGCATTTGGGGGACCCATTTTGTAAGGACTTGAGTTCTGGCCTTCTGCTTCACTTTTTCTTCTGTGCAAGCCAAAGTCGTCGATTTCAGGAGATCCTTTTTATAAAAACATGCTTGCGCATGTCTCTTCATGGTGTGCTTCAGAACAACACCAACCAAAGCAGAACAGTGAGCAAAACATCAACCACGCATGAATGAGATTGGATGAGATTGGTTTTTTAACACGGGGATGTAAAATTATGTAAAATGCAAACATGTGTGTAAAAAAACGTAAAATTATGTAAAAAGCAAACATGTGTGTAAAAAAAACACATGTTCTCATAAAATGACTCTTTTGGATCTGCCGACACCTCCTTACAAAATGAATTGGCCCAACCTAGCTAAGGATTTCAATATGTTTTCATGCTGTTTCAAGGCAATATCCTGGCTCTACAAAATGGGTCAAGTGAACATACTTGACCCTCCTACAGAATGACTAGGACTATTACAATGCTTACAAAATGACACCCATAAAATTTGCAACTTTGCCAAAAATGTACCCTGTTACAAAATGCCTTGGGCCAGGGGCTTCTTGTAACTACAAAATGCCCCTATAGATACCATTTATTACTGGGCGGATACCGACTTCCCTGACCTCGACGTAAAGGACTCGTTTCAGGAGATGCTGCTGCGGTGCCAGGCCTTGCCGACCAACAAACATTGAGGGGTTGGATGCCATAGAGGATAGGGCATGTGTATGTGACTTTACTGTATGTGATTTATATAGCAAAGTTGGTTAAATTCACACACATTTCAGTGTTGGGTTCACTTTTTGGCCAACAAACATTGGATCAAAACCATGGTGCCTCGCTGTTCCCGATAACTTTCTGGTAGTCATGGTTCGTTGTCCCAAAATATGGTATTGTAGGTTTGGACTCATCCTCGGCCTCCTATGAATTTCAGATATTGGCATTTCATCAACCAGGGGTACACCATCCCAAATTCGACCACTTTAATATTGCGACCCTTTGCTCTGGGGTACACCCCACTTGTATTGTTCTGTGATGTGCGAGGGCGTGATGCGATGTCCACATACATGCATATGCTTACTGAGGTATCAACCAGGCAGTTGGATAGGTAGGTGGGGAGGTGGGTAAGTCCACAGCCGCCATGTCAACAGATCAACTGCGATGCTTTGCCTCTGTATATGTATATATATATATCTTGATCAAAAAGTTGTACAAACGACGTGGTGAATGAATCGGGTAGCCCTGGGTAGTCATCATCTGTATGCCAAAATTATCCAAGGTACATATGGTCAAATCTGTTGAGACATATATATATATATATTATTATACAAATATACTCAAACAAGTAGTACCATCGTTTCATTGATGCCCTATATTGATACTGCACATGTTTTGACTACTCAGAATGAATGTCACCATTCTGAGATCCACATACTGCCTACCTACCCGGGAATATTCTTCAATCTCATTACTAGACTGAAATCCAGTGGTGAGCCAACCATGTATATAACTAGAATCCAAGAATCTGCTCTGTTTACAATGGCTCACCGTTTAGATCTTCAATAATATGCCCACCATGCTTAATATGCAGTCAGTGTCGATTCTTGGATCTGAAATGATTCTGAACATGCATTGAACCCATGTCTGATGGTTGTATCCAGATCTTTTCTGCTTCAACCTCCATTTCTTGCAGGTGAATCCATCTCACTTGGGAAAATCACAGCTTTTCTCGAAGAAAGTCCCAGCCTCGTATTGGGGAAATCCTTCAATTTTCTGAGAACTTTCTTGACCTGAAGAACTCCCAACTTTTCTTGGTGGAACTACCATGTTTTCCTATCTTTTCCTCAGGACATCCACACTTTTTCCAAAAATCATCCGCGTTTCCACAGTACCATCTACTTATTTAACAGTTCGCTATGGATATATATGAAAATATGGATATTTGATGGTATAAACCATGGTTTCCTGTAAATTTTCCCATTAACCAATCCATTGACTTATGGATGATGATAACCAGAGGGTAGATCCCCCATCTCTTTTCCTTCACAGATCCCACGGATCGGGCCTTGATCGCGACTTGGAGCGTGACTCCAGACGTCGGACCATGCGACGGGCCTGATATCGATGGGTTTCAATGGGAAAACATCCGAAAATCATGGGGAAAAGTGCAAAATTGAGGTTTATAGCTTGGAAATTCAACTATAAATGTGCGATGTTCCATATCATCATTATTTATACTGTATTTATGATATGACCAACAATGCATGATTTATGGTATATCCAAACTAGTTAGTGGTGGATGCAAATCAACAAACATAAGTGGGGTAATAAACAATAAACAGATGGGTCCCCCCCGCGATTCGCTTGTTGGTTTAGAACCCTATAAATATTACTGTGTTTTCAGTACCCAAAAAAATAGGTATTGGGATTATGTTCACCAACTTTGCTATCATTCGCGGGCCACACTTTGCATCAATATGGGAATATAACCAACAATGGATTTTGGTATTTAAGGGGAATTGCACAAGAAACCACGGTCTTCACATGTGTTCACCAGCGTTGAAAAACCGACTTTTCCTGCTTAGAGGTTGCGGTCATCCAATGCTGGGAGTTGTTGAAAAGTGGTTGAATAATGCATGAAATGTCGCTAAAAAATGATGGCTTAAAGATATCAACACCAAATGATTGAAAATATCAACACCAAATGGTGATCCGATCGAATGGGTTTTTCAGATTTACACGAGGCCCTTTATCGAAAAAATTGGAGTGCAACTACATGGTTGATAGATGTTGAAGGTCAACCCCGGAATAAAAACATTGGTTATCATTGGTTGCTTAATTATGGGGATACCCTTCAAATGGTACCATGTAGAACCCAATATGATGAATTAACTTATCATTGAACCCCAATAGTATTGGAAATTATGGTTTGTCAATATGATACTTAAGTGGTACCTCAATGTACCTCCCCAATAAAACAACAGCCTAGAAGGTTTGTATCACGTAGGTTCTCCCACAGACATTGACCTTTGGGGGCCTTTGAGAAGATTGGGGGCGGGCCCGGACCCCGGTTGAGATACCTTTCACCAAAAGAACAAAGGTATGGGATGAGATGAATATTCCATGTTGAGTTCTTGCCAATTGTTGGTTTTGAAATCAATCATATCAATCATATCCACAGTTCTATCAAATATCCGTAAACATCCACATTTTGTTGGTAGTACATGGGATCTTGAATTCCACTGGACATATATATATATATACACATCAATAATGATGATGCACAATCCATAATGCACTATGTCATATATCATCAATACAACACAGCAAATATGCCAGGATCAATAGAAAACACATAGCACAAATGGAATCGGGGATGAACCATAAGAGATCTAAGGAACCCGTCTGAACCACTAAACAACAATTTCATACAATTTTCCTGTCATGCTTCAAAGGTCTTCACGGTGCAAATGTCCCAACCTGCTCTTCATCCTCTTCTTCAGTCTGAAGGAAGAAGGACCTGCCGACCAAATGGTCTATCCCCTGAGCAACATGTGAAGACGGAAAAACGACTTTGTTTGTAGTTTTCCTGGCAAGAACAGGCGGTTTTTGACCGCTTCCGTGCTAGGCATCCAGAGGTCGGTGCTTCCAAACATCGGGGGCCGCAATCATCCATTGAATAGATGGTCGGAATCCATCAGGACATTTCTTCCGACTCCGTAAGGTTGTAAGTTAGCAAAAAAATGGCTATGGGTCTGTTCACCTGTTCAATACCCTTCTATTTTTTCATCAAAATTGCTGGTAGTTATGGATGTCCATCCTCCAATTTCTTGCGGCATCTCCACCTGGCACAGCTAGACCTGGAGGCCCCCGTTTAGGATAGCCAAGTTAAGTTGGTGAAACTAGCTTCAATGACTATGGATGACTATGGTATATGGTGCTAAAAAATCTATAATATGCATAGGCTTTATCAACTTGCAAGTTGCAAATTTTTAACACCCCGAATCATCCCAGCATCCTTATGTTTAAATGAAACGACGGTTGGTCTGAACATAACGTGTTCTTTGATCTGCGAAGAAGTTGGAAATCGTCAATTGGGATAATCCATGAATGAAACAACCCACCAATTCTCTGCTTGCATACCTGCTACAATGCCATTGTCTCTCATCCGGTGAGATGATACGATATATCCATTGCATGTAGTGCAACCATTCATGAACAAACCCTGGTTGATAAATCCATGATCATGTAGTGCAACCCCCGGAGTAACAAACCCTGGTTGATTAAAAGCGATTAAAATCGGGGACGCCCTGCCAAATTGCGACACGCTGCTACTAGAAGGTATCACCTAAATTAAAACTGCATAAGGGTGTAGCAAACTCCGGGGTTGACGTAGGATCAACCCACTCAGCATCTGGTTAATAACGTACCCTCCTTGGCAAGTCTCCATTTCTTGAGGGTTATCCCAAAAGTGAGTTGTAAGCCCAGTTACCAAGTGGGATGATCCTCCAACTTAAAAACCCAAACCTCCACGAAGGGGATCCGAGCTCCAACGAAACGCCCACCTGGCAAAGCCCTCACCGGTCTTGCGGAGGTTCTGCACCTGAGGGGTGAAACCCAGCAGCTAAAGTCCAACTTTCACCATAGAATGCGTTGTATCTCAATATCTACATACATAAAATTATATCCTCTATACATCTGTATATAAGTACTATATATAAGTACTATATATATATACATATATATCATAGATACAAGGTATGAATTACGATAAGAATGAATCCAAACTATGTATAGTGCATATCTATATATATATATATTATACATCAACATATCCTAAACATTCCCGTAGAAATGATGGGTACCTTTTCAACCGCCTGTCAAAACAAGCCAACCACTTCAGTATTCTCCAAACCAAACCTGAATTTGCTGAAGTGGTGCCCAAATCAATGGGGTGCAAAGTAACTATATTGAGACTGTAGATTTTCCGATCACTTCTCGATTTCAGACAGAAATTGAGAACCGTTTGGTGACTCAACCCAATTCCGCCCTACGTTCCTCTACGTTATGCTGTTTCAAATCCAATTTCAACATATTTCAACATCATTTTGGATATGTTCGGATAATGATCCCATGTTTGTTCTCTAAAACAGGGAGTTTTGTGATCCTTCCTGAATTTCATCAGCTGATTCGCCCTCCCCTGGGATGACGTTCACCACTGCCACCACTGTCCCACCTCGGCTTCCGTTGTGAAGGCTACCGTGGATTGCCGGGCCAGTGCCTGCGTGCGCTGACCACCATTCATCCCAAAATGACAATCAACAGAATGTACCCTCCGGTGTCCTCAACCATGGCTTGATAAAAAATCCCACAGTTACTTCGATGAAATTCCCAGGCACTATAAACCTCCATTTAGTTTGGGTATTTCCCAGCCATGTTTGATGACACCGGAGGGTAAAAGATAGACATCTTCCCAGTGATAGCAAGCTCCCTGAAAGATGCCATACTGCACCAGCGGTTTTTTGTGGGTTGACCTTCACCAGACCAACGGTTAGTGTGGGGCCATGTGCAAGGTCTTGCCGAGCTACCCAACTCCGACCCATACGTATGGCAACAAATGGGGCAACTTGATGGCCAGCTGGTCATTTGCCGAAACCATCCAATTTGGGTGTGTTTGGGGAGGTTATATAATTCTTGTGCCATGGCCATGCGCTGTACTTTGACACGTTGATGCTTATGTGATGGTTTGTGTTTGTACCGTATGCCCAATTCTTCATGTCTGTTTAACCCCCGTTTGTTTTTTTTCCACCCCAACATAAATCAGGCTTTTTTGGACCGCCCCAACAACTTGCGAACATACCAATGTACAGAATGACATATACTTGGATTTACCATACTTTACCCATCTAAACTGCTCTCAATGTAGACCTTTCCATCCGTTGTTTTCATGCGATCAACTCGGCATTTCGCGGATCTCGCGTTGGCTTTTTCGTGGAGGCTGGCACATGTCCAAGAGAAAGCAACTGGATGAACTACAGGAACTTGGGACCCATGAAGTCAACCCAAGGGGTCATGGCCAGATTCAAGGCCTCCATCTTCTGACTCAGTCAGACTGGGCTGCTCTATTTATAGTTTCAAACAAGTGGCTCATAATGTCATAACTATCTGCATATAATATATACAGTAATTCTATATGATAAGTCATATATGAGGGACATATATAATTTCAGGACCTTACCTCATTTTCAATTCTCTGACCTCGGTTTGATCACTGACCTCGCTTTCCAACGCCACACTTGATCTTGTCTACGTCTTCAACTTTGAGTCACCTTGCTGTTTCAAGCTGACCCCTGTTTTGCACCTCACTCTGGGGTTCAAATGCAAGGTATTTCCAACTGCGCAAGAAGGAGTTGTGGGTTGTCTGAGCATTCCTGGTCAGTCTGAGGAATGCATTCAACAATCAGCTCCAAATGAGCAGTGAACATGTGGTGAAAATCACAAGAATTTAACCAAAAAAACATGGTTCATATGTAAATCCAACTCATCTCCCATCATATACCCTCTGGTAAACTAACATAGCTATGGAAAATCACCATTTTCAATGGGAAAATCCACTATAAATGGCCATTTTCAATAGCTATGTTAGTTCACCAAAGGGTACCATGAATCAACTATGATGTGGCTGAGAAACTCTTAGTAATAGTAGCTGCTTAGCTCCCCATTTGATAGGGAATATGATGGAATATGGATACTCATAATTCCTTAGCTCCCTCCTAACCACCACATAGAATCATCATTATCATCTCCTATCCCCCATAATCCGCGTCCGAGGTGTTTAAAGTTTATAGCTGGGGAAATCATCTATACATGGCGAATATTCATCAATGATATTCCCAATTCTCCCCATATTTCGATGGTATTTTTTGCTCTCCTCCATTGGTTCCACTGGAAATCCGCCAGCTTCACCAGGCCGAGCCAGGGCTCGGCCGGGTTCTATTCCCCTGACTTTGTCAGGGCCGAGCTACGGCAATGCGACGAGAGCTGCTGAGATGTCCACATGTTCTTGTGCATGCGGATCCTAAACTATTGACCATCAATCAATCATCATAATGGATGATTCATGGACGTTGTCATTGTCCAAAAATCGTCATGTTCCAATGTTCACTGAACAGTGCTTTTGGAAACATTCCATGGTGAAGACAAAACAATACTAAAGTCAGTGGTCAGCTCTTCATTTTTGACACCCATACAACTTAGATGAATCACCTTGAGGATGTATACCAAATGAACAGATTTCAAGAGGGATACACGGGTCATGTTGTGGCTTCCCATTTCAAATAGCCTCAAATATGGGATCCCAAAATGACTGGGTCCAATACTAAACCAATATTTGTAGAGGGGTATTTAATCTGCTGGCTTTGTGCAAACAATCTCGGCAGCCAGGTACTATTCAAATCTGTCAGCCAGGCATCTGCAAGAGTTTCAAAAATTCTTGGAAAGGTGAGGTCGAAGCACTGATGACGACTCAACTCAGCTAGTGTCTAGGATATTTGACCGTATGTATATTATATGTATATATATATACCTATATCCTGTAGTGGCCATCTTGGCCTTTCTATCATATCTTGTACTTGTGACCAAACTCATAAATCAAACCATACTTCCAGTCAACTTTGTTGATACTGTTTTCCAATGTGGTAACCCCAATCATAATGCACCGTCCCCAATTTCACCAGAAATTTGGTTGTGTAAATTCTCCAAAATTGTAGGTTTATTGTTGGGTTTGCCACACCGTTTCCCACTTTTATTCATCATACCCTCTGTCTGGTATTTTAACATAAGTATTGAAAATTGCCTATCGACAAATGATTTACCCTTGAACAACTGATGGTTTTCCAGTTTGCAAGCTATTATAAATTACCAGAGGCAATGTAATTGGATACTAAATCACATATTCATATCCCATGAGGCCTCCATGATAGCCCATTTACCCTCTGGTAATCAAACCCGTCAATGCACAAAATCCCGGCACTAAATCGATCATTTTCCAGCAAACCACGTTTGATTTCCGGAGGGTACCCATTGTACCCATTATCATATCCATTCTCAACCCTGATTATATATTGTAACCATTGTTAACCAATGTTAACCCATGGATTAGCGGAGGGTAACAAAGTATTATCTCACTGTTATCACATGATTATCTTGCTATCCATTCTTATCTTTTTATCCCATTGTTATCATTATTTTATACTATATGAATATATCCCACTACTCGCCACTATGAATCCATTGTTATTCCTATTCACCCAGATATATGGGTTTGTCTGAAAATAGTGTACCCCAACATCCATTGGATTAAAAGAGATTATCATTGTGAATCCCTTCTTATTTCCATTCATCCAGAAATATTCCAAAAAAAATCTGGACCTCACTGAAGTGTCACGGGAACGCAGGTCTCAGCGCAAGGGGTGGAACGCGAGGGCCCCTCGGGGTGGAGCGCCGTGTCTCGCGGGAATCGCGGGAACTCGGGACCCGCGGTGTCAATTTCTCCACCATCTCCCTGGACCAGGGGAGATCAAGGGGAATGGACATAGAAGCGAGATGTATAGCGAGATATTATGATATGATATATATATATATATCATTGGATTGGTTTAAGGGAAAATCTACAGGAAACCATGGGATTTTCCCATGAAATATAGGGTTTTCCTGTACATTTTCCCATTAACCAATCCATTGAATATATGGTAATATAACCATTCTTATGGGTTGGATTTCAACCATCCCCAGTTCTGCTAGGTTTATGTTATGGGTTCGTCTGAAAAAAATGTGGAAAACCATGGAAAACCCCTAAACCCAATGGTTTTGCTGATCATTATGCAAAATGGCGATTTCATTGGGGATATACCCTATTTTCAGACCTGCCCATACGATAATATAATTTGATATAATGCCGTATAATACAGTAAAACACTATAGTAATCTATAGTATGTAATATCGTATGATATCGTATGAATACCATATCATGAAATGTAGTATAATATAAACAACTCTTCAACTCGATATAATCTACAACAATGTCTGAACATGGAAGATTCATGAGGTAATCATGGTAGTGGATGTGAGCGGATAAATGACCAAAATATGATGTTTTGGTTTCTCCTTAAATATGGTTACGGCATTTGTTTAAAGGGGAACATGATGAGACACCATGGAATAGAATGGGGTACGACATTTTCAGGAAAACGTTCGAAATCAAACATCAACACAAATGGCAGGGCCCAGCACTGTTCTATGAAGGATATGTACCTGGATACCCCACTCTATCCCACGGTTTGGAACCTCATTTTCTCCATGAAAACGACCAATTGGGGATCCCTTCAAAATTGCCATTTGATGTGAAAATCAGGTTCTAAAGTATTGTTGGTTATAATTACATCCCCATTCTGGCCATCATATCCCCGTTTTATAGATGATTTTAAAATTGTATCCGAAACTATATCACCATTATAAACACATATATATATATATATATATAGTGAACAACATGTTTGATCATTAGAAACACAGATAAACACCATTTCACACCAATTTGCTGGTGCATGTTTCTACCTTTTGAGGATGGCCTCAGGACTTCAATCTCTGCGCCTGGGCGTGCTCTTCTGCATCTCCAGCGGTTGATGCTGCAAGGGCACCCGTCCTTCAATCAGAATCGGCCTCAGGTGCCGAAAAATCACCGAACAAGCCATAAGAAGATGCAGAAAATTGTAGAATCCCAGAAACAGTTGGGGTAAATTGAAGATGTTCTGCATCTTTTTGGGGCTTCTACAATTTCAGATTGGCAAATGGGACGCTTCCCTTGATATTTCCCAGGTATTTCTAGGATTCTGATCCTCGCCTTGAAGGTGCCTAGCCATCATCCCAGGGAAGAAGCAATGGGCATCCAAAAATTACCCGGATATGGAAAATACATTTATCTGGGTAAATTATAGTAATTCACTAATTTGAATTGAGGCCATTTGGGAAAGATTCCCTATACTAGCCAGACATTCCAGTGAGGTCACAGTGAGGTCGTTATAATTTATCTAGATTTATTGAACATGACACATTTCCAGACACTATGGTTTAGAGAATATATGGGATTTGCAATATTTATGAGAAAATACACTTTTCGATATTACGCCAGAAAATGGGACTAGAAAATACCGAACATGACCAACGTCTGCAAGTTGTGAGGTGTGAAACTTGACGTTGTATCTAAATCATCATGAGTGATACTTGCTAGGTGCCATATCGCACAAATTATTCCTAGGCATACTCCCTGTTTGAAAGGTGCGCCATTTTCACATCCAAAAAGAGCAATATATATATATATAAATATTATTATACGTACACAATTATATACATCATGATATAATCATATAAATGTACGTATTACAAACAGATACACACATGTTTGCTCACATCCATCATTCAAATGGATATGAGTCACCAAAAAATCCAGCATGCGCCTAACGTACGTCTCATCCCACTGACATCGAATAATGATGGTTGGACGTCCCTCAGCACCACACCTTGCATATCGCTGGACCAAAGATCCCAGCTGACCCTGAGCCTAGCGCCATACGCAGTCCCCGGCCAGATGGAAGAATCACCGATTTGAGGTCAGTCCCCACCCAGTCACTTTTGATCCTTAGACACCTAGAACATAGTTTTGATCTATCATTTTGAAGTAGAGACAATCTCACCTAAGCAGTGTTCAAAACTCTTACAGTCCTATATACCGTTTGGTTCACACGGACTGCCATGATGGATAATGAAAACCCTCGTATATTGGGTAGTATACTTTCTTGTATCCATCAAGCAAAAAGGGTTTCGAAGACTACTCAGCTGATGTATTCCGCTGCACTGTCTTCAAAGAGTGGGGGCAACACGGAACCATGTCCATTTAGTTTCCGTGGTGGTTTGTTCATAGTCTGCTGAAAGTTCAACTTTTAGTGGGATATATGCTAAACCTACCTGATTTCAACACAACTAAACATACTAAAAATCCTTTCGCGCGTCGCTAGAAAATTGGGATTTTCTTTCCGGGATCCCAGATCGCCATCCGCTGTTTGGGTCAAACATTGTAACAGTTTCAGATGCCTATCAACTTGAAAGTCTGTGAGCTATTGACCAATCTATGGATATCTATAGTCAATATGTGGGTATCAATCTATTGACCAGTCTATGGATATCTGTGAAACTAGTTTTTCATCATCACGTTCCCATCTAAAATTCCCATACAGTGGGGTATCCGAAATCTGCTCCCTTTTTGGACACACAAAAGGGGAGTTCTACAAGGTTCGGAAAACGAAACACCCATCCAAGGTGGTGCCCCCCCAGTTATAAGTTGGTTTATAACCCCCATTAACTATGGATATATCTACTATAAACCATAGTTTACCTAGTTATAAACCAACTTAGCTATCTAGGGGGCACCACCTTGTGGATGAATCACAATGCTTAATTGCAACCCTGACACGTTCGCTGTCTTGGGGATAGCTACCCGAATCCAATTCTCATCATGAAAAGTGACATTGTACCCGTGAGATCGTTATAGTTACTTAGTTCATGCAGCTAAATCCAAGAAACATATCCTTCATATCATATCCCATTTATCAATGATACCCTTGTATGTTCAGGGCTAAACTATGTGAAACCATCCATTTTTAGAAAGTGGAGCCATGGAAGAATAGCTAAGTTGGCGCAACTTTCTGAAACAGCTATGGCTTATGATACTTATAACTATAGTATTCATGGGGTTTATAAACCAATAAACATCACTAGGGAGCCCCACATTGTATGATGTTTAAGCCCCACTCAAATGCTTCATCGTTAGCGCCTCAATGGGTAGAACCGACGACAAATGCACCATGCGCAGCCTGGGATTGCGATCACCAAGGCACAAAGGGGTCTGACAAATGGCCATCCAGTAATTTCTGTTACCCTCTGGTAAACTAACATAGTCTATGGAAAATCATCATGTTTAATGGGAAAATCCACTATTTCTATGGCCATTTTCAATAGCTACGTTTAATTACCAGAGGGTATCCATGATATAAGTGGGATGGTTATCTCATGTTATATCATCATATTCCTGCGTAAACTATGTTCAAACAAAGCCACAAATGTTCGTCGATGATGGGGAAAAAGAGGCTGGAAACCAATCCAATGAACTTTGAGCCATGTGCCTTTGGTGGTTCCTACCATGAGCAGATCAGAAGATCATCAGAATTAAGCAAGATCTGATATCAACTCAGGGGATAAGAGCTAGCATGGAGACCCAGAAGACTGGCATGTGGTGCTGGTTCCAGCTCCTCCAATCCACCCTCCGAATCGGTCACCAAGACAAAGATTATACAAGTGTCTAACACCACATGTTCATCATGGCCATTTGGGTGGATCTGAAAATGTGATTAGGCCATGGTATGCCACCAAATAATCCCAGCATCAAATAGCTATTTGAACATATTTGAATTTAAGACACCATGATGACATAACATGATTAATCATGATTAATCGCAATTCATCGCAATTAATTTGTGGTACCTTGTTTTCAGAGCCCAGAGCCAGGATCTCCAAATCCACCAATTCCTAGCAATCTTCCAAGGCGCAAAATCCACAAGCGTTTCTGGCCTGTCGGCCACGTGGACGGACTGATGTGGTAACAACAAATCGGCCATGGGGGAGTTAAGTGAGTGAACCATCAACTGCAAATCGAGGTTATTATTGGCTTTACAAGGTTGGATCACAGTACAAATCCCTTTTGAGGCCATTAACATCCATTAACCCTCTCAGTTTCAACCGGTAAGTGACCATTCTTGACCAAAATGCACATACAGGTGATGCTATGAAAAAATTGACAAGTCTCTAAGGCAACCACAAAAAGAAGGGTAGACTTGAGGGGTATCTCTCCAGTTGCGCAATTTACAGCAGTTCTGGGGCTCTCTTTCAAGACATGTTCGATGCTCGTAGTACCAACCAGCTTTTGGTGGAACCAGCTTTTGGTGGTTCTCCGAGTACCAATCAGTGGCTGACCTTTGCATTTCCTCCACAAAGCTTTCCGAAAGCTGTAGCTGGACATCAAAACGCGATCTTCCAAGCAGGTTGCTCCCAGTATCCCAGGTACAAGGGGATGTAAATTGTGTGAATCTAGATGTAGAATTGTCGATTTCACCTCACCCTTGCGGCATCTTGCGGCTGTCCTTTGCCTGGGCTGGAGCAACCCTGGAACAAGAATGGCTGAAATTCCACTGGGTTTCCCGACTTTCAGCGACCAGGCGCTGTAGGGGGCCCCCACATGGGGCCTAAGTCGAGATCTGCTGAAATCATATCAACCCTGGGTTCATAAACCCCAAACGGCTGCTTAATTGGGCGAGGTACCAATCATAGAAGTATCATTTTATCACGATTGGGTACCCCATAATCAATGACCCTGTCTTGTTGATCCGGGGTTGACATTATGCATGAAGTTCCACTTGTGTCTTGCGGTAGCCAATTGCTTAAGTTGCGAAAGAAACAAACACATGATTTGTTGGGACTGGTATATCATTCTCAAAAGCTCCATGCACAGAATATGTGGCTAACATTTACCACCAAAATTCATTCAGTCACAAGTACTTTCATGTAATAAAAAGTACCACAATGTACTACGTCTGGGGCATCGCAGCTAAGAGCCCGCACGTGGCCGTTGGCCAAAACTGCTAAGGCTTTACCACCTCAGATGGAAGCGGAAGGTCAAAACGGCAGCGTTCGATAAGGCAACCTGGTAGTGAATATCATTGGATTGAATTGAGGAAGATCTGCAGGAAACCACGACCTTTACGCTCAAACATGATATCCTGAAGATTTTCCCTTGAACCCATTCCAGGACAATAGGATTTAACTTTTCTCAAACCGCAATTTCGAGGACTCAACTAGCTACATGTACTTAGGGCCACCTAAAATGTCAAGTTATTTCAGTGACCATGGTCTTACCGGCATGCAATTTATATTGCAAGCCGACCATGTATATATATATATATATATACATATACATACCAACTTGAAATACATAAATATGAAGTTTCCTGATGTTCATTCAACTTTATATCACTTCAGCCGATTAATTCCCACCGACCCAAAAATCACATGTCACATGTGACGGTCCAACTTTCGGATGATTTTGCCACCGGTCACTCCCCAACGATCCGAAATCAATAGAAATCACCATTGGGACCATCCAAGGTCAAAATGGACATGCCAAATATATCCCAGGCACTTTCGAAGATCTGGGGTCGTCTGAAAATCAGGTACCCTAAATTTGAAGGTCTGTCATTTTCACCATCTGAATTTCCATTTTAGGGATATCCCCATTGTTGAACAGACCCATCTATTCCGTCTTTGCACACACTGCTTGCTTCCCCGCAGATCTGCTTCGGGTATGAAGTGACCCACCATACCAAACACTTGAAAAATCACAGAATCTGGTATTCCCCCTCCAGAATGGGAAAATTGCACTGAACTGATGATATTATATTGGTGAAGTTGAACTTTCCACTTCCAGATTAATCTAATTCCCCGTTTTTTAGAGACACACACTTGTGGGTTCCCAAAATGAATAGATCTACATAGATCCACCCTCACCCCTGGCCAGACGGTTATTGACACATCCAGAGTTTTTCCACATGGGAGGTTGGGCCCCGCGCAATCTTCATCCGCCAAAATCTCGGCCTGCACAAATTCGAGTCAAGGCAACAACGGGTGTCACAGGGTTCTTTAACACCTGGAAAAAGGGTCCCCTGGGTACAGAAGTGTTAGCCTCTGGTTATTTAACATATCCGTGGAAAATCCCCTATAAATGGAGGTTTCTAGCTGGGAAAATCATCCAAAATTAGCCATTGTCCATGGCTATGTTAAATAACCAGAGGGTATTTAATTTATACAGGAACTGTGGAAAATTCGGATTTATAGTGGACATCATTGGATATATCTATTGTCTATAGTTGGGTGGATTTCTGATCTGAAAGTGTTTCAAAAGTCGTGGTCCCATCGGGTTTTCTCCAAACATGGGGGATTGGCCATCCAATTTATGGCAAACCAACGGTCTTTGGGTACCCTGTGCTCCGACAATCCCACATGTCATCCATTGGAAGTGTTGATTCACAAAATATGATGATGATCCCGAATATATTGGGGAGTATGACCCCCTAAATCATCAACCAGCAGGGGTCTTGAAAACAGCTCTGGCAGGATAATGACTCCCTATTCTAACCAATCAACCTTCATGTATCAATGGTAACCCCACTTGCTTAACAACTAAAAACCCTAGAATACTATAAAACATGCTGCAAAAATACCACTAACTAATCAACCGGTATCTTTCTATAAGCAATAGTTGATGATTGACCACGATTCAAACCACATTTAAGCATCAAATCCCACTTCAACTCCAATTAATTCCCACTAAATCTCATTAACAAAAAACCATTAAGAAACATATAACTCTCATGTCTATCCCTGCCTCCCAGTGCTTCTCACATCGTGGCAGCAAAGCCAGGAGCAAGCGCAAGCCACCCAGGATCTGAGTGAAATCTCCAAGTCATGGGTCGTTGGAGATGGCAATATACGAAGTGGCCTCCCACTTCGTCATGTTTCTTAGTTTATAAACCCATTAAGTATAGTTGTAAGAGGTTGTATCACCATATTGACATTGGAGTTATCTGCACCAACTTAGTAAAACCCCCAAAAACATGTGAGGATCTAGATGAGCCATGAATAATACCCCTCCCCTCTTTATCTTTTAAAACTGGTTGGCTAGTAAATATTCCTGTCATGGGTTGCGATAATCCCAAACTCAGATGACAGCGTCCAGGTCATAGTCAACCCACAGATGTGATTTGTGGCTCTCTCAGTATCTCAAAGATTCTCCCATCCCCCCGTTCAAAAAAAGAAACACCCCCATTGTATGGTTTCTGGGGGGTGTTTAATGTTAGGATATGTTAGGGGGAAGGGATTGCAGAGGATTTCTTAGCATCACTGTATCTTGCAAGCACCTATTGGGGAAGAATAAACTTGTTGAAATCTCTCTTTCTTCAATGCTCCCAGACCTATATGCTGCATGTATGGAATACCTGCATTTACCCCAACATTTACCCCAATCATCCGAAGGCAGGTCATGGTAAAGTACACTACACTTTTGAAGCGGGTAATGCACCAAAAGGACGAGGCAATGCTCCCTCCATGGATAAAATCCTTCTCGTACTTGTCACCGATGTGCGCCACCAACTGCATCTATATGTATCAACAGAAATATCAACCCCCGTAATCAAAAGGGCATGACTGTGGGCACATATACAATGTGACCCCCCCCAGTTGTGTCTGTTGGCTTACAAACCCATTAAGTAAGATTGATTGGAGGTTTAAGTACCATGAACCATCTCCATGGGAGTTGTTTGCACCAACTTAGCTATCTAGGGGGCCCCTGTACCATGGAGGGCATCAGGCATCGCTCTGGGAGCCCCCTGCCACCATCTCTTGAGACGCACCAAATCCTGTAGCAGCCTTGATGCGATGCTTGTGGATGTGTCCCGAGGCTTCCCTATTTAGTAACTGCTTAGTAAGTGGGCCTATAGCTAATTCACTTATACATGGGATAACGGAGTTAGGAGACTTGTGCACCAGCGTAAATCAGACATTAACCCGTTGACCTTGTGTCAAGCAGTGCGATCTTTCCAGATATGGGTGCTGCAGCTTGACACCCGTCTTCAAGCTCTGATAAGTTGATGCAGGGACCTAGACTTGAAATGAGCATAATGCATAATAGAACAATAGATCATTTTGTCATCATATAGTCATCTTACAAAACACTTGTTCCATCTTGTTTGGAACCTCAGAATTCAGAGTACTGCGGTACTGCGCTGCAAGAAACATCCCATCACCAAGCCCTGTACCGCTGCAGCCCTCTGCGTTTCTGTTTTGATGCACAGTAACACCTCAGAAGCGCTGCACACTGCAGCAGAACGCACGGGGTTTCTGCTCAAAGAACAACATGAACATTATAGACATGCATATGTCTCTCTATGGGTATCTATCTATATATATATATATTATAAACTTTGGAAGACACATGTAGTATCATGTAATCGTGTATATAATAATGTATATATATATATATTCATATATACATATAATATACACAAGCTCATGTACAGTCATTATGTCATCTAGCTGCCACGCCGTGACGTCACACATCTCCCATCAGGTCAAAAGAGGCAGTCTCTGCAGCCTTTGAAAAACAATGTACACGTGTATAGTTTTTTTATATGTAGTACATCTTACATATCATATATCGTATGTATGTATGTATGTATGTATGTATGTATGTATGTAGGTAGGTATGTACGTAGGTACGTAGGTACGTAGGTACGTAGGTACGTAGGTACGTAGGTACGTAGGTACGTATGTACGTATGCATGTATGTATGTATGTATGTATGTATGTATGTATGTATGTATGCTCATATATATATACACACTACATACCTGGACATTCATTCGGTATTCAGCTTGTAAGCCTCTAAGCTCGCAGCATAGTTGATGTTCCGCAAAACGTTGACACTCTGCAGAAAGATGGATGCCTTGGTGCTGTCCCACTATTTGAAAATGACCTCCTGCCCATGCATATCATCTCGTTTCTCCAACATAAGTGAAACATATACCGGAAACAAAAAAAATCATACAGGTTGATCGTCATTTACACTTTCAAAAACAATGGAATTTAATTTGGGAGTGTGCTCAACTTCCAGTTCCACTCATATAAGTGGTGGCATTGCGCAGGTTGCACCAAAAAAAAACAATCAAACTTACTCAAGGTTCTCCTTCACATCTTTTGGACGCATGATATCCAAACGACCTATAAGATATACACGGAATCATGGACTGATCTCGAATGTCCTCACTATTTATCTCCACAAATTCTCCAAACCACTATTTCAGTACATTATCCCATTACATTGTCTCAGTGGAATGCTGTACACCATCAGTACTACAGTATTTCTGATGGATCAGCAGGTCGCCGATAGATTTCTGGGTGGCCCGAACTCTGGCATGTGCTGCCCCAGCTTTCTGCGAGGACCGTTGTAATTCTCGCAGTTCCGAGAGGATTTCCTCCTGTCAGCGCAAAAAACGTCCAGAAAAACGCACTGACAAGAAGGGCCCACCAGTCACAAGCTGGTTTACAACCCCATGTAGCATCATGTATATAGATATGTCCATTATAATCCATTATATATAAATGCTTGTTAGCCTAGTCATAAGCTAATTTACCCGTCGTTCCGGGCCCCCTTAGGGAGAAGGTGATAAGCCGCCGACCCCGCAGTGGTCACTTGACCGATGCCGAAAAGTATTTCCGGGATGGCTTCGGCACCTTTTTGCGGGCTTTAGATTGAACACAGGATGTATTGAAACCACATTTGAATTTGAATATATTGATTCAACAACTGATTCATTGACTACTTACACCAATTGAATACATTTCTGAACTAATCCGATGTTTGGGATTATCTTTCCCTTTACTAACCATCACTTCGGTCGGCCAGGTTGCCATCTCTAAAATCCCTGCAGGTTCGTGCAGTCTTGTTGGGCAAACCTCGAGCCTGAAGCTTTTGTGGAGTACAATGTGGGGTCCCCTAGTCATGTTTGTTGGTCTATAAACCCCATGAATACTATAGTTACCCTCTGGTAAATTAACATAGACCCTGGCAGTCATCGGGATTGGAAGATTCGTTTCCTCTAAAAATAGCTATTCTCAGGGTCTATGTTAATATACCAGAAGTTACTATATAGTTACTGTGCTACTATAGTTGCTACCAGTATAGTTATAAGTATCAGAAACCGTGGTGATTCGAGTTATGTTCACCAACTTAGCTATCGTTCGGGGGCCCCACTTTGTAGTTCTATCATGTTATGTCTTCGTTCAAAACCATAAATTGAACAAATGGGTAACCAAATAGTTGGTGATCATGCCATGTCATGACATCTATGTCCTGAATCAGTCAACCAGATATCGCCATCCCAAATAGCAAAACGACGACATTTCAATGCCCAAGGCAGGATGAATTTTCCTTGGAACAATGGCAGTTTGTGAAACATACTTGGATGTGTGTCCAAGTTAGTAAGTGCTTAATTAATTGTTTGATATGTTACGTAAGTTCCCGCCTGGGGTTTTTCACGTTTACAATTGCTGCCTTTTTTAAACATCTACATACACATGTTTGATTTCATTAAGTCTAAGCTGACGTCCAATTTCCTACCCATTTTGTCACTTGTATTCAACTAACATACTTGGTATGTATCGCCATGTTGGTACCTGGCATAAACCTCCATTATTTTGTATCATCACATGGAATTCTAATGAATTTTCTAGGTTCAGCTCCCACTGTTTACCCAGTGATCATGTTCCTGGAAGGGACAATTGAAACTTGACAATACACAATTTACATAGTAAAACACATGCAATGAAATAAACCCCGCTATAAGCCGTCCCTAATATGACCATAAAGGGTGGTAAACAAAAACATTGCCAAACGGTTGTAGTTTCTGGCATTTGTGCGGCATTGGGTGAATCCCATATTGCAGATAAACCAACAATACAAAACTGTCTGAAAAAAAAAACTCAAAAATGCGAGGGTCCCATCTTTTCCCATAGAAAATCCCATCTTTTCTCATAAAAAACATCCCAAGAAAAGCAACATGTGGGGTACCTTCTAGAAAATAATCCACAAAAATTAATCCAGTAGGTCAGGGTACCCTTGGATTAACACAAGGGACCCCCCATAAAGCATCCCAATCCACACCAGGGATCCGCCCGCTCCCGTCGCGACGAGAGGTGCCCCAGTTGCCGCTCCAAGCGTCGGTGGACCTGCAGCGACGTACCGCGACGAGACGTGGTGACCATGGGGTGCAAACAACACGTGGGCCATGTTGGCAAATAGTAACTATTAATTGGATGGATATAATAAACTGAATTAGTATTAATGAGTAGTTGTAATATCTATTTGATTATTAATGTGGGGTCCCCTAGTCATGTTTGTTGCTCTATAAACCCCATGAATACTATAGTTACCCTCTGGTAAATTAACAATTGACCCTGGCAGTCATCGGGATTGGAAGATTAGTGAAACCTCTAAAAATAGCTATTCTCAGGGTCTATGTTCATATACCAGATGGTAATTGGATGGATATAGTAAACTGAATTACTATTGATGATTAGTTGTAATATCTATTTGATATTATCTAATTATTAATGATTAGTTGTAATGTATTGTACCCGCTATGTCCGAATATGAATGATTAGTTATAATTATGAGCTATTAATCTGTAGTTGATGATTTATAGTATTCTTAATTGTTTTCATCATGTCAACACAGTCAACATATAAACAACACATATAGTTTAGTAAACGATGTTGTGATGCTATTGGTTATTCTATAAGTATAAATCGTAGATATTTCATTAACGTTTATATTGCATATAAACCAAACTAATATTCTATCATACAAATGAACTCTGTATATATATATATTGTAAATAGTATATTCAGGAGATTCGTAGTATTGTATTTAGAACTAAATTACCAGTTTATTTATATACCAATACCAACATGTGGTATCTTAAAGTAAATATGATTAGTATGTTGTATAGCTCCATGTACTTATATTATCATATATCATTTAGAGATTGACCCTCATGAACACCGTAAATATAGGGTTCAACCTACATATTGAGGGGCTGTGACCCATTAAATAGAGGGATAACAATCAAGAATATGAATCAAGTGTGTGACATATATGGTATGCCTTCGCCAAGAATGATGCGTAAATGTAATATCTATATGTATATGTAGTATGGGTAGATGTAATACATGAGGGAGAAGTAGAAGGACTATTCTCCAATGTCAATTCTCTAGATCAAACTCTTATTCACGATGGCGGTGATATTTGGTGATATATTCGTCGCTATCCAGTCCAGGATACAGTATATTAGGTACAATGCACAATCAAATTGAATATTCCTGTGGTTTTGTGTGAACTTACAGTCGGGGCATAAGCAGATTATGTTAGGATGTATCTACACCCACTGCTTCTTGTGTTGTGTGCAAGCACAATGTAGAGTGCAATTGTTATCACATGCTCTATGTATATATATATATATATATATGCTATGAGTCAAAACCTTGGTACCTAGTGAACCTCAAAATAGCTGGCAAATGGATGCTCATCCCACTAAAATTGATAATAATAGATTTTGACCCATCCCCAATATATACATAAAAACATCACACACATCATACTCATACACTCTGGTACCCATTCCATTTCTGCGCCCTTTGGGGCGTCCCCTGCTGTTTCTTGTCACGATGGTAGTTGGCAATCTTGTCTGAGGCCCGGACATGTGGCAAGGACAGGCGCTGATAATTTAGCAGCAAGACCTGTAGACCAATCGGCTGACCATGGGATTTCTACCAATTGGCTCACGTCATTTTCAGTCATCATGATCACCATGATCATACCATGACCATCATGATCACCATGAACACCATGATCATGATCATGACCATCATCATGATATCATGATCATGAAATCATTAACGATAATCGTCATCATCATCGTCCTCATTATGATCAGCACCGTCGTATATTCATTGGAGAAATCACCAATGGAATGGTAGGTACCTGCAGTTTAGGTACCTGAAATGGCCAGTGAAATCATGCAAATCCTCTGGTAAACTAACATAGCTATGGAAAATCACCATTTTAAATGGGAAAATCCACTATAAATGGTCCATTTTCCATGGCTTTAATTTCTTGGATATCTATCTCTGCAATCTTCAACTCAGCTGCTGGCCATGTTGGCCACCGAAAAGCCGAAACTCAGAGCTGCCCAAAGGAAGGAACCGGCTATGATGGCCTCGGTGTAGAAAACTCATATAGATGTATATATATATATATATACATATAGATATAGACATAGACAAGTACTACCATATTCTTATATATATATATACTGTCTCTAGATGGATAGAACGATAGAAACATGGACAAAAAACTGTATATTTTTTTCTATAAATTATAATTCTTTGCCACAGGAAGGGCCCTCTGACCCTTAGGCATGTTGGAACTTTTTTTCCTGGGCGATGGGTGAATCCCCATCTTACATGAATTGTTCATTGTTTATAACATCTCCAAAATAGATAGAAAAGTGGGAAACCTGGAAATATCAATTCAATCTCATCTATACTATCCTGGAAGCACGTGTCTATCTTCTTGGAGATTAATATATATATATATAGTTATATATATATATATATATGATCAGCTATCCAAAAAAAACAGATGTGCGTCCGATTTCGAACAACGGGGTCACGGCAGTACCCGTACCATCCGTATATCTTAAGGGAATAAGTAGATTGAACACATGTTTTCAATTGGTTGTATACTAGATTTTTGGAATCACCAATAGAATTTGAAGATAGGCAATACTGTAACCAACAGAATGAAGTAACGGCCAACTAAAATGGGCACTAACCAACAACAGTGATACCGTTTGGGTAAGAACCATGGCTGTTCACTGGGATTATCCCAGATCTGGACCTGATGATAAACACAAATATGGTGTGGAAAACTTGGTGTCAAAGTATAGATGACATACCATTTGAATGTTTTTCCAGAAGAACTAAACAAAGTCATGCACAAAAAAATCAGCCAGCAGGGGCTGTTCACAATTAGGCATCCCGGGACCAATAATCCCTGGCTGATTCCTTAGGCGAGTTCCCACAAATAATGAGAATCTGATACAGTACCCCACAATGATCAAAAACCCTGTGGTTTATCAATGAGGAGTTGACATGATTTTCCAGCTGCTGGCCCCTAGTTTTTAAGTGAGTTTATAACCCCCAACAATCTTCCATTCATTATATAAGCCTTACTTAGCCTAGTTGAAAACCAACTTAGCTATTGTTTGGGGGTGCCACTTGGTATGGAGCACCCATTTCATTGCAAAAATCAGAGCTGATTGTCTCATGGGTGATCGCTGATCCAAGGATGATTCACCAACACCGCTTCGTTAGGTGCCGTGCCGCATAGGGAATTCCCGCGGCACCTGACACAGTCAAGATGTCAGCGTGGGGAAGCATGGCTGTTGGATTAGGAGATTTTGTTAGCAGCTGTCAGTTTTTGAGAGTTGAGATGGCAGTGACTTCAACATGTTTGGAAGGAGGTTCTGAGCAGGTTTTTGCAGCTCAATTCATTCAATGTCCTTCTGTTACACCCCCATCCAGGTAAGGTCCCTAATTAACAAGAGGGAGTGCACAAGCCCCTAGTAACCGGTTGAATGCCCAAAATCTTAAGCAGGCCTGAATTGTTTGGGACATGAATCATCACTAAGGGACCTTGATTAATACATGTTCAACTAGATTTATTCTTGTGTTGATGGGGGTGATTTTTGTTGGTGAGTGCCGCTAAACTTCCATGAACCCCCATGTTTGATAGTCAAATACCACTTGTTTGTAAGTACGAATCATGTTTGGATCATGAAAAATCCACTTGAGAATCACGAAATTCCATGTTTTTATCATCATTAAAACACCATTTTTTGGATGCTGAACTCCCCCATGTCATGGTGAACCTGCCAAAGATGCAAGGCCGAGGCAAAAGATGATGCGCCATTCCGCAGCACGATCCTGGCGATGCGTGTGCGCTGCTTGTTCTTTCGTCTCTGTGCAAGAAAAACACATGTATATTTGGTTTGATGATTGTTACACTAGGAACATGTATAATTTCTGTGTAATTATATAATAATTACATACTATCGTGTTTTTATTAATGAAATTCATTATTGATGATTGTTATCGTCATATCAGTACTTCACTATCACTATTATTACGATTGTTACTGCTATCGTTCCTATTAATAGCAAAGATTATCATAATCTATACTATTGATCATCGTTTTGCATACACGCATATGCTAGTATTATGTACATATGAAGCAATATTAATATATATATATATATATATTATACAATGTACAATGTAACTGTATATCTATATATCTACATATGCACAACCTACAAACATATATACATATACTATACAGAGAGACAGGAAAGTCAAATTAATTGTGATAATATGTAATACATTCATACATGTTTGTCAAAATAAAACATATCATATCCTTGATGTTATAATACCAGTTTCTATCCGGAATTCCTCATGCTAGACTGGCAGATGTCATTTCCTTTGAACCATGTGGTAAACCTCAGGGACGGTCCAATTAGCCAGAATGGCTGGGAATTGTGGATGATTTGTTGACATGTTCAAGATGACCTCGCAAATGGTGGTATGGTATGTTTGATCATGTTTGATACTAACTACTACCAACCACTACTAACCACTACCCGACCACTACTAACTACGAGTAATACAGACTACTAACTCCCGGCAAACGCCAAAGCCACAACATGTTGCGGAAAACTTCATCCCCATTTGGACAGTCCCATCATGTCCCATCAGCCCATCAGTGGCATTTTGTTTGCAGCCTTATCTCGGTGTTTCCAATCTGACACATATGAAAGTCATTGGGGTATCACTGGCAACCCCGTTTACGAAATCGCCAAGTTTTTCAACAGAACTACACTGGCTATGGTTTATGGCACTTAGGTATACTTATAACTATATTAGTATTCATGGAGTTTATAAACCAACAAACATAACTGAGGGGTCTGGCTTTGTCCAAACCATGGCGTATATCCGATATGTCTCAAAATCTACGGCTTAACCATCATATTCCCGATTCAATTGCAATTCAAACCCATGCACAGTAAATCATATGAGCAACCACCGAACAGTGGTTCTGTGGGGGCCAGGCACTCAACTTGAACACTTGGGATCCTGGAGCAGTGTACAATCAAAGCCATGCATATTCTCCTGGAATATCGTTTGAGGATTTTGAGGCTTCACGGTTTATGGTAAAATCGTTGAAATCATGTGGATGGCCAGCCATCTGAGTTTGTCATCTGATGTTTCTGGTCGGATCTGTTGAATGCAGGGTACATTCCCCGGTGCAAAATGCCACCTAATCTTGATTTGGGCACTGGGAATCCGAACTCATGTCATAGTGCCCATCTTTGGGTTAGCTATAGTTGTACAATTAAATATACTTATAAATATATATATATATATAAACACGTATATATATAATGTAATATAATATATATATATATATAAACAAAAATAAATAAATAAATATATATATATATACATATATATATATATAGACAAGTAACTAGAACAACTATATACAGAATTAGAAGATGTCTTTCCCTAAAAAAAACGTTTCGAAGAGTTCATTGTTTCCTCCTCAGACCTGCCACCTGCCGGTCCTCAGCGCTATCTTCGAGGGTCCCGTCAGGTCCGAGCCTGCGGGAAATGATTTGGTCTGGGGATTCCCATGACGGATTGTCGATCTGTCCCATATACAGTATATATATATATCCATTATAGATATTGTATCTACTATCAATAATCTCTATATATATATATTCGCATAATATATATATATATATATACATGTATGCATATATGAAGGGTAGAGTGATCCCCGAAACAATCATCCACCAACCATACACCATCCATCATTTATCAAGCAGTATCTCCACATGTTTGCTGGCCAAAATCATAGAAAGACCTTTTTTTGTTCTCTCCAACAAGAACAATTTGTCATCGTACTGCTGGGCTTGGTGATATAATTTTCATCATATCTCCAAACTATCAACATCTTTGGATTGTTCTTCTGACAAGCCATTTTGGTGCCAAAGCCGGAGTAAAGGTGTTAAGGGGCAACCCGATGGGCTGACTGGGAATGTGAATCGGAGTTTGTTATCATTTTGGAAGATGACACATCACAGTCTCGCTTATAAACTGGTTCCCCTGAGCAAAAGTCGGGCAAACATCTTGAAATTACCTATATACACTCTGGAAATCAACCGTAGCAATGGAAAATCCACGATTTATAGCTGACTTTCCCCATTAAAACCTCATTGATATAGGATTTCCCAGCTTGCCACGTTTGATCACCGAGGGTAACATGTATTCGTCTGGTTTTTACAATCACCTTTCTTTCCTGGAGGGGAGGAGGCGCCGACCTCGAGGGTGTTGGTTAATCTCCATGAATATATCTATTGCAGACATACTAAACATTGCTAATATCTACTATGGAAATATATATATATGTTAACATGGTTAGTATATGCTGTTGTTAGATTATCTCCATGAATATAGCCTATGAATGCCTATGAAATATGTAAATCCACAACTCATTCGTACATCACCACATGGGCTTGTCTGAAAATACGGTACCCAACAATCACATGTATATATATAGTTTACCCACGTTTACCCTCTGGTAAATTAACAGTTCGACCCTGGCAGTCATCGGGATTGGAAGATTAGTGAAACCTCTAAAAATAGCGAGTTTCTCAGGGTCGAACTGTTAATAAACCAGAGCGGATCATAATTCTCCTTCTAAAAGAAAATTACTTTGGGTACACCGGTCACCCATTTTCGCTCACCGTAGCTGAGCCCAAGCACTTCCCATCGCTTTTGGCCAGGCACTTCTGGCGCGCCGCAAAGAAACCTGCCGGGTGCCATGCCGCAACACACAGATTTTGCTGAACCACCAACAAGTACTGCGCATATTCCCTTAAAGCAACCCCCAACAAGATGCTGAAACGTGATTTACAACTATCTTCATGGGAATTTCACTGTCCGATCTTTTGGGGAGGACGAAAAAATTGTGCCCAGTCGTAGTGGATTTCCCTTTGGGTACAAGGTGGTGCCCCCAAACGCCATGTTTGTTGGTTTACAAAGCCCACAAACTAAATACCTGGTGAGTTGTTAGTATGAACGAACTGAACCCATTTCTGGGACACCACCTTGCATGTGTTGACATTTTAAGACCTTTGGGACCACAAATTTGTTGGTCCATTTTTACTGCTATCCATCCCATTTTGGTACCCAATTTAGATCCATAGTCATCTGTCAGTGATCCCAAACAGGGATTTGACGCAACCAACATTCCCATGAAATGATTTGGCTCTTGGGGATTCCCACATGGATTGCTGTTCTTCCACAATATATGAAAGGTAGTAGAAGAACCCCTGAAAAAACATGAACCAAAAAGTATGATCGAACAGTGCACATATATCAAACAAGTTTCCTAAGTAGGATGTGGATAATTAGATGTGCTATGTTCTCCTACAAAAATGGATTCCTCCATGGGAGATGGGACCAAAACATATATGTGCTATCACCAACCAACCCCAGCCCCTCGGGCACCTTGCAACATTTGTTGCAAGTGCCAAGCTGCTTGTGCCAAATCCCGCCGTCCTTGGCACTCCGCGAAGAAGTTTGGTGCTTTGCGGTGCTCAACGCTTGGTTTTCTTTATAGCAACCATCAAAACAGAATGGAAAAGACAAATCCTACGAAAACAGTGATACATGACTTTCCGATCAGTTTGTGGGTTTCTGTATACAGTTAAACCAACTACTGACTCTAAGGCGAGCCTGATTGTCTGATTGGTAGTTTCAATGCCCATGATTCTCATCCCAAAACAGGAGGGAAACAAATCCCAACCCCTAATCATACCCTCCGGTAATCTTCTTCGTGGCAACGGGAAATCCTATGTGCATACATGCGCATGGCTGCATGGTATTTTAATTCTAAAAAACTCTATAAGTGGAGGAGTTTCCATTGCCATGTTGGAATGCAGGGGGGTACTGCTTTTAGTTGAGACTGAGACCATCTATTTGCCCAAGTGATTTCCACTTCATGTTGTGCTGGTTCTTGATGGTTCCCTAACCTGAAAAATTGGTTGGTTGATACCCCACAACCACTATTTATTGTCCAAATCCTTGAACATACCGTCATTAAATTTCCACTAAATATCCCCAACATTCAGCAAGGTTGCTTTCTTGGTGAAATCCCTAGTGATTCAATGTGGTCTTGTCTGAACATAGGATATCCTTAAATTTGATGGTTTATCATCCTTTCAAACAATAAAATAGTCATTTGAGGCATACCCCATTTCCAAACCAATCTCCAAGGTCATATCGAGTTGGTTGTATCCTAGATTGTATACCCATATTTCTATCCCTATTACCATTATCATCCTATGAAAACATTAATTACATGGTTTCATAGCCACAATAAACAAAATATTTCATCCCACTAGTTATGTCTTCATCATGTCCCCATCATATCCCTGTTGTGGTTGGTTTCATGGCCATTTCAGACACCCCGAAACGGCCCCGCTGGGCTCCCCTGGCGAGGACATTGCAAGGTGCCGGCAGAGTCGGCCATAGGCGCCAGCTTGCCTTTCAGCTCCTCACGGCAAGGGTTGCGACACTCTCTACAGTACAGGCGATGTTCATATGAACAGTGTTTAAAATCCCTAGGCTCTGTCAATTTATTATACTAGATGAACAGTGTTTAAAATCCCTCCGTCAATTCAATATACTGGTTGGTTAATAGGGATTCCCCTATTGGCTGATTAGAATCCCCAGGATGTTGAATACTAGAATCCCGTATAATCATCGTCAACCAGCCAGGGTTTTGAACACTGTTCACATGGGCTTATCTAAACATAGGGTATACCCGTTTCACGGCCAGTTTTAATGGGGAGTGATGCTGATCCATCTGGGGGATCCTGTTTCAAACAACCCCATATATGTTCAGATACAACTATACTGTACTATATTACTATAGATAATATATATAATATAACTGTAGTGTAATAATAACTACTATAGTATAAACATATATTATATGATATATCTATATATATATATACACTATCTTTAGTATATATGTTCAGACAAGACTACAATATACATGTATATACACATAGTATTAGATCATATCGTATCTCAGCTATATATTATATCACTGTTATATAGTATTTGTTGTGATTTCCTCATATGTTTTATCGATTGTCGAACACAAAGCACGTTCGACTCCTGGAGGGATTCGAAGTTGGCAGACAATGCTTGTTCTAGTCGTTCAAACCTGGTCGAAATCGAAGGGAACTCGGCTTTTGGCCATGTAATTGGTTGATGTCAGCATTCCACCACACTCATTGGCTTGGTGCGACCGTGTGCGGTTCCTTCACCCAATTCGGGGTAAAATGGTGATTGAAAAGGAAAGAAGGTATGGAAACACCTGGTTGGCTCCAAGGCCCGAAATGATGGTGATTTCAAGCATCCAAACATCATCATTCCAGGCGGAAATGGACAACACAAAACTTCAAAAAAAACACTGAAACCAGCAACGAGGTACAGTCTATTGGTAATATTCCCATTCTGCCCAGGTTTTTAAATGACCTTCTGGTGATAATCCCGAATTATCGGCCAGTTTCGATGGTCCCATAGGTGGTCCTCAAAAATGATGATTACGTAGACTCCCACATTAATGGTGTTTCATGTTGTTTCTGGTTGGTGAATCTCGCATTTTGCTTCAGTAACGTTCATGACAAACTCTGGTCCTGCTTAGTCGCACACCCTGTTTTTTCGCTTGAAACAACCAGTTGCTGGTTGCATCCCAACCCCTTTGGTTGGCGAAGCCACTTTATTCTGGTTAAATCCCAATTTTGACAGGTACATCTATCATTGTTCATGGTCTAATCCACACGTGATTCTTTAAATTTCAAACCATCAATGGTTAAATCTAGTTTCTCATGGATAAATTATGATCAATCCACCCTTTTCGTGGTTAAAATCCCCATGTTTCCTGGATAATTTCCCATTTTGCTTGGTTTCAATCAACACACGAGTGTTAAGAAAGGCGATGCAAACGTTCTCCGTTCTCCAAGGTACTCTTCGATTCCCACGCGAGGAGCGGACTCCTCATGTGGAAGCCTTGGATGATGCGAGCATGCGTATTACCATGTGTATTACAGGGAATCGAATGTGGCTAGCTGGGAAAGGTTTTAACATAAATAATCATTAGCCATTATTATATTATGGTTAGCCATGATCCCAGGTTAATAATGGCTAATATCCCGGGTTAAGAATGGTTTCTAAAATCATCGCTGGGATAGCCTCTGGTTAACGTGGCTATGGTTATGTGGGAAATCCGCTGGGAAAAGCCATGTGTGATTGCCGGTATTCCAAATGCATTTGGAAAGCAACCATCATTGGATTGGTTAATGGGAAAATTTACAGGAAACCTCTATATGGGAAAATCCATGGTTTCCGGTTAAAAAATTCCCTTAACCCAATCCAATGAAACATCAACCAACAAGTGTTTTTAGAAACATCAACTGGAAAGGAGTTTCTCCTAATTTCAGCATTGAAGAGGCATCCACTAGAAGGTGAGAATCGCAAACGATAGCGAGCAGTTGACTTAGAATTCAATTTGGTTATATTTGGTTCTATAATTATGATTTAAGCTGGATATAACGAACTAGTTATATAAGGGGGACGAGAAAAAAAATACCGAACATCACTGGGGGGCCTTCACCTTGCAAGGACAGGTCGTCAGACGGCTGAGAGGTCGTGAGAATTCACCCCTTGACATATGGTTGGCGACGACGATTGTCATCCCAAGAATTGAACAGATCCACCACATTCCACAAGGCAAAAATGGTAACATATAGAACATATAGCTTGCCCGTCAATACATAGCCATAGTTTGGGTCCATGAAATCCCTTGAATCCAACATTTCTATGTATATTTCTATACCATGATGTTCTCCGATGGAAATCCACTCACCTGACTCAGCTCAGAGGCATTTCATCGCCCATGTTGAAGGACCGATACTGAAAACCTCGCGAGGGAAGCCGAGAGAAAGCTCCATTAATCCCTTCCCCTGATCCTACTGGGTTCTAAGCACCCCAAGAAACCATGGTTTCGTATTTGGTACCATTCAGGGGGTGTTGAAGATTGGGGGAATGGGATTATTTGTTCATAAGTTTTTGTGGTTTTTCCAGATGTTTTACAGATGTTCTTCATTGTTTTTCCATCAAGTTCAAGTATCCTCTAGTCATCAATCTCTAGTTTTGGTGTCAGGTTTTCAAAGAACCACTGATTGTTGAGAGCATCCAAAAATCATGGTTCGAACTTTGACAAACTTACTGGTGATGAATTCATTGCTTTCAAACCTTTTAAGACTTCCTGATGCAGCATTCATTGGTTTCCAATACTTAACAATTTCAAGGTGGCTTGGTCTCCCAGCTAGAAAATTACAAAACTTCCCGCATTCGAGCTGCTGTTAATGAGCTGATTGTCTTCTTATTGATATCTTTTTCACGGTACCCCGGCAAAGGACTTATTGAGGAGTCTTCAACCACCATCAATCCTGATTTTTAGTGCTTTTTGGACCACTATTGTTGGTGGGGGGGTCGCCTATAAACTGGTTGTATAAACAGAACACGGTTGCATAATCCATCCCCGAATGCAGGTCTATTGTTGGGTTGGCATGGGTTTACATATATACCATTTTGCCCAGTTAGTCCAAGCCATTCGCAGTCTGCACCAATTTTTCTCTGCAAAATCCGCTGTTTTATGATGGAAATCCAATGGGACTTCCCAATGGTACCCCACATTGGAAGCTGAAAAAACCCCTGTTGCAGGGACATCCTTTCCGAGGCCCACCTCGGAAAACTTTCACAGAGTGACATTGAGGGAGGTAACATTGTTGAAATTTCAGTGGCAATATGTTCAACAATTCAGGATTTATTCTATAGTTTTTCGTAGTTTTTCATGCACTTGACGAGGCATCCTATGTCTCTCACGGACATCAAGCCTTTCTTCAGCTCTTAAGTTGGACTTAACTAAGGCATATATTGATCTTGGTGGTTTGTTGCTCCCCTACTAAAAGTTTAACTTTCAGTGGTATTAAATGGCAAATCCATCTAAGCCGAAAATACGAAAAGTCTCGATCTGCATGGCTATAGTCCAGTGAATAATGTACAAAATCGTGCCCCTTCAGTTGCATTTGCTGATCAATCCATCCATATAGATGTAATATACGATCACCATACACAGTTAGCCTAACCATACCTCATAATCACTATGCGGGTTGCTAGGAACAGTAATTAATCACCTTTAACTCTAAATATAACATGTTTATAACCCAAATGTCCTAATTCTTAGCCATAACCCACATTCTGGTGGTTGCTAGGTTGGTTGCTAGGTCTCATGGTGCTTGCGGAAAATCACCGCCGAGCTGCGACGATGTAGGCGCTCGCTCAAGAGCATCGAACCCAAGGTCTCGGACGACTCGCCGTCCTGGCATGGCCCCTGGCTTTGTTGGACGATTTTACCTATGAAAGGCCAGGAAGAACATGGAAAAACCTATAGATAATGGTGGTTTTCCAGTAAAAACCTATATAGAATGGTGATGTTCAACTTCTTAAATTGTTAAACTGTTCAATTGCAAGAAGGTATAGGCTGAGAGATTGGTTGAACATGTTGCTTTTTCTTGTGTTGCACATGGGGGTTTTACGATAACACATGGTGAATTTGCCAACAAGATTGATGGTTCAAGCATTAAACAAAACCGGGGATTGATGAACAAATAGTTTCAAACATATGTTGTTGATGAATATTCACATTCCATGGAGATACTTTAATTAATGACATACTTCATGCAATGCGTAGCCAACATAATGATCATGATGATGTTGATGATGTTTTTTTTTCCCTAAGGGTTTCACCATCAAGTATCGTTTGAATATGTTCTAATCAGCAAAAAACGGCTATACTGTGTAGATCTGTAGGTCGCAAGCTGTACTTTGTCAGTTTGGCAGGATACTTGTTTTTGTGCCCCAATGACTGAGAAATGAAGTGCTTAAACTTGAATCATTCATGACATGGGTATGTGTTTGGGATATACTACTGTAAATCTACAAGTGCTGTAGGAAGTATACCTGAGCTTTGCACATGCGTACATGTTGACAAGGGGTTGAAGTCATGTTCCGACGTCTGAGCACTATTTGGGTGAGCCATAGGCTGCATTTCTGGGGTCTGCGCGCTTCCGATACATAACAAACAAGCTGGCCAAGCAAAGATTGACAGGTCCTGAGTCAAAATAAGCCCAACGAGTATCCCCAACAGCCAGAAACAAAGAAATTAACACATACTCAACCAGTTCCTGAGTCAAATAAATCAAGGGATGCAAATAGGTACGGTACATCCAAGGATATGGGATACCCATGGGTCATGGATGCCCCAAGTGGAGATCGTTTCTGTCACCAAAATCTTCGAAGCCCTGCATCTCTCTCCTCCTCCCGTCCATTGAAAATGCTGGAGCCTGGCCCATGTGAGCGGTGGAAATAACACCTGGACTGTCACCCAAACAATGGTTGGTTTTCATGGGGATTAACTCCAACTTCATGGCCCTTTAGTGTGGAGAATGATTATAAGATGGTTCAAAAATCATTGGTTGATGGTTGCTTGATGGTTGTTTTTCGATTCCCAGTTCATGCATTTTGATAGTTCCCAATATGTACGTGGGGATGCTTGGGTTAGATTCTTGACTAAAAGAATCATCAATGGGGAATGCTGGGCCCTCAAGCCGGCATAACTGGGCGTGTGATTCTGGATGATTACGGGCGCTTTCACATATCGATGTAGATAGTAGGATTCTCATAGGGATATACTAGGGACATAATAGGGATCTGTTCAATGGTAAACATACCAAAATCCGGAGCTTCCCCTGGCACTCTAATCTTACGTTCCCTCCTGCTGGTAGGCTTAGTCTTGATCAACGTATTTGATGCTGAAAATCTCAATCTCTGGTGGTTGCCATCCCCATGTTTGAGGGAAACAAAAAGAAATCCAAGTTTCATGGGTCAAATCTGAAGAAACGACGACCCATATCCAAATCACCAAGGAAACTTAGTGGTACCCGCGTCCTCAATGGAGGTTTATAGCTGGGAGAATCATCTATGGTGGATTCTCCAGCAAGCCATGTTTGAGTACCGAACGTAAATCCATCTATAAAAAACTATAATGTGGGTCAAACAATAAACCACCCATTTGGGAATGGTTTATACAAGCTATTTATAGTGAAATTGGAGATGGTTTACTATTGTTTTACCAACATCAAACCCCAATCTCAACAGGTTTATAACCTTCCCACATGATAAGATAGTCACTTGTTGGGTCTCCCGCAGTTCTCTAAGACCATGGGCAGAATGCCAAAAGTTTGATCCGCCATTGTGATTCCTTTGCCATTCCATTTGTATCCGCCCTATCTAACCATACTTTCCGGCATATCTCAACTACTATGCACACAAGTAGGGAACTCTTGGATGGACAGTATATATATATATATATATACGGTATCTCCATGTATCTCCACTAACTACACTGAATCACGCAGCAAACATCTTCGCCAAGCCCTCACCGATGGATGCCCCTGATATCCCCATTCCATACCCCGGGCTAACCAGAACTAAAGATGGATCAATTGCCATATATGCATCCACGTACACATATTTGGGGAGACGTCGTGAAAGCAAAACATAGATACAAAATGATACAAAACAGAATTCACAGCCTATCTACAAAAAACACTGCGTGAGGCTAAGTGGACCCTCTACAAAATGCAATGCGAACCCAAATGCCACCATCACAAAAAGAACCACTTTTTATCTCCACCCTCCCCAGCTACTCCAAGTAGGGTGCTGGATTCTTTTTTGTGGGGTCCCTCAACTCGATCGAAACATGTTTCTACCAAAAGGACGTGGAGATTCGACAGGGAGCTCAAAATGTACTTTGCAAAACTGAACCGTGCAGAACACACTTTGCTATCTACTCTTCATTTGGAATATGTCCTCCCTTTTTGTAGTGGAAATCGAAACATATTGTGAACATTAAGGTCACAAATGACCATGACCCATAGCCACCAGTTTCAAAATCAAGGTTTGCTCAGCTCTCACTGCTGGGGTTCACGACATGCTGCAGCCGCTGTTCCCGCAATGCTACCTGGAGTGTAGGAGAGATCAAGAAAGATGTTTACCTGCAAATCCATCAGAAATAATGATGGTGTACAGTAGTGGTACAATGAGAACGTGGTTTAAAACATATTAAAATATACTGTTTTATATGTGATTTGACATGATTTGACGATCAAACATGGAAACGTTAGCATTAAGAAGCCGGATTTGAGTAGCATTTTCATAAGGATTCACCCAACGAAAACCTGTACTTTTTTCGTGTTGCCAATTCCCAATGAAACAAAATAGGAAAGTCCATTACGATCATCAACAGGATGGAATATAATCCCAACAAAATTGAAACCACCAATGAGTGACTAAGTGGTTTTTTCAGTGGAGATTCCTGTCCCAAAAATCGGTGCTGCGGGGATGCAATCATCATTTTTTTGTGAGTAGAACATTCGTCCAAGCAAGGGTCCGGGTGTTTCGAACCGAAATGAAGTACCCAAAAATCAGCAGTTTCCCCATGTTGGAACACCTCCGAGTGATAATATCATGTTTTTGTTGCCAATCTGCGGTTCATGTTGGAGATTGCCAATTTTGCAAGATTCCGTGGTCGGTTTCAGGAGAAGCTGCTGCAAGTGGGTCATTGGAATCACCCCCTCCAATTCATTTGTTTCAAGAGTATCAGTGAGTACGGATCAAAATTGGGGTAAATCCAAAACATGGATAGTTGAATGATTAATTCGGTAGATCTGTTGGTATCCTTATGTTTAAACCACTATCAAGTATATAAGACATTTCAGGGCCCAGCAGCGCAGCCAATAGAGGCGGGCCCATGAACCCTAGTCTTTCACAAATCGCTGTATGAGTCCTGAGACACGTAGAGAATGAATTATCTTCCAGTTGCAAAAGGCAACCTGTTGGCGACCTTCTGTGAAAGGTAGCAGCCAAAATGCTGATTGGATCGCATGAAAAGAGATAGAACTGGGAGGAATTCACCTCCCCAAAACGGCGAAACATGGATTGGTTTGTGAGGTAGGTTCGATTCAGATGCTCTCAAGATGGGAGTCTCACGGTGATGGTGATGGTGATTGTGATGATAGTGCTGATGGTTATGGTTATGGTGATGGTGATGGTGATGGTGATGATGATGATGATGATGATGATGGTGGTGGTGGTGGTGGTGATGATGATGATGATGATGATGTGATTTTCACAAACAGTCTAATGCTCCAAAGGCACTGTTGTCTGCTGACCACCAGCTCATCATTGCCTCGAAACTGGGAACTTGACAGAAGACTACGAAGTGCAATGTGTGCAAAACCATGCGAGACCGCAATTCTTGGTATTACAAATCAGTCCTGTAAACACAGAAACACATACCAAGACATTCAATTGACCCAGAAGAATGTGTACATTGACGGATAACAATTGCTACTCTACCCCAGACTTTGACTACTTTTTCTCACTGTTGTTGTGGGTACTTTGAGTGTCTTAGTATAGTCATACAATTACAATACTTCAATGTGCATCCAAGAAAGTGTGTCACTGCAACCGGTCCGCGAACCTGCAATGCTTTGGTATCATCGCTGTCAAGAGCCTTCGGGGATGCAAGAAAATGGTCCGTTTGACTGTGCACCTACTGCACTCTGGTTGTTTGTCTGGGACTCACTTAGTCGAGAAGGCTATTTTCACATATTCTCCGAATGTCTCAAGTAACGTGGTGAACCTCAAACAAACATCCTAGCAACATCAGAACCAGCCACTTGGGGGTAATTGTGCATCATCATCATATACTGTACTACTAAATACTACACTGAAATTGGAGATGGTTTATTAATCCCTTCCCGCTGATGCCTAATATTCAATCCACCCCAGAACCCTCTGGCTTTAGACTTGGATCAGTTTACTTTATCGGCACATATGGGAATATTCAATATTAGGGGATTGGATTATTGGTGTACCTCATGTGTCAGGGATGAAATGCTGCCCCCATTAAAAGGTCATTTTTAATGGGAAAATCAACTATAAATGGCCATTTTCAATAGCTATGTTAAATTACAGGGTACGCAAAACATGTGCACTTTCTGGAGAATCCAACGCACTGCCAATTACAATTCCCCGACAAATGCCCTAGCGATGGCGCGCATACGTTTCTCAAAAGTGAGCCCTGCATCCTCCAAAACGTTGATTTGCTTCATCGTGCAAAACTCTGCTGTTTGGTGGCTTCGAATACATAGATCTACTTTAATTCAAATCTCCACTTGATTTTAAACCTGATCGCAAACCTGGACTCGATTATGTTTTAGGGAACAAAACGACATCTACAAATGATGAATCATCCCCTTCTACTAGCAGCAAACCACTGTTTAAGTGGGTTTTACATGGTTTTACCCCGCTTTGGGCTGGTTTTTCATGGGCTCATTTACAACTACCGGTCGTCCACTATCACCTGCCAGTCGTTTTCACGCAATGTGAATCAGGGATCCATCCCGGTGACTGGAAAATGATTGGGTACCTGTTGGCCAGCAGCCGGAGTTACAATGTTGCCACATGAGCAATGTTGCCCTTTTACTTTGGGGTAGTCAGTCATATAGAACTGGTCACCATTATGTTGTAGTATTTGGATGATTAGGTTGGGTCCATGTTTATCCTACACCTAGAATTGAAATCTCCAGCGTCTAATCATGCTATTCGAGGCATTCTGGTATTCCCTAGTAGAAAAAGAGAAAACATCACGGGTTTGGTTCAACATCTGCAACCCAAACATCCAATGTTGTATCATTATTTTCCCGTCAAAAATTGTTGTCTTTAGGGCATCCTCATTTTGTGACACACCAGTATGAACCAAGAAACAAATGCCAATATCCCATTGGTTGACGGGTACTCGGAATGCCTGTTGTAGGTTGCATCAATCCTAAATAAAACCCAGATGATGCAACCCCTTACAAAAAACTATCAAACATCATGTTCAATGATATCTGAATGTTTTCAGTGAATAAATCCATCATCTTGTGATGTTTGAATCACCGTGAACCTGGATACGATCAAATAATTCACCAACCTGAAATGCGACTTGGGGATAGTTGTTACCCTTGGCAGAACATCATTGATATCATGACGTCGGCCAGTAAGGTCGGCATGATTCATCCAAATATGTTGGTGATCAACAATGCGTATTTCAGTTGTATCCATGTGTTGCCGGTCAATCTGCGTAAAAACCCGTTCTGGCTATCGTTTGCGTATAATATATAGCAGGTTGGAGTAAACCTGTTGATGGGGGTCCTCCCTAAAGTCAAGACTTGGCCCACATTCAACCGCTGACCTAGGATTTAACAATGTTTTCTATTCAATTGAAATATTTTCAATAAACCAAATCCATTGGAAAATCATCATTTTCGTTATTTCATTTTATATTTTGAGGGTATATATACCCCAATTTCAGACACAACCATATCAGCATCATGTTTTCCACTTGATGTCTCCCAAGTCCCTAGAGCCTTTCCCATCCGCTCCACTTCCACTTGCAACGCTCGCTGCACTGCCCGGTCAACCTGCAGTAATGGAACCACAAACATAGGATCGTATATGTGCAATGGTCGAAAATATTCGAAATTATGGTTGTCTATCCGGTAATGGGAATCCTTGCAGTGAACATATACATTCATACCAGTAGTACCGCACAGGGCGGTGGCGGAAGTTTCAGGAATAGCAAACTATAGGAGAGGTGAGTTGGTGGGATGCAAGAACGGCAGAGCGAACCCACTCATGGATCGAAAGGTGGT
>BGPT01000330.1:115430-125460 GCA_003297045.1 Symbiodinium sp. clade C Y103 | reverse complement strand
AAAACGAAGCAATTCTGCGAGGCTTCCCTTAAAAATGGAAAGTTGACTGTAGAGCTGACGTCCTCGTACCAATGCATTTTGCGATTTTTCCATGCCATGTCTCTAAAGTACCGCGCCTGCCACGAAAACGTGAGGCCAGGTCATACGAAGTGCTGCACCTGTCACGCAAAATGACTTTGCCAGACCTGAAGATCTTATGTTCCAAACTGACAACACTCTCAGGAAATCAGCGCCCTGACCTCTTAACATCTCTGCTTGAAGTGTCTCTTGTACTGTGCCTGCCACGAAAAATGCATCTGTGGAAATCATCTGCAAATGTCCCACGCCTGCCATCGTTTTTGAAAATGCTACAAAACCCACACGTTTAGCTCACTTTTGACAAGGTGCAGACCCTTGCACCTGCCACACAAAACGACGTCTGGACGTCCAAAAGTGCTCCGAACGTGTGGTGTTTTTAGCATTTCTACTTCCAAATGTGCTTCGCGCCACAGCGCCGTGCACTTTTTCGACATCACAACTTCCAAAAGTGCTCCGACCATCAAGTGTTTTGTACATTTTCACTTCCAAATGTGCTTCGCGCCACAGCGCCGTGCACTTTTTCGACATCGCAACTTCCAAAAGTTGTCCGGCCGTGACAGTTTTTAACACTTTTTACTTCCAAATGTGCTTGGCGCCACAACGCCGTGCACTTTTTCCACATCTCAACTTCCAAAAATGCTCCGAGACCGACCGTTTTTTAACACTTTTTACTTCCAAATGTGCTTCGCGCCACAACGCCGTGCACTTTTTCCACATCTTAACTTCCAAAAATGGTCCGAGACCGTCAGTTTTTAGCACTTTTTACTTCCAAATGTGCTTCGCGCCACAACGGCGTGCAACTTTTCATCTCTCATATCGGGTCTACAGAGGCGTGGGCGGCGAAATCGCTCGGATCTTTTCGACCCTCCGGAGCCACAAAACATTGGAAAAACACAGTGTTTCGCGACTTTCCTACCCTTTCGCGCACCTGCATCTCTTCTCTTCTGACTTTCTCATGTCTTATCTTCTCTCTTCTGACTTTCTCATCTCTGATCTTCTCACTTCTGACTTTTCTCACCTCTGCTTTTCAACTGTCCATATTGTCGGAAGTTTCACTNTTCTCATCTCTGATCTTCTCACTTCTGACTTTTCTCACCTCTGCTTTTCAACTGTCCATATTGTCGGAAGTTTCACTTCTAAACTTCCTTCGATTAATGGATTGATGACCATCCACTAGTGTAGGCAAATTACCAAAGTTCGACCATTGCACATATGAAAACACAATACTTCAAAGTCAAAAATAAAATTCATTCAGTACATTTCAGTACGAATTTAAAACATAAATGAATCATGTGGCCACAAATTAGTGGTCCAATGTGGCCTAGAATTAGTTGTGTAACCTTTCAACATGGGAGCGCGCACAGCTGATACTGAATGTAAGTGATGTTTGAACCATCATTAGTTCATGCACATGGCAAATTGAATACATGTGAATGCTCATGATCATAAACACATGCAGTTTGCAAGGTTTTTCACTGTGCGAAACCCCAGGATTCGCCTGGTCTCCAAACGGCCACATCCAATAACAGCCACAAACAAACAAAACGGAATCTGTCCCCCGATTCAAAAACAACAAAGCATGGCATACAATGACCATTGAAACTGGACCATTTAGGAAACACATGTTCGCGACTGTTCTCCACATGGAACATCCTAGCTTCGCTCAGCTTTGGATCAGAAGCTCACCAATGACCCCAACGCCTTCAGCCACAACTGCAACGCCATGGAGGCATGACCTGCATGGCTCAACGCATCCCAAAATCATGTCCATGTGAGATCTAACTCATGTACCCCACAACTAGCACGCATACTGCGCACGTGTAAAAATATAGATATGTAAATATATATATATATATACATATATATGTATTGAAATATATATATGTATTTATAAGTGTATATATATATATATGTACTTATGTATTCATAATTCATTTATCCAATGACATATCACTGGTTTGACTAAATGTACATGTAAAAAGCAAATACAATAGATTTCATGGTTTTTGAATAGGTTTAAACTGAGGTATGATGGGAGGCAAAGAGAGGACTTACCATCAGCCATGGGCGTGTGCCAAGCGAGTGAAAGAACCTTGGTGCTCACAGTTTACAATTCAGATTGGAAAAAACATCGACCAACTGCAAAGAAGTGCGCGGTGAAAATCATCATCTCAAGCATCCCATGCTGCCTTGATACATTGTATACCGCTTGCCTCCATTTGTTGAGGCTAGTGTTTCAAACATTTCTCTGCCAGGTAAGTCTTTCGTATGTATGTCAAGTACATTTACATACGGGAATACAAAAATATACATAAATATCAATAATTATACATTGAGAACATGTATCAATACATACCTTTAAAAGGGCACATGTCCATCTACCAATCCATCGTTCTATCTTTCTCTCTTCCAAGTCGAACACATACACATAAGTGTAATTTTGTGCATCTACAAAAGAACATGGAAGACACTATTTACTATTTATCTATCTATCCATCTATCTATCGTTCCGGCGATATATTCATCCATGTACCTATCTACCTATCTGCCTATCTACCTATCTACCTATCTAACAGTCTATTTCTCTGCCTATCTGTCTGTCTAGCTATCCGTTTATCGATCTACTTATCTATCTGACCATGTACTCGCGTATCTATCTATCTATCTATCTATCTATCTATCTATCTATCTATCTATCTATCTATCTATCTATCTATCTATCCGTCTATCTTACTATCTGTCTGCCTGTTTATCTTTCTATCCATCTATCTGTCCATGCATCCATTCGTCTGCCTTTATTTTCGGGATTCAAGTGCAGTCAATTGACCCCAGCCGCTTTGCCGTCGCAAAGAAAATCCAAGGAATTACGCGTAGGAAATTCTGCAGGGCTGCAATTAAAAGCACAGTGGGACCTATCAGCGACTGTTTTACCAAGATCTGCAACACATGCAGCATGCCATATGAACGTCGTCTGTTGTTGTCAAGGCATATGCCGCAGGCCTCATTGAAGGTGTGCCGCTTCCAGTCCAGACTGACGATTCATTTCAGACCGTGTCCGAGTTTTACCTCATCATATACATGTATATATGCATGTATGCATATTCAGTATGTTGAACATCTGGCAAAGAATCCTACCCTTTTTGTGGGAGCTTGACATTTCAGGACACCGGAAGCAACGGAAAGTCTATGTCTTGAACAACTTGTTGCTCCATCTTTGCTTGGGGACCCAGGATTTTACAGGAAAAAACAAGTGTTTGTCATTTATTATACTATTGACGCTTCATTTAACGGTGTGTCCGAGTTTTACCTTACATGTATGCCTATGTTCTCCTTGGTCTTGATACAAATATTGTCTACATGTATATGATCATTGCTATCATTGTCATGATTCTCTGTATATATATATATAGATAGATACATATTGAATGAATGTATATCTGTGTGCATTATATGTATATAATATGTATACACATCATGTTGTTTTGAACTGACTTTCACTTGAATCCCTTCCTATCCATATATCTAAATCCCTTTCCTGTTGAACATGCTCAATCCTTTTATTCTCCGTGTGCAAGTCACCCCACATGTATCGCGTTCAAGAGAGGCCTGAAGGCACTCTGGCTGGAAAAGAAACAACCTGTGTCATGGATCTTGGACTGCCACAACAAAACCGAGTAGCCATTCATCTGGAAAAACGGTGAAAAAGCAATCCCCATCTGAAGAAACTCAAAGCTTTTTAAGATTCATTCCAATTCGTGCTTCCATCTCCTTGAACAAAACATACAGTGAGGTCTCACGTGCCTAACGAAATCGTGGGCTATGACTTTGATATCTCAATAGTGCTGGTAAATAACCATGGTACATGTTGGTGAATGTAATCTTGTTCAGTGATTATTGGCAAAGATGTGCAATGTCACCAAAGTCAAATGTGAAATATGTAAGTTGGTAAACCTGATTTTTCTGTATGGCAAGTATACTTACCAGTATCCACCCTAAATTGACCTGAAGATGTGTAAACAAACCATGCGTCGATATGCATCGATGGTGCCAGTATGGAATATGATATGGGTATGAATTGGATTAGAGGTTCAGTGGACCCCAAATATATATATATATATAGTATACAGTATATATATATTATATATGTTATAATTATATATATAGAGATACATGTCACCTATCACCTTCAGTGTTAAACAGTCCATGTCCAGCGGCTAATCATTTCAACCATCCCATCATCCCATCAGCTATCCAACTCTTCCCGTCAAAGAAACATTAGCGGAGAAGCCACATGATTTGGGACGATTTCCATCCTCAACCATCATGAATTTGCCAACTTTTCGCTGCTTTGAATCCTAGTTCTTGAATACTTCAATGCACATGCTCAATGGTAGTTCAATGGCAATACTGTTTGAAATTCTCACTTTCTATGGTTCAACCCTAGAATCCACAGTAAAATGGTCCCCTCCTCCGTTTTCGCCTGCCAACGGTGCCGAGTCGGAGCGACTCAGGCGAGCCTCCTTCACCTAATCCCATGTGCTGGTGCGACAATATCCAAGCCCAAAACCTTCCATGAAGGTGCCCCCTAGACAGCTTGGGTTGACCAAAAACGTGGTTATATAACTAAGCTTTAGAGGCGATAAGACTATAGTATTCATGGTGTTTATAAACCAACTTATAACCAGGGGGGCGTTCAGTATCAGAGAAAAGACAAGACCAGCCCAACAAAGGGAAATAGTGACACATAATGGTTGACTGATGATTTTTGCTGGAGTCAACAATCTACCCTTTAGATATTTTCAACCATCATTTGGACCATCATAATCCATGAGCTGGGAGTCCCCATTAACAATCAAACATGTTTGTGATTTTCCAAGAAAAAAATCACCTGGTCGGTACTTGAGGGGGGCCCACTATTTCAAGACTTGTCAGGCGTTAATTTGGGGATACCAAATGATACACAATTCAGCCTCGACAGTTGTGGGACCAAAAGCCCACAGCCATCGTACGAATATGTGGATTTGTCTGAAAATAGGGTACCTCTAAATCCATTGGTTCATCATCATTTTCCTATTAAAAGTACCATTTGGAGGGGTATACACCAGTTTCAGACAGACCCATGCAAATCACCTATCTGCCCAAGCCAATTTGACCTACCCATGTCAGTGAGAAAGTTGGTTCAATAAATAACAAAACATGGGAATGCCATGTCTTTCGATGTAATTCCCACCTTTCTTGGTTATGCAATAGATGCATGCAATCTCATGCGTACAAGCCAAAGGCTCTCGGTCTTCAGTTTTTGCTCCATACATTATGATACTATGAGTGTCAAGGAAAACTACAATCTTCATGTCAGCACTCACAGCAGCAGCAGATTCCCCGATGTAAACATCAAACGGATCCTAGACTTCTGTCTGAAAACTCTGAGAAAACCAACGATTCTGTTGGTTTAAAGCGTGATGGTCTGCATTAAAGAGGCTGTAAAGCGAGGGACCATCACCCATTCGTTCATGATCCAACCAACTCTCATTGTCGCATATGGTCGTTAGATATTTTTGTCCTGCTAACTATTCCCATTATGGTTGCTTCGCTGCCACCATTTTGTTCAACAATCTCACGTTTTTCCATCATCGTTTTAAGTATATTCCCGTTCTATCACCCCATTTGCTCTTTTTTTTTGGAAGTTTTCCCCGTAACCTTCGTTGTACTCTCGTTGGTAAATCATACATCCCCACGCTGATGGCCGCAACACCAAAAAGGCCCCCAGACTCCCATCTCCAAGCGCATGGACTTCGCCCGATCCACAGCCTTAGCGTCTTCTCTGGGAGGATTCCAGTCACCACAACGATATAAACGTCACTTGCTACTGATTTAGTAGGTTTTTTCTTTCCAACGCTTATTTTTTTTGGTTGGGTTGCTATAGAAATGAGAGGATGATTTAGATTCTTCTACATTCGGATTATGGAATTTCTGCGAGACTGAAAGATATTGATTATGTATATACACGACTATGTTTCAATTCAATCGCTACCAAATTCATAGGGTGGCTTTTGGGGGAATACTTCTTAGGGGTTTTCTTGTTGTCATTCCACTCCAGCGGAAACCTTGAAAAATCTTCATTACATCCTTATGCAACCGTAAGGATTTTCTTTAGGATACTTATGTTTTTTTTTGGTTCATCCAGGTTTCCTTTAGAGTGTTTGTAGGAGTTTTATGATGGCTTTTTGTGGGATTTTTATGGTGTTTGCCCCTGGTCGGCCCAAAAGTAGGATTTTATATGATTTTTATGGGTTTTTGCAGGACTTTTATGGGTTTTTGTGGGATTGTTATGGTGTTTGCTTCTGGTTGGCCTGTGGGGTTTGTTCCTGGTTGGCCCAAAAGTAGGATTTTTATAGGATGTTTGTAGGATTCTTGCAGGATTTTTCAAGGATGTTCCAGGTATTTACAGGGACATTTCAGGAAATCATAATCAAACTAAGGGGTTTTAATGGGAATAATGTAGGATTTTTTTGGGAACCATCAAATTGGGCATGCCTCTAACAAGAATGGGCTCAAAGCCGGCCCATGACAAATTGATGGAACCCCCTAAACCTTACTATAGAATCTGGAAGTTGGGAACCAACCTTCAAAGGCTTCAAACACCCCGCTTAAAAGGGCTAACATTAGACCTCTTGGAACTGGGACGTGTCAGAGGAAAATGCATTTTGTTTAGGTGAGGAAAGGAATCATGGTGTGTATCCACTTCTCCGTTTTCCAAGATCAGGTTCATTTATCATAAGGAAAAAGTGATCGGAAGCTGGAGGCCAGCGTTGGAGGACCAGACAAAGTAGCAATACTCCAGATCCTTCCTAAATTTTGGATTCGGATGAAAATGCTGCGTTGCAACATGTTACTTTCTTTTTGTTTGTTTAGTTTGCGTCAACATCTGGCTGAATTGTCTTAATTCCAGAACCTGAAATGTCTGGCGACTTCCTGGTGACGTCGGTTTGTGGCAGTTTGTGACAGCCAAAACATGGAAAGATAGACTTCAACCAACGTTTCTTGCAGGTTGTATGTACCCTCTGGTAAACTAACATGGCTATTGAAAATGGCTATTTATAGGTGAATTTCCCATTAAAAATGGTGATTTTCCATAGTTATGTTAGTTTACCAGAGGGTACAATCTGGATTCAGTTTTTTCTCCACAACCAACGTTCAAAAAAAGATCATGTGTCCCGCATGCAGCTCCTCTGGACTCAGATACCCTCTGGTCATTTAACATCGCTATGGAAACGGTGCATTTAGAGATGACAATTTACCTATCAAAAATAGTAATTGTCCATAGCTATGTTACAATGTTGGCTTGCTGGACTGTATGTATTCCTACATCTACTTTTGGTCTATGCTTGGGCTGCTTCAAACTATTCCATACGCCATACGCATCTGCAAATATCCGTCAAGAGTTGTATTGACCACATGTCCATTGTTACTCAGTTGATGGATCTTAATATATCTTAATTGTGAGATTGAAAGTAACTGGGTCTTCTTTACCCATATTCACCCCAAAAATATCTGGGATGGGACGTGGTTCCTGTGATCATCTGGTGTTTTCTGATCCCTTCTGTGGGTTGCATCATGGTGAGCATCCGTTTCTGTGAGCTTCGCATTGCTAGAACTGGTGTTGCCGATTTTCGTATATCGTCATGGTAAAACCCTTCAGGATGAAACATGGTGAAATCACCGTCTTTCTTGTTTCAATAGCTATTTGCCATTAAAATCAACATCTTTGATGGTTGAAACCCAGTCCCAATTAGTGAAATACAAATCTTTGATAGTCGAATGCCCATGTTTTGACACTTAAATCTAGGTGTTTTGACAATTCAACCCACCTTTTTCAGAGCTAAATACCAATTTGTCAGGGTAAATTGGAAGTTTTGAAGTATATCTCAGCATGATGCTTGCATCCAATTTCTGAAAGGTCAAGTACCCAGTTCTTTCCGGGCCATAACTTTCCCCATGACCCAAGGCGCCATGTCAGGAGGATGGATGCGCAAAGAGGCGTTTCGGATGTCCTGCCTCGGCAGCTTGCGGGGATGGGTCAAAATTTAAGCCCCAGAAAGGACCACAGATTGAAGAGATTGCTGTTTAGCATTAACCATCCAAGTATCTGAATACCCAATGACTCGGCCCATACCCATATATACCCATATAATATGTTTTAGCAACCCCCAAACATGATGATATATCAGATCTGAGATGTATATATAACCAAATATACATCTTGGGGGTATATCTTTTAGACAAATATGATATCTCAAGATCTAATATCTCAAAATATACTAGTCTGATGTGTGTTTTTCAAGATCTGAGATGCACGTGGTAAATTTCAGTTCATTCTTTTCCGGGATTACTCAATATATTATACATATAATATATGATACGAACTTATGTACAGCTATTGGGTCTGGTGGTTTTGGGGTGGTTTTATCTTGCCCACATTCATTTATTAGTCAGTGTTCCCAAGTGGATGGACAGATCCTGATAGATCCAATATGTTTCACCAGGATTTTAATTGGAGGGTAACTGACTTTAGGACTGGTTGGTGGTATCATCCCATGTGGCCGATCCATTGCCGTTGCTGAATTTCTCGAGTACTGAGAGCTGATGAGGTCTCAAAACCAAATTAATAATAACTGATCCCAATTTTTGAAGGTATTGTATTGAGCACCCCTACTGATAGACCATGCCCTAATGGAGGTTGAAAAATGAACTCTTCCCATCTTCCCTGTAAAGATGGGTACCCGTGGATGGTAGTTTAGGATCAAATCTACAGCAATACATTTCAAGTCAAAGGGGAAATCCCTCTAAGGGTCTACATCACAATACATGGATTTTTATGGATTTTTCCTGGCTTCATAACATATCGTGGTGAACTCCTCATTCTTCTTGGCTTTCCCAGTGAAAAAGCCTCCAGGAAATGAGCCGCTTCCAAGGCGCCAAATGTCCGTGAGCTTGCTGGCCACCTCATGAAGGCTGGTCCGCCAGCTTCCACAAAACTCCTACGCCAGGCTGCCAGGTGACGCCAGGGTGGATTCCAGCAATGAATGAGGAGCTTCAGGGAGAATTGGGGAGGGGTAGAACTTTCTAACATTTTGTAACCATTATGGTAATGGGATGCGTCCATGATCATTCATTGACCATGGAGGTTTTTTTTGTGCCTTGCACATGGTGATCTTAAAAAGCAACAATGGTGGATTAAAAACCGCCAAATATGGCAAGTTTTGATGGGAACATCATCTATAGATGGCTATAGATGATGATACATTCTGATTTGAGCAGCAACATACGCCTACACAGCCAAACATGAGCAGAATATCTAATGGGATGTATATCCACAAATATTTAAATAGATATGACCCATTATACAGCAATACGAGTTGGGGTGATCCAAAAAGTGAGATGGGCCGTCACTTGAATTGGGATTTAAAAAGGTATACACTTTTGCAGAGTTGAACCCAGTTGTTTGGCAGGATCAAACTTAAAAGCTCTAAGGGATCTACATGGCTTTGGGTACCCATGAATTGTTGGAAATAAGAAGGTTGGATCATACTGTGTCATGTGGCTCTCAGATCGATATATGCCATGCGCAAGCATCCCAGTGTTGCTGCTGAAAAGCTATTGGTGTTCTAATACATGCACATTCACATGTAAGCATGGGAAATGTCCATAATCACCTCAACCTCAACCACACATCAATGACATAAAATAAGGCAGCTATACATCAACAATCTATCTAATATATCTATCTATCACATATATATATATATATATTTAAATCTATGTGTGTATATATATATATATTTAAATCTATGTGTATATATTGGGTAGATCCTAATATCTATAACAGGTAAAAAAACCATTTCCTACATAAGTATCCCCAAAAAGTGTCACCAAGGGCAACTCCATTTTTTCA
>BGPT01000330.1:96650-115032 GCA_003297045.1 Symbiodinium sp. clade C Y103 | reverse complement strand
AGCCACCTCCCCTACAGGCCCCCCGAGGCCCCATGTGCCTTCATTTCATTCTTTGCTTTGTCCAGCTACGCAGAGGCTGATGCATGTCACATTGAAAGAGAAAAGATCTCGCTTAGTTGGGCTGGGCAAGTGTCAAATTTGATGTCCCCCTCCGTGCTACTTTTTGTGGTCTGTTTTGTGCTGACTGTTACAGCCAATANAGTTGGGCTGGGCAAGTGTCAAATTTGATGTCCCCCTCCGTGCTACTTTTTGTGGTCTGTTTTGTGCTGACTGTTACAGCCAATAGGATCCAGCCAATGTATATATATATATATATATATCATATACACATCATGATACATCACAGATCAAAGAAATCGATGTTGAATCATCCTTCGAGTCCTGTTCATCCCTCCTCCCAGCCTGGTCCAGGGCCGCATGGGAACGTCGAGCCATTTCAGCCCAATCCCTCGTGAGGTACGCGATCCCAGCCTAGGGCTTGGTCGATAGGCTGCCCCCAATGGATCAACATGGAGGTTTCCTAAAATAGGGGTACCCTCAAATCATCCATTTTCAATCCGGATTTTCCATTATAAACCATCCATTTTTGGGTACCCCCATTTTAGGAAACTCCCACATGGTTTAGAGATGTTTAGAAAAGTTTAGTTTGCCAAGAATTGATGCATTTGGGGCAATATCATGTAATATCACCCGTTTTTTTTGGCATCATCTGACAAAAGCAGGGATACCATGGAATTGAAATGAATGGGGTTCCAGATTTTGAGACAACCCCAGTGGCACTGCAGGGTCAGTTCCCGTTCCCAGGGGTCTCTTTGTTGCAGTGCGGCTGGCAAGTCCAGTATGACATCTGGCAGAGAATGGGCCAGGTCTTTCACCGTTTTTGAACACTTTTCTTGATGGTTTTTGCTGGTCATCTCTTAGATTCTTGCATCATGGGGCATGGGTGAGAACTCCCAAACTCCCGAGTTTGTCTGCACATCAAAGTAGCCCAAAAAACTGGGTTTTCCACCATTTCGATGGTTCAATAGGAACTGAAAATATGGTACCTCAAAATCCAGTGGTTTATAATGATATTCCCTATAAACATAGCCAAATATCGGACGTCTCCATTTTCTGACACAACCAAAATACATCAGAATACCATATCAAGTTGGTTGTATACCCAATTGATTCCAGCTATATTGTTGGAAATCCTACAGTTACCCAGGAGTTTGCTGAAGATCGGCTGGGGCCAAGGCTGTAACATCTGCTTGGTCCGCCAGTTGACTGGTGAGTCTTGAACTCAACTCAGCCCAACGCCTCGCGAGATGTGGTGGGTTTCAAAGATAGGCGACCATTTTTCAAGGGGTCGCAGATCTGGTGATTTAACTTCGTATATATTATACATATATAATTATATATATCAAATAACATGCAAACATATGAAAATATCATAGATATTTCTTATGATTTCACAAACACTTTTAACATGACGCAGCTGCATATGTGTGTAGTGCATTACTAGGATCATGTGGGGTTGACTTTGGGGTATCGACGGAATGATCAGCTTAAATCATGTGTCATGAAAACACACGTCCTGGGCACATGTTTTTTTCAGTCCTATGAGCCGTGATCACTGAGGTTCCTGGAGCTTCCCATGACTTATACACTCTCCTAGTGTGACATGCCAAGCTTAGCATGTTGGATGATTGCCTGCTGAAGTTTCCGTAGTCACGTAGTCATTTTAAGCTCATCAATTTGGAGATGGGTCAAACTTCTTACTGGTGCTAAACGCAGGGAATGGGGTTTCATGACCTATAATTACCATGTTCATACCCGCCGGTAATCAAACGTGGCAAGCTGGGAAATCCCCGAAGTAAATGGAGGTTTCTAGATGGGAAAATCATCTATCAATAGTGGATTTTCCAGCACGCCATGTTTGATGACCAGAGGATAACCAGCTAGTATACCCTCTAGTAAACTAACATAACTATGGAAAATCACAATTTTTTTATGGGAAAATCCACTGTAAATGGCCATTTTCAAAAGCTATGTTAAATTACCAGAGGGTAAAATCATCCCAGCAACCCCCAGCAACCCTACGGAGACAGCAGTAAGGAGCCGCCCAACCTGGAGCCGCCCAAGAGATGGTTCCACCACACCTGGACTTTCGGCCGCAGAACCGGGTCAAGGCTTAGACAACCGGAGAAGCGTTGAGCAAAAAACCAATGGGTTTTCTGTAAATGGGGGTACCCAAAAAATGGATGGTTTCTAGTGGAAAATCCCATGAAAACATGGATGTTTCAGGGGTACCCCCATTTTAGGAAACCTCCATATAAATGATTGATTTTCGATGTTAATGTCAAGGCATGTCTATCTACTTCATTTCTAGGGGGTCCTAGTCCTTGGTTTTTCTCTTCATGTGCGGCTTCCGTTCACCATGATTTCAAACAGAATCCTCGTGAATTGTCCTTTCAACATCTTTAAGCCACTTCTGAGAGTATCCTCAGGTTTTCTCTCTCAGCCAATGGGTCTCACTAAAATTTCATCACTCATCGGAAAAAAGAAGAACAAGTCGGGCCCGGGATAGTGACCCCAATCCTAACCATTCCAGTGGCAACTCAGTGAGGTGCCCTTTCATTTACCATAATTGACCCATGCAGCATGGTTTTTCCTTGCGCGGCTTGAGTTTGATGGTTGGAAACTCCGAAATCCCAAACCACCAGCACAACTACTGTACCAATCTCCATTGGTTCACAGAAACGGGAAGTGGATGGCGATCCGGCGATGGTAAGGAGAGGCAAATCAGCACCACCAATTGAAACAAGGTGCCTCAAGGTCTCACATGTGGTCATCAGGTGATGTTTACAGCGGGGGTTCAGTCTACCTGCTGGGACCTTGTCAGCAGCCAAGAAACCAGCCAAGCGCATGAAGAATACAGCAGCAACAAGCCAGTCAGGACCTTGCTACGGTCCGGGGGGAGACTATCTACAAACTACATTGAAATTGGATATAATTTGATAAGATGGCCAAGATCGGCTATAACCACCATGCAAAAAACAAAAAGGGGCATTCAGTTTTGACAAAGACGTTGATTCCGGATATGATGCAGTATATGAGGCCGTGACTCTCTGGTGACTTTAAGTGCAACAAAAACACAACACAACACAACTCACAGACCTGATTTTGGGTATCGTAGTCGGAGGCAAATGGTGCTGGCTTGACTTGCTGGATCCTTTAAACAAATGAGTCATGTTAAAAGTATATGCAATTATGTACCCAACTATTGGAAAAAAATACATATCCACCTTCTTGCTGGGTTGTAACAGTCCAACCCTCAATTGTATGTGGTCTTTCCTGGAAAGTAGAGTACCTCCCAAATCTCACCATTTTCCCTTTAAGAATGGCTAAGTTGGGAGAACATCACCAGTTTTATGTATGAAATCCCACACCAAAATCACCAGATGTTTTGCCAACGCCACTGCTGAAGCTGGCATAGGAAGCCCCAAACCTCTGCGGTGAGGTTAAAAAAATGGAGACGAAGGTACCGTTTGACACCCGGAAATGTAAAAAATGAATCCCACGTGAGATATCACTAAAATTCTCAAGAATAGAACATATCAATACCATCTTTTTTCATGGCTTAAAAGATTATACTCACTTTTGATGGTGTTTGATCTTACAAAAAATTTAATGATATTCAACCACACACTTTATTATCTTTATTGGGGAGCACTCTTTGACCACTTCCAAATGGGAGAGAATTCTTTGGTAGATTTTGTTGAACATTCCACCAAACAAATAGAAGACAGGCCAAAATCTTTGTATTTGCAAACACCAATTGAAGAATGCATGCAGCAACTTTCCACAAATATGTTTAGAACATATGTTTAGAAAAACAGCACATTATACTTTAAATCAGTGTGCAAATATGTGTAAATACAATAGTAACACACTTTGCACTGAAGTGGCCATAGTGCAATTGCGCCAATTTACAAACGTAAAAGCATGACCCATGAACTCTCGCATGGTATCTTCCCTGAAATTGACCGCTTTCGTGTGATGTCGGCTCAGTGTGCAGCGAAATTATCCAGTCATACCATGAATGCCCCAATTTAGGGAGACACGTTGGGACAGCAAAGGGAGGGTGGTTGAATCCCATGCACCAAGTGGGGATCTGGGCATCATGTTTCCTGAGCATCAGATCCTATAAAGTCAAATCAACAGAATTTTAGATCCTGCTAATTGATTTCATTTTCTTTTCCTTGATACTAATACATATAAATCACCACCATGACCAAATCATGCGGAGGGGTTCTTAAAATGGTGGATCCCTAAAACCACGGGTTTCAATGCTCAAATGGTCCAATTTGTATGATTTGGGGGTACCTCCATTTTAGGAAACCGTGGATCGCAATGCCCCGCCTCCCAGTAGCACAGGGGCAGTGACTCCAACGATGGTCACCTTGCTCGCTACAGTGATGGTGAAGGCATGAAGCAGGCCATGGCAATGATGAAAGGAGTACTCTCTCGTTATTTCTTTGGAACATGTTCTATGATGTATATTGATTTATCACATAAATCATATTCCATCACAGTTTTTTAGGTATATAACTCATCATAGATCATCATAATTCATCATACATCACCTACAATGATAGCCATGGAGAATGGCTCATTTATAGACGATAACAATGATAATTTCCCTATCTTTCCCTAAATAAAACAATTACGATTATTCTCCATAGCCATGGTACATTACCAGCAGGTAAACAAAACATGAAGTTTTGAAATCAATATAGGAAGATTAGTAACAGAAATTACCAATCATTCGCTATGGTTTTATGATGTTTTATGGATGAACAAACATACCAGCAAATCTCTATAGATTTGATAGTCAAGGATTTTCAATGAAACATGCTTCGATTCTGTACCGAAAAGGATCCAGTTAAAACACCATGGCCAAAATTCAGTGAGCATATCAGTTGCAAGACCTCTTTAGTTTTGGAAATACATCTGACATGACGATGTGATACGATGTGGATATCGACTCACATAATTACGGTGCCGCCGTAAGCATTTCTCAGCATGGCAAATGGGGCACCTATGGACAAAGGGCATTGATTGCTGTCTATTCCAGCACACAAAACACGTACACCGTGACACCTCTAAAAAACACTGATGGAAACCCCAACAATTCGAGATGTCTCTCCTTTTGGGCATCGATGGTGTTTCATGGTTTTTGGGTTTCCGTTCCAGTTTGGGGTTGCCACTTCAAAGATGGAGGCAATGCCTTGACATATCCCCATATTCTGGGCGCCATCAATTTCTGCCCTCCACGTTTCACTGATCCCAAGAAGGTGCCCCCCCAGCAGATTTTTCAGATTTTGTCTCCAGCAGATCCGAGAGATCCATGGGTGAAACGAACGGCCTCACAGACAGCTGCAAGACTTCGCAGAGCCGCTGCCGCATGGACTGGGAGAAGGAGTGCCACTCATCGAATCCGACCTTAGTTGAAGCGGATGCTCAGTGGTTTTCAGAAAAAAAAATAAAGGGAAAAAAACCTGACATCAACATTGTCTGATTTACTATTGCTGGAACCACCATTGCTTTCAGGGGGTTTTGAGTTCCCCCAAGAAGGACCAACTGATGAACCATTGTTTTGATGGTCTTGGAAACGCAGGGCAGTGGTTTTGCAGGTTTATGTTACTATAAAACATGTTTGGAAACCACAAAGGGTGTCCATCGTCAATGTTCCCTTGATCCTTAAACTTCCAAAGTCCCAAAGGCATGAGCACAGGTGGGTACATTTTAGCAGAAATATTTTCTGGAAATAAAACAGCAACAGTTGGGGAGAACCCCCGCAGAAAAAGAAACACATAGCCAACATCACCAGACAATATCAGCAACACAAAAGGGATATCAATCGGGATGTTACCTGAAAACTGTGGCTTCACCGCTACAGGAGCATCATCTTCTCAACTCGAGAAACGATGCACCTCCTGTTCAGTCTGAAAACTTGGTAAAACATGGGCTGTCCATCCCTGAAACCAACTACACCCACCTCAAATTGAGGGTTTAAGTTCAGAACGGAGCAACCTCTGCCAGCCAAACCAGTATATCAACCACACAAAAAATGTTATATTGTATCACGCTACCATCATGAAGGTACGAGTAGTGACCATACCGAACTGGCCAGTATCATCTATTAGCACCCCCACACACTGTTGGACTCTCCCTAAAACCCCCTACATTTAATCTTACATATTCTTAACCAAGTCATCCACCGATCACGCACAAACCGCTGGGCAAGTTGAAAATTCATCTGGATCCGTGCGTAAACCAATTTTGTGGCACTAGAAGGGGCCATTCTGTTGTAAATTGGTTCATAAATCCATCCAACCATATATATATATATAGTTACAAACCAACTTAGCCTTCATAAATTAGATGTATTACAAGCATGTAGAAACCATTCTTTTTTGCAGTTAGACCATGGAAAACCATGTTAAGCCTATATTATTTGCAGGTCAACTCGCATTGTCCGGGGCCCCCTTGGGCCAAGGAACCCCCGGGAGGCCCACTTTTGGCTGGTGCGTCTTGTTCCGTAGCTGTTGCGCCTGGCCGTTCCGCTGTTGCGGGGGGGATGTGAATAACAGATCTTTCAGAGAACTACCTATTCCTAGTGCCGCTAATTCTGGATATTCATGATGTATATATACATATATATGATGTATGAATATATTATATATTATCATAACATTATATAACATGAATGAAATACAACTAATACGATACAATACAATACATATGTCTATACGCACAATAGATACAAATAACACATCATCCAAATGATCAGTTCTGATGAATGCGGCTGATCATCTAAACATAGAATGGTGCAGGTTAAAAATGCAATTGCTGTAACTGTAGAACTGTACTCATACGCTGCAAAATATGGTGTACGGGCAACGGCAATACAGATTATAACAATATCAATAATAATAAGAGGTGTTCACGGATATTATTTAATGCAACTTACTGTTTAAAACTTGGCTTACTGGTGGATTTGTGAATTTTTGCGGTTGGATGGGTTTATTCCAACTTTGAACTAAGGGGTCCCCACTTGAAAAAGGGCTAGTCCAGGTGGTTGGGAAACTGCCATAGAGCTCCGAGTCCCTCCTCATCACCTGGTCACCAGAGGGTATAAAGGACTCATTCACTACCAACAACCACCGTTTTTTCCAAGGGCGAATCTTAAGCAGCTACCGTTAAATTACCAGAAGCTACTTCTTAAATCTCCCATGTTCGGTGAGATCCCCTGGGTGCCCCTCAAAATTCCCCAGTGCCTCAAACTCCAACTCCCTGATGTGCTCCGGTGGCTCTGCTGGCTCCGCCTTGACAGGAAGCTTCAACGGAGCGGCTCCTTGGAGCTTGGGAAGATGGAGAATTCGAGGAAATTCAACGGCAAAATCTCCTGGAAACTATGGTTGTTCACTGTTTTTACATGGTTTTTACATGTATTAATATATATATATATATATATATATGTATATATATATATATATATGTGTAATTATATATATGTAAACATGGGTTTTCCCATTAAAACAAATCCATCCCATTCCAGGAACAAAATCTCGATGGTTCAAAATCTCGCTGTTTTTCCAATGAAAACTGGGATCATCTTCCCCAAGAGACAACTGCGAATTGGGGGTCGCCATGGCCCTGGCTGAGTTCGATGACTTACCCTCTGGCTATGACTAACATAGCCATGGAAAATCCCCGAACCAAATGGAGGTTTCTATAGCTGGGAAAATCCATGGCAAAATTCGCCAGCTCTTCCATGGCAAACTGTTAGAAAAATAACCAGAGGGTATCTATTTCAGGTTGAATTACCAAAGGGTATTCAGCATGGAAGCACTAACTAAATATTATGGAAAATCACAAGACTTTAACCAACAATGTAGTATGTAGTTGGATTCCAAAAGATATCAAGTGGCGCGGGTGTATCTATGTCTATTCACTTAGAAAGCCACCAACCAAACAACTAACTGACAAATACTTGACACAACACGGATTTCAGGCAGCTCCACTTTACTAGTGACTCGGTGGTGCCCCCTACAGTAGTACCTATTGGTGTAAAACCAGCATTGTTGGTTCCCCCCGTTGTATATGGAATATCCATTAATATCTCCAGCTATGGATGTTTCGGGCTATAAATACCACTTACAGTAGGATTCTAAGGAAGCACATCCAAGAAGGGCCAAGGTGCGGAAAATACTTACTGTCATCCAATCTTGCACCTGCTCCATGGCATACCTGGAGCATGGCATGGAGCAAATACACAAGTTCAACCATCATCACCCATCAGACATGGGATGGGAAGATGTATGGATACAGTATGAAATATCAAGCAACCAACATTTGGGATTGGAAATCAGGTGATAGATGATATGATATGATATGAAATGATATGATATGATATGAAATGATATGATATGATATGTAATGCAATGCAATGCAACGCACTGTATATATGTCACCATGCATCTAATATACAGAGATACAGTACATCGCATATAGCACATATTGTAAGCTTTATATGCTATCATTATTATTACTATTATTATTATTAATTATAGTAATACTTATTATTATTACTATTATTATTATTACATTAATATTACTAATATTATTGGTAGTATTAATATTATTAATATTATTAGTATTATTAGTATTATTTATATTATTATTATTAATAGTATCAATATTATTGTTATTAATATTACAATTTTTATTAGCATGATGATGATGACATATGGATACGCATGGAGGTTAAGCTCCGATTAGCCCGACCATTTTAGTATTGAAGCCTATGGTGACTCGGAGATCATTCTAGGAACCCCCCCCCCCCATTTGGATCCATTTGGTCATAATCTCCCATTCTGGGCCGATAATAATGTGGAACCCAACATGACCACTTCCAGTTGAAGAATCACACTTGCTGATGAAAAAAACCTTGCATGGGGTTGTCTCCCGTCCCAGTCTTTTCGGGGAATATCATTCTTATGATGGATTGTTAAATCTACTCCCCAAGATTATAATCCCAATCTCATAGTTAAATCCCACTCGAAGTCTCAAATCATGCTTACAAAGTTGGGCCCAAAAAATAAGAACCCTCGCTTACAAGTAGGCTCAGGCGGATGGATTTTTCGAGGATATATCCACGCTTCGATGGGCTAACTGCTGGGAAAACTCATTTGCAGCTCCTTGGCTCCCCATTTACTATGGACGCAACCACAGCTCTTTACAGCTCCCTGTGTCACTCCAAACCACCGGGAGGCTAGTAGGGTCTTAAAAAATCTCACGATTTCGCTGCAAGCTGCTCTTCCAACTCGACGATGGCGTTTTGGTCAAAGTCACCTGTGCAGCCACTCAGGATCAGCAGGGGACATTGTGGGGCTGTGCACTTCGCCCCCTGTCAGGTACACATGCACATGACCGGCGGTACGAAAGAGATGATTCCCACTGGCAAGGATTGTTACGATCCCCGATTGACCATCCTATACTCTTGACTTATTTGACCCCAACGAAGCTTAGGCAATTAATTGGCGGCGTCGGAAACACTGGGGGTTTCCAATCTTGGGGCCAGTTCGTTATCATCCCTTTTATTGGGACGTGGATTCGAAGGCACTTTGCTTTCTCAGCCACCATCTAAGACCATCTGAGCACACTTAATCATTCGCAAGTCAGAAATGTGCGGAAACAACATCACAAAACAACATTGGAATACAGACTATTCCCATACATGGTTTCAGGGAACATTTACAGAAAACCCAAATGGTGGATACATTCGTGGTGTCCTGATTTTCCCTTAAACCAACGGATTGAATGAACAATTTTTGGGGATAATTCCCCTAATCCAGGGTTTGACTGAAAACCGGGTACCCCGAATTCCAATTATTCTGACTACCTATGCCTATTTTTACATGGTCAAATATTGGGGCTGAATCTCCCCATTTTCAGACCACCCCAGATATCATAGTGTTGCCAATTCCACTATAATCCCTTCCCCCTAATATTCATTAAACACCCCCCAGAAACCATGGTGGATGCAAGATATTTACACATCTTTGGGCCCATTTGGGGGGTGTTTATATAATATGAACGGGAGAAGGGATTCTCCCATCAAATCCCTATTCTATAGATGTCATCCCCATGGTATCACCAATTACTCTACCATAAATGTGTAGATGCGGAAAACCTGGCTGCCTTTCCCGAGGGAAAATGATCTAAAATCTGGTAAATGAACAGTTCGACCCTGGCAGTCATCGGAATTGGAAGATTAGTGAAACCTCTAAGAAATAGCGAGTTTCTCAGGGTCGAACTAACTAACATAGCTAGTGAAATAGCCATTTATAGTGGATTTTCCCATTAAAAATTGTGATTTTCCATAGCTGTGTGAGTTTACCAGAGGGTAGCTTCCTGGTGGGAAGCCTCACCTCATGGGGAGTCCCAGGCACGCAAGATGGACCACAGAAATTTGGGACTTCCAGGTTTCAGCACCTCAAGCGCAACGCGAAGGCCGTTGTCTGTGTTGAGAACAACACATCCCCAAAGATGGCAGAAAAAACAGGTGGCTAGATATCATTTTATAATGATTAATAAATAATCACGTATGAATGTGCACTGTATATCTATGAGTATGTACATTGTACAGTCTCTACATGTGCAATGATATATGTATCATTGTATCATATATATATATATATGTATGTATGTATATTTCTATACATTTGTCTGCTACATGCATGGATTGGATGGGTTATGTATGTCATGTGACCATCTCCAACTAGTTTGGATCGGCCGCCGCCCCGAACAAGTCGTAGTGAAACAACACATTTACGCCATATCAATCGCCAACGCATCTTACAGTACCACTTCTGGGATCCATTTATTTTCTGCGTCCATTTCCGAAATTGGGGTACGCCCAACTGCCCACATCATTTGAGGATGACAACCTCATGCAACCCTACAGCCCTTCGCTGGGCATATCCGTGCCACTGAGACTCGTTATCTGCCACAATCACTGCTTTGTCCATCAGCAATCCAGAGTTTTTGAGAACTTCCAAATCCTCGGCGTCGTTGGAAGAGCAATCGTGTTGTCTCTCCCTTCCAACAGCACCAACAAGAGAAGTCAATTGGATGCTTTTGTGTCGATTAAGACTCATTCAGAGGTATGATATGATATCTGAGATGAGTGACATGTACAAGGAGAGGGAGTGATGTCGTCTCAGAAATATTTGACATCAGAAAATTCGAACGTGTGAACGAGGAGAAACATCAGCGACTTGCGCAACTTGCAACAATTCCAGGTGGAGCTGCCCGGTAAAATCATGCACCAAAAACAAGTCCGTGCACCTCATATTGCCAGATATGTAGAACTAGAGACCCAACGTATTTTCAAACAAAACTTAGTGGGATCCAGATATTTCAATAGTGCGCAGGCGTCAGTATTCCTAGTGACCTAGTCAAACATCCCATTCATGGCTTCGGTGTTCCACCACAGATTTTGTAGAGATGTCCTTCATATTGATTGATCTTTTTTTTTGCATAATTCTTGGCTGCACAAACCCCAAATAACAAAGAACTACCAAGAACAATGAACAATACTAGCAATAATGACAAGAATAGCAATTATAATAAAACAATAATGACGACACGACAACAACAACAACAACAACAACAACAACAGCAACAACAGCAACAACAACAACAACAGCAACAACAACAACAACAGCAACAACAATGCCAACAATGCAAAGGTTGGTAAAACAATGCCATAAACCATCCCCAATGACTCACCAGTTTTGTAGGTGGTATTCAAACCACTCCCGGTCATGGTAGAGTTTCATGGTACTGACAATAAGAATAACGTCTGGTAATTTAACATAGCTATTGAAAACAACCATTTATAGTGGATTTTCCCATTGAACATGGTGATTTTCAATAGTTTTGTAACAGTTTACCAGAGGGGAACCTCAACCCATTCGATCCGTTGCAGAAAATCGCCCAAGTTCGATCTCCAGGACACCTCGTAATACCTGGATCCTCGTTGATCCATGAAGACAAGGCTCACCATCTCCGAACCTAGGGACGACCCACCCGTGCTGTCTCTATCCAGAATCTTCATCAACATGTCTGGAAAAGACGCTTATTTTATATAGAATTGGATTTGGGTAACCCCACATGGCATTACTCTCCAGCTTGGTGAATTCTCATAGTTTACCCTCTGACAATTCAACATATAGCTATGGAAATTCACCAATCGTAGTAGGGAAATCATCGGACGACTAAATGGGTAATTTTCCATGGCTATGTTAAAGTGCTCAAGGGTAAATGTTTGTTCTTTGGGACATTTTGAGTACAAAATTGTTGTTGTTCCTTTTTGTTATTTTAAGGACATGTTTGGACATGTCCAGATATTTTAGAACATTTCGAGACACCAGTGAACTCGCGTCTGATGGTGACACTCCGGAAGATTGCAATGATTTCTCTGGGATATGAAGTAATCTTCCCATCGGGATGTTGGGGTTTAAACCTTAGATACCTTGCAAAAAGGGTCATGATTTTGGCGAGAAAAGAACCTTTCTCCATAAAACTGATTTCAAATTCAGTCATTGACTCACCAAAGCTCAGACTTGACCAAAGTAGTGCTTGGAGTTGGGATTGCCATCGACGCTTCATTACCCATTTCATTGCGCATCTGCAAAGCAACAATTCTATATTTCCCCCGCCTTGACATCAAACATCAGCCAACACTTGGTGGATCACCCCACAAAGAAACTATGATTCCCCTGGTGATCGTATGTCCCTTACGTGGGCTATCCCATTTATGACTTATAACTCCACAAACACTACAGGAACCACTTGGATCATTTCGTGTTTCACCAACAAGCAGTCAACCCCAGTCACCACGTCACCCAGGTGTTGAGGCAACCAGGGCAGAACATCTTCCGTATGTCCAGTGATGATTTCCACCTGGGATCCAGGAGTGGGGGTCCAAAGACGTCATAGGATTCATCAAATTTTGCCTTGAAGATTCAGTGAAGATCGGCATAGTATGCTTGATCAATGGATTGGTTGATGGGAAAATCTACAGGAAACTATGGTTTTTACCACCAATTATAGGGCTTTCCTGTAAATTTTCCCTTAAACCAATCCAATGACTAGATTCATCTAGATTCAAGATCACTAAAATCACTGAAATCCTCAAGAATGGCCCATTTCACCAAGGGAACGCACAGTGCGTGGGTGATGTCAGCATGTAAAAAAAGTCTTTCCAAGATCTCATTTGGACGGGTAGAATGGGGTTGGATCCACGGTGCATCCACATTGGAGTGTCCTATGAGTACCGGAATGGAAGGAAGCAACAACCACTACGTCAAAATTTCATGGTTCACCCTGATTCACTCCGATTCACCACGATTCACCATCAATGGTGAGCACAAAACCCCGGATCTTCAGTCGATGACTCGATGACAATTTTCGGGGATTGTCATCCCCCTTCCCGCAGCTAAGCATAGATACCCATAGCCACACAGCTAAGAAACAGGATATTACCCTACAAGGTAAGGCTCCCAAGTTACAAGTTGCTTTATAAGCCCACTATATATTATCATAGTTCCATCCCCTACAAACCCGAAACGTTCTGTTCGCCGACTTAGCTATCGTAAACGGGCGGGCCTCACCTTGTCTGGCCCGGCCTTATGTGACATCCCAGCGTATTCAATGACCTTCTGCGCAATGAGGGCATGCCCCAAGTCCGCCTCGACAGTCACCTAGCAGAATAGCACAACGAGGTAGGGCGAATGTAGGCATATGTATGGCTATGTTGATGTTTTGAGGAATGCCTAAGGTTGCCTTTTTGTCAACGATTTGGGATCTAAATCTATAAGTTGACCCACTAATCAAAATCTTAAAAACTAAGTTGACCTAACCACGTTTCCTATGCTTCTCCTATGGTGTTTCCCATTTATCTACCTACTGTACCTATCCATGGGTCACATCTGCCAAGGTGCCACGCGACTACCTGCAGCCAGGTGCAAGGCGGAGAAACCACAGTAGGTGCCCAGTTCCAAGGTGATTCCTGCAGCGATCGTAACTGTTACATCACCAGCTATGGTTCTGCCGGGGTCATGAACTTCTCACTGGTAAAAGTCTGGAGTTGAAAATGCTGAAACAGCTGATTTCCAAAGCAACATGAAAACTATATGGATTTCATGCCTTTCATCCATGAAAATCCAGGCACAAATGCTGAGTCAATGGCATCTTCATCAACTTGACATGCTCATTCCATCCATCGCCATCTGCCACGCCCCGCCGCCGACCTTCTGCTGGGCTGATGGCCACGGCACGTTGCAGCACCTCGGCCTTGGCACCACCTGCGATCTTCAGCCACTTGCTGGACACCTGGAGCCTGGTGAAAGAATGCGACTGTTCCTGGTGGATATATTGAAAAAACGGAAGGGTAGCGGTCTACTAGCATATTATCATCTTGTATCATCTCATATCATTTTATATCATGCATACTATTATCCGACATTCGAATCTACTCGTAAAGTTGGGTATAAATAAATTAATAAGCTATTTTAAGATACAAATCATGTGGGCATATCCAACATCAGTGGGTGTTGGTAAGCCTTTGGGCGCCTTTGGATATTGTGATTGGCCATGTTTGGAAATGTTGGGATGTGGGTAACTACCAGTACTATTACCCAGTTTTGAGATTAATCCGTTCCCCCCCAATGATTGACACCACCCAGACACCCTGCATGAGTCACTTTGGGTTCCTATTGAAGGGCCAGGCTTATGACTTAAGGGGCTGGATTACATGTTGTTTAAAGCCAACATCACCAGGCTTCCAATGCTTTTTTTCCAACCCTTTAGGCAAACTTATTTTGGTGGAATCATTGGGGGCTCCCTAAAATGGGAAAGGAGGACCATGAAAATCCTGGAACTTGCTTGGAATGAACATTTGCAGCCCCCTCTTGGATCCCCTTTTTGCTGATACGAAGAAACCATATTGGTTTACTGCCTTCATCGCTGGATGAACACATGTGAAAGGAGCCAACAGTTATTGACAGTTATATATATATATATATTGTTTATCTGTTTCTTCCTATTCCGGCTCTATTTCGAAAGGGAAACCACACCTGTGGGTTCATGAGAGTGATTAAATTGCATTATATCCCAGTATATCTGCAATATGGGGTGGTTGTTCAATGTGTTTGTTTCTTTTAACCCTCCAAATGCTGGTGGATGCGTCAATATTCCTATAGTAGGTGCAAATAATCTCGAATAAACCAGTTCGAATAACCCCCTACCCTCTGGTATAGTCAAACATGGTAATGGAAAACCCCTGTTTGCAGGTGCTTTTCCCTCAATTTATAAGGGATTTTCCATTGCAATGTTTGATTACTGGAGAGTGATCAGGGATGGTTTCTTATATTGGATATGACATCACTTAGCACTTAGCACCCATGAGATTGCAACGACCTGACCAGAAATGATGTGTCCTTTTTGGAAACTTCCAAAATGCTAGTTGATTAGTGAATGTTCCTAAAATAGTTACAACAATGCCTAATCAACCAGTCAGTATGACCCTATGTCATAACCAGTCAACAGGGCCTTTCAAACGTTTCACCAGGTAACCCTCGGCCGAAGGTCTCCATAGTTTCGCAAACGGAGACGACGTGGTTCTTTCGCGCCCTTCGCAGCACGTGTTGCAACAGCATCAGCTCCTCAGTGGCCATGGCCAACTCAAGTTGATCCATGGTCATCAAAATAGCTGATCAAGTATAACCAATATACTGCTAACATAAATAGCTATGATTATATGCATATACTGAAATATACATATATATATATACATACATACACATTGATTTGCTGGTCATATATGTATGTACATTTGTATATACTTGATTGATGAATATGATCGTTAAATCGTTACCAAATATGTATAATCAAATAGAATGAACAACTCCTAGTGGAATAGAATAGTTAAATGATGGTGATGCTTACCCTTCGGCAATCAAAATAGCTGTGGACAGTTGCTCATAGATGACTCACCTTCTGAAACATGGTGATTGCCATACAGTAGCTATGTACGAAGCAATGTGTGCAGTGGTCAAGTTGCATACATGGCTTACTATGGATTACTGTCATCCATGCCACAATGGGAATCCACACATATTCTGTAACCCCAAATATGGGAATATCATGCAGCTTTTCACCATGGACAATGTTCATATGCTCAGTGTATGTAAGTGTGGGATTACCAAATACACAAGTGTGCTCCAAAACAGGCCACTCCGCATGCTGATCCATGTATTTAATGTTTAAGTATGTGACAATTTTTTCATACTTTTTCTATTAGACATCTATCGAAAATTTCCGAGCATTTATACGAAACAGGTTTTTTTGGAATGAACTTCGAGTCCTACAAGTATGGCCAGATACCAGCTGGTCATGTGATGCGATGGAGGCTACGACCCAACCAGAGTACCTCAAGGAGTGAAGATTCCAGGGCAAACCCCCCCCCATACCGGGGCGCACAAGGCGAAACATGGCCCACTCAGCCACTCAGCCCAGAACTGGTGCACCAAACAGACAGGTCTAGATGTGTTAAACAAGGTTTTGCTGGCTTCCGGTTGATGAAAACACGAACACCTGCCCATTTCGTCTCTATAGTCTATGGTCTAGACGTGCCAGCCGGCATGATATTGATTGATTCTTTTTCCACTATTCATCACATCTAATCCCCCGAAATATCAAACACCCCCATTCTATGGTCCCACATATGTGTACATCCCCTACTAAAACCATGGTTTCTCGTGGGTTAAGATTGAGATGACGGCAGTCCAAGGCGCTTTGGCATATCCATGCCCTGCCAAAGAGCTATGTGCCATCACTTCCTGCATTTCGGTCCCATGATATGTGCAAGTTCCATTTGTGTCAAGGCAAAGCAAAATTCAGGTTTATATAATATGTATATGCATATATATATATATATGTATATATATATATATATCAATGTCTTGAATCTTTTAAATTTCCCACAACCCCTCGTGTTTTTCTTGTTATAATTCGCTTTGTTTGTTGGGAAACTTCGGGAAACAGTTTCATCTTTGCATCCCGACTCGCACCTCCACCTCAGCCCCTTTCGCCAATGCTGCCATGACCGGACTCGACCGTTGCATGTGTTGGGCGAAACGCTCCAAGACCGACCTGATGGGATAGGGACTGGGCTCACTCAGGGCGTTCTGTTCAGGTAGATAAACTAGGAATCTAACCACCAACGATTGGGACGCAATCAACAGAAGCTGGAATCTAATCAAGAAACATGTGGATTCCACAAACAATTCTGGGGATTCAATCAACAAGAATTGTGATTTATTTTGCAAAACCAAAAAAATGCTTTTAATTTGTACTGAACAAGAATTCCGCAATATGACTTAACCATCAACAGTTGAGATTGATCCAGCAGATACGGGGATACAATGTATAATAATGATTGTATGAAATAGGCATGCAATAGTGGTCTGAGTCTAAGATGCAAGATTTTTTTTGCCAATGGTGGTCTTTTGGCTGTGGGGTCACAACTACCGGTATTGCCATGGCGAGTGTTCTCAAAATGACTGTGATAATATTGCATCTTTCAACGTATGCACATCTACCCAAGCTGGGCTATGCTTGGACTGTAACTGTGATGCTGTGCTGAACTTCAAATCACCGGGTAAAACATAAGAAACATAATGTGATGACGCCCTGTGTGCATTCAGTGATGGAATTCTCGGGTGGAATCCTATTGGATGTCAAGCAGGAGCAACCAAACATACATCAAATGGTTCTTGAGGATCATAAAAAATCTGCTTTTCCAAAGCCTGAACCCTTCTGCTGAGTGCATTCCCTCCTTGACTGGGACATCAACATCAAATGCAGATTCTGAGTGACCCATCCTTGTTGGTGGCTCCGTACTGATGAAAACCCGCGTTTTCACCAGTGCAAAACACCACTTAATTACGAGTTTTTGTATATTTTATCCCACTGCCCGCAGTGTTTTGTAGGGGTGGGGGGTGGGGTGGGGTGGGGTGGGGGGGGGAGCATAATAACGTTCTTTCTGTTGCATCGGCACACATGCGGGATGCTAGGCTAGGACATGTTCTCTTGCACTTGCACACATTGGGGATGTTACGCTAGGACATGTTCTCTTGCACTTGCACACATGCGGGATGTTACGCTTGCACACATGCGGGATGTTACGCTAGGACATGTTCTCTTGCACTTGCACACATGCGGGATGTTACGCTAGGACATGTTCTCTTGCACTTGCACACAT